>CM035426.1:101334286-101934286 GCA_020310875.1 Ceratopteris richardii
GTGGTGGTAGTAATAGTGGTGGTAGTGGTCATAGTGGTGGTAGTGGTCGTAGTGATAGTGGTTAGAACTTAGTAGGTAGTAGTTAGTAGGTAGTGGTAGTGGTAGTTAGTGGTAGTGGTAGTGGTAGTGGTAGTTAGTGGTAGTGGTAGTGGTAGTGGTAGTGGTAGCGGTAGTGGTAGTGGTAGTTAGTAGTTAGTAGTTAGTGGTAGTTAGTGGTAGTGGCAGGTAGTAGGTAGTAGTTAGTAGGTAGTGGTAGTGGTAGTGGTAGGTAGTAGTTAGTAGGAGTGGGAGTGGTAGTGGTAGTGGTAGGTAGTAGGTGGTAGGGGTAGTAGCTAGTAGCCAGTAGTTAGTAGCAGTAGCAGTAGAAGCAACAGTAGCAACAGTAGACATAGTCGTAGTGATAGTCATAGTGGTAGTCATTGTTGTCGTTGTGGTAGTGGTAGTCATTGTTGTCGTCGTGGTAGTGGTAGTCATTGTTGTCGTCATGGTAGCGGTAGTAACAACTTTAGTAGAAGTGGTAAAAATTGTAGTAGTAGTAGTAGTAGTAGTAGTAGTAGTAGTAGTAGTAGTAGTAGTAGTAGTAGCAGCAGCAGCAGCAGCAGCAGCAGAAGTAGAAGCAATAGTAATAGTAGTAGTAGTAGTAGCACCAAAATTAGTAGCAAGAGAAAGAATAACGCCAATAACAACAGGAGTAGCAATAATAGTCATAGCAATAGTAGCAATAGGAGTAACAAGAGAAGCAGTACCAACAGTAATAAGAGGAGTGATAAGAGGAGTAGTAACAATATTAGGAGTAAAAATAGCATGAGTATGAGTAGTAATAGGAGTATGAGACTTGAGTAGTATTAGAAGCAACAAGAATGGAAATAGTAGTGGAAGGAATAGCTATAACAATTGCAGTAGTGGTAGTAGTAGGAGCATTTAGAGTAGTAGCACTAAAGTAGTAGTAACAATAGGAATAGGAGTAGCAATAGTAATAGCAAGAATAGAAGTTTTAATAAAAAGAGGAGCAGCAGTAACAGTAAGAGTAGCAATAGCAATAAAAGTAGTAGCAATAGTAACAATAGTAGCAAGAGTAGAGTACGAGCAACAAGAACACTGTCAATAACAATAGTAGTAGAGTAACAACAACAATATCAATAACAGTAGTAGCAATAGTATAAACAACAAGAGTAATAGTAATAGTAATAGTAAGAGTAGAATCAATAGTAATAGTGGTGATGGTGGTGGTGGTAGTAGTAACCATGGTAGTAATACTACTAGTACAGCAATAGTAATAATAGTAGTGTAGTAGTACTAGCAATAGTATAAACAATAGGAGTAGAAGCAATAGTATTAGGAGTAGCAGCAGCAATAGTAATAGTAGTATAGTAGTAATACAAGTAGAAGTAGCAATAGTAGTAGCAATAGCAGTAGCATAGTAGTAATAGAAGTAATAGTAACAAAGGCGGTAGCAATAGAAGAAAAAGAAGAAGAAAAAGAAGAAGAAAAAGAAGAAGAAGTAGAACAATAAAAAAATCAGCAACAACAACAATGACAATAGGAGTAATAGTTGTAACCACAACAACAACAATGACAGCAAGAACAAGAGCAATAGTCGAAACAAAAGGAGCAACAACAATAGCATTAACAACAATAATGGCAACGACTACAGTAGCAGGAGAAGCAATAGTCGCAACTTCAACACTTGAACAGTAAGAGATGCAACAGTAGGAGGGAGAGGAGGGGAAGGAGTGGTAGAAGTAGGAACATTCTGAAGAGCACTAGTAAGAGCAATAGGAGAAGTTAACAGTAGTAATAGAGGAACTAGAGTAGCAGTAGCGGTAGTGATAGCAGCATAAACAATGGTCGTAGGAGGGGAAGGAGTGGTAGAAGTAGGAACATTCTGAAGAGCACTAGTAAGAGCAATAGGAGAAGTTAACAGTAGTAATAGAGGAACTAGAGTAGCAGTAGCGGTAGTGATAGCAGCATAAACAATGGCCGTAGTGGTCGGCGGTCGTCGTCGTGGTTGTGGTGGTGGTGATAGTAGTGGTAGTAGTAGTTGTAATGGCAACAGTGGTAGTAGTGTGTTAGCTTCAGATGTTAACCTCTTAGTCAACCAGAGACATAAAAAATGGTGGTGGTGGTGGAGCTGAGAGACATAAGAAATGGTGGTGGTGGAGCTGGGAGACATAAAAAATGGTAGGTTGATGGTGGAGCTGGAGGAGTACCAACAGCAACTGCAGCACTAACAATGGGAGTAGGAGCAGCATTACGAAGGAAGAGGGGGAGCAGCAGCAGTAGCCGGAGTAGCAGCAGCATCATTGTGGCTGCCCAAGTTTTGATCTTTTTCCAATGGGGCAATCAATTAGGGAAGGAAAAGTAACTCATCCCAAATTTGGGACCCCTTAAATCTGCATTAAAAAAGAAGGATTGTTTTATTGCCATCCTCCACATTGGTTTAGGTTGTTTGATTCACTTATACAGTAGCAGTAGCAGTAAGAGGAGGAGGAGGAGCAGCAGCAGCGTTGTGGCTGTCCAAATAGCAGCAGCGGCAGCAGCAGTGGCAGTGGCGACAGCAGCAGCATTGTGGCTGCCCAATTTGTGAACTTTTTTCGATGAGGCCATCAACTAGCATAGGAAAAGCATCTCATCCCAAATTTGGGACCCCTCGAATCTGCATTTTAAAAAAAGTATTGTTTTATTGCCATCCTCCACATTGGTTTGAATTGTTTGATTCACTTATTCTTTGTTTGCAGAATGTAATTATGTTCCCAGTTTCATGTTATCAGAAGCTGAGGATATTTCTCCCTCTACTTACATTGCCTATGCATGCAGGCAAAAGTTGCAACGAAGGCTGCTCTTAATGACGAGAAGAAATTGCTGGCAAGTTTTATGCTTTTTATGAAGAATATTCAAGCTATTTGATAATCACATTGTGTTGTTGCGACTGGTCACTGTTTTAACTTGACCAGGAGGTAGAGTTTCCTACAGCAGGACTTGAGTCTGTCTCAGGTAGTGGAACCAATTCGAATCGTTTGATTATGTGGTGAAGAATTGATGCAGGCTCTTTAATTTCTTAATTTTTTTTGGAAATTTTTCTATGAGAAGGGGATATGATATTTGATCTGAAGATGTATGCTTGTCTGGGTATGTCAATGCACTATGAGCATCTTGTAATGTGGCTCTCTGAACTAGAATTTGGTCTCCAGAAACTCAGAAGAACTTGACAAGGTGGCAATCTATAGATTTTCCAAACTCAGATTCTTAATATCTATACGTTACATTGCAGGTGATGCTGAGGGAGGAATAGAGATGACCAGTAGTATGGTGTTAATTAGAGACTTCTGTCTCAATTTTTTGGCAAGTGAGCAGTATGCCCGCACTCGAATTGTAGGTCTGCAGTCCTTTAAACGAGAAAATATGCAACTGTTTTCTAGGTTTTATGAGGAATTGAGCCTGTCATTTAATATTCATCCCTTATTCAAATGATTCATAGTTTTGTGGCTACTTTCAGTTTTTTCCAGATATCAATGAGGTAGAGGCAGCAAAAGTAGGCATTTTTGAAGGAACTTTTTTCAAGTTGGACTATCTAACCAAGCCTTCTGGGCTTGAAGATATTGGCTTCGGAGAAAAAGTGAGAGTTGTGGATCACTTAAGGCCAACTGATGAGATGATTGTTGTTGCATATCCCTATTTCAATGTCAATGGTAAGATAGAATTGAATATTACAATGAGCATTTATGGTTATCTATTGACAAGAGAAAGATTGATGTAGAAATGCTAGCTGTTGAGGAGCTTTATACCAAGGGCACTGCAGAATCCAAGGTGCCAATTCTTGTATTCAATGGAGAACTTGACAGGATAAGAAGTGGGTGTATCCTTATGATTTTAAAATATTCGGAAACCAAGGGGCCTAGAAAGGTAGTGTTCAAGATATGTGAAGAACTTAGATGCTCAAATAAAAACCAGTAGGAGACAAGTAGAGGAAATTTTGGGTTCACACGAAGATGTCACACTAAAACAAATAGGGCATTCAATATATATGCTAGCCATAACCTACCTGACCCTTCTCACTAGAACAATTCAGCTAGGTACCTTTTGAGTTGAAACGATAGGGTTTCCTTCCTGTATTAGCTTTATTTATGACTTGGTTATCATCAGATTGGAAAGCTTGTTCTGTCGAAAGATATAATTCCCTACTAGGAAGAAATGATGCTTGATTGTTCTGTTGAAAGATATAATTCTTTACTATGAAGAAATGATTCTTGATCTTGTATATAAAACATGTATCCTTGATATATTTGATTATTATCTTTGACATTTCCCTCAGATTATCCCCCTTTCTTTTATCCAAAGCTGGCTGCTTTATCCAAGAGCCTTCTTCCAAAATTTGAGACTGTGTATTACATTCACAATTTTAAGGGAAGTCGTGGTGGGGCATTGTTCAGGTAAAAGAACTCTGTACTGAAGGAGTTTACCCAAATCTAATTGTTTTAACATTAGCTCATGACAATCATTGTCATTGTTTTGATTCTGCTTTCCATACTAACTAATCTGTGCATGATTTTTTAATTCTCAAATCAGAGTTTCTGAAAGAGGTTTGCCCGCTTTTCTTTTTTCAGAGCTTATCCAGGCCCATGGAAGGTATTTAGGAGAGGTAGCAATGGTCTCGTTTGTATTCATGAACAAGAAACAATGCCATCTCTTAAAGAGGTGGCATTAGACATACTGATGAGAGCTTAATGGAGTTATTTTGTTGAAAGTCTTTGCAATTGTACTATAGTGTGAGAATATTATTTGTTTACCCTTTGTTACTGAATTAGGGCCTCTTGCATATCTCAACAATGAAAAACAAAAACAGCAAGGAGTGTCAACAAATACCCGTGCTACAGCTATTTGAGATGTTTTGAAGCTTCGATGGGCTTTTTAAATTATGTATAAGCACTGAAATAGACAATAATATTGATTTGTTTAGAGTAATGTAGCTCAATGTTTTGCAGATGTATAGTCGGATGATTTCCTAAGCCTTTAGGGTTGTGAAGCATTTCTCAAGTTTATCATTACATGCTTCAGTTCATAATATTCTCCAAAGAGGAGAGTGCGCATTCAGGATTATTGGGGATTTAGGGACAAGTAGTCCCCAGCCAATAAACCCTCTCTCTCTGCAGCTGGCCCCGGTTAGGCGTCTCATATGCATCTAGCACAGGGGTTTCTTCTCTTGATCCTTGCGAGCAATCAGAAGTTTCTGAACTTTTCCTTGTGGAATAAAGATACCCAACCTAGTAGGATTGCGATAAAGGGCTTGAAGTCAACATATAAAATCATAGAGGATACATAGTCTTGCGATTCTGTATCCTGGCAATTCTGCACCGACATGTATACAGAAGAAACTGCATAGAGGTTTGGGCTGCGTTTGCATGCACGGTTTCCGTATTCGTGTGCTCATCCAAGAGTTCATTCATAGAATTCGTTGGGTGGTTTGTTCGAAAGCATTATCAAAATCTTGTACACAGATTGGGAAATTAAAAATTGAATTTAAAACAGCACCTGACCTTTTGAGCATACCAGTTTATATGAAGGTGCTCGTAATCTAAGTCAAAAGTTCCTACAGTATGTGATTCTAACCATGAATGTCGAGCGAATTTTGCCAAGTTTTCTTTCTGGGCTGAGGGAAAGTTTTGTCAACATGGTGTCGGATAAAGGGATACTACAACATTTCTCCTATTCATTTGTTGAGAGTTTATTTTTAGGATTTTATGACAGTCAATATTCATTGCGTACAATCCTTTCGTATCATTGTGAGTGGCTTACTGAATTTCGAACGCTCAACCATCCCTAGCCTAGAAGAAATACCTGCTCAGTGCTGGTGCATATCTGCTGCATAACAGCATGAATGGTGCGGAAGTCCAACCAGTCAGGCAAAAAACCACAAAATGCTTTATTTTTTTTACATCTTACTTTTTTCCCCTTAAAAGAGGAAGTTTAGCCGAAGCTTAATCTCCCTTTAGTTGAATTGATTGAAAGAACAACGGTACAAGTGAATGGGCATAGTACCTATGAGACCCTCCATATCCTACAAAACAGAGGTTAAAATTGCTCGAAGGCGATACAACGATGACGGCCCAAAAGGAGAAACGAGATTAGTTTTGTATTGCTTTAACGCCCACTACTTTTACTTGAATGAAACAATTAAGCTTTTAATTATGCATGCTTCTTGTTGAGAGCTAGATATCTATCAATCTCAATAATAGTGAATCATACAATCGATTTTGAAACACATGACCATTTGCTCATTTTTTACAAAAAATAATGAGTACATCTCTCGGAACCATTTATGATGAATTTTTTATAAGTACCTCTTGACATCTTATGTAATAATGCAAAAATCCTATGAAAAGTTCAAGATGGAGAAAGCTTGGGACCAAATCCAATCTACTCAATATTGATTGAACTTTCAATTTTACATTCAACATTTCAATCAATGAAGATTCTTATGGTAGCGTATGCGACGATGCATTCCAAGGGAGGCCTTGCCTAGCCCACAAGGAAACAGATGGCCACGGAGTTAAAGGGGCTAATCCCCTTTAGCTACCCAAGAGCAAGTGAGACTTAGTCTTTTCACTCGGAGACAGGATGTTGAGCAAAAGTGGGACCTAACTCAAAAATGTGAAGGTGCAGCGGTCGTCGGTTGGTTGATCCCATGTTGAGTTGTCGTCAAGTCCGATTGCTATTTGTTTGGGGGCATAGAGGCTCTCCATCGCCACATACGTCCATAGCCCTTTTGAGGAGACAAGATGAGGACGGGCTTGAGGACAATCGATGTTCCCATGAAATGTGAGGAAGAGAAGGCTAAGCATGTATGGCTGATAGTGCATCGTTGCCTGAACATTGGATGATACTCCTAGCTGGTCCGTCATCTAGAGGCATGCATGGTTACCACTCCCCTTACAATTGCATATGATTCAATGCAATAAGGAAAATCACCTAGGCACCAAGATGGATTGGATAGAAAAATTGGGAGGAGGCAAGGAGGCATGACATCCATGCCCTCTCCAACATACTTCTCGTCCTTGAGAAGTTCACCTATGGGCCCTAGAATGATTTTCCTTTGTGGTGAAGTCGAAAACGTGAAATTGTGATGATTGTGAGACTCAACATGGTGTTCTTACCCTCAAATTTTGGGGCAATGTCCTTAGTACCATGGATTTTCTTGCAAATGCATTTCTAAGGGAAATTTAGCTTATGCAAGAGAGGTGTGAACCTAAGACTGTTGGTTTGGGTCGGAGCAAAGGGACTACTTAAGATTTACAAGGGAAGGCATGTCCCACTATGATTGCATCGGGACATGCCAAAATCCACATGAGTCTAATCTCACATAAAGCAAACTTTGTAGTTTGGATCATGGTGCCTTGCCTCTTCTTAGGATAGATGTGTCGATTCGATTCCAAAGACTTCCGAGAAGATCTTACAGTCAAAAGGATGGCTAAGTCAATTCATGATTGGTTTGCCATATTCCCTTTGCCATCAAAATAGATTATTGGGCCATTCCGCACAAGGTAGGAGTCCAAATGAAAACACTAAGATCCTAAACTAGTTTTGGGTAAAAATTGCCCTTTCTCGAGTAGATAAGATGTTTAAGGGTCCATGCCTAAATGTGATGGGAAAGGCCCGTGGCCAAACTACGCACACCCATTGGTGCCTTGCTAAACGTTCCACAATTACTTAGGCACAACAAAGCCAAGATTGCAAGTGCAAGCCAGGTGATTCCCACCTAAGGAAAATGGGGGCCTATCGATGGTCCACTTCGCTATATTCCAAAAAGAAGCTCGCATATGCCACACATCATTGTGACTTATGTGTGTGTGACTTGCAGTGATAAACGCACGGTATGTGCATATTTTTGCGACTTATGGCGCAACGACTTACATCGCGTATAAAAAACTTACTACACAAGATGGTTTATGCATGTCGGCAAGACCAAGCCCTTAAAGAGCAAACCCAAGCATGAAGGAACTCATGGCCATCTCCCAATCTTAGGCACGGATGAGATTGTATTCATCGACTTACAATCTCATGGACCTACGGTGTGATGGCTTACATACTCGTCTACCACCCAGAAATGGGTCTATCGACAACACACTTTGTGTCCCAACCCAAGGCATGGTCATGTTGTACATTGAGGGGCTTACAGTCATGCTGCACAACTCTACTTAAAATTCACCCTTCTCATAAAGGGACTCGTGGGTGGCTTCCATAAGAGGGCGCAGATGGGAGGGCAAGACTAGAAACCTTCCAACCATAATCCACAAAGTGCATATCCTGACCCCCGACAACCCTCGAGTAGCACGTCAATTCACTTAAAACTTGACTCTTGGCATGCAGGTGCAAGAGTAAAAGATAGGGAATTATTTTTTTCCATAAGAGCTTGGGCCTCAAGGTGCACACTACCTTGACCAATGTGATTTCCCATGCAAGAGAACACGATTTTTTTTTCCCTTGGCTTCTATATTTTAGCTTAGCTTGTGGGCCACTCAAACAAGAGATATAACATATTTGCAAAGGGTCAGGGCTTACAATCGAAAAGCGGACTTAGCGCACATTTATGTTTAGTCACATGGCAACTTCATCGTTTTAGTGTTATGCCTTGCTTGCTGGTCGAGCTAGCTGGAACATGGAGGGAGTGTTGTGTGTTGCTCCCCATTTTTTCTTTCACGGATGGGGGGGCCCACCCTAAAGGGATGCATCTTATGATGGCTCTTCCAACTTACAATGCTACCTCAATCCGGAGAACATGGTTGCCTTACTTGCAAGTGGAGTATGGCTACTCCCTTTCCATGATGGTTACAATGGAATCATTGTCACCAGTTCAACCAATTGAGGGAATACACCAACGGGAGTGGGCGGATGCACATATCAAGGCCTATAACACATTAAAGGGCGATCATCGTGTCTTATTCATGGATAAAAAAGATTGGGGTTGCTTGTTACACCAAACCCATGATCTACACCACATGGGCTTCAAGCATCAATCTGCTACCATTTGTCGATGATTCAAGCGGGGCCGATCGGTACACATGTGACATCCATAAAAGAAAATAACCAAATGTGACTATCACCTCCAAGGGGAGGTCTTCTTTGCCTAGCCTGTAAGGAAATGGATGGCCATGGAGTTGAGCTACCCAATAGCAAGCCGGGCTTAGTCTTTTGGTTGGGAGGCTAGATGCGGAGTAGAAGTGCGACTTTACCTAGAAATATGAAGGGGAGGCCATCAACAATAGGCCGTCCCCACATCAGTTTTCGTTTTCTTGGAGGCATTGTCGGTCGCTTAGCCCCTTCGAGTGAGTGGGTAAGATGAGGGCAGGCTAGCACGGGGAGTACGAGCCAACTCAATGTTGGCCTGCTTCACTATCAAGGTATGAGACCTTTGAAGGCATTGATGGGGTGCTCTCATTGCTCGGCATCTACTCACGATCCAACGAACAATTGACATTCTCATGAAAAATGAGGAAGGAAAGGATTAACACATACCCGATAGTGCATCGTTGCCTGGATGTTGGATGACACTCCCAGCCAGTCTACCGTCCAGAGGCATGCATGATTACCACTCCCATTATAGTTGCGCACAATGATGTGCAACAAGGCAAACAACGTAGTCACTAAGATGTGCTAGATAGAAAACCATAGAGGAGGCGAGGGGGCATGACAATGTGCGCCATTCTTTGTTTTGATAGATTTTCAAGCATAATACAACTACAAAACAAGAGGATTTTGCGTATGAATGAGGAATGAAGGCAATGATCCGCCCATACGGCACAAGAACTTACAGTGGTATTCATAAAGCTAAATAAAGTGATTACAAAACATAATACAGCTACAAAACAAGAGGATTTTGTGTATGAATGAGGAATGAATGCAATGATCCGCTCATTCGGCACAAGAACTATTCATATTCTAAAGCATAATACAACTACAAAACAAGAGGATTTTGTGTATGAATGAGGAATGAAGGCAATGATCCGCCCATACGGCAGAAGAACTTACAGTGGTTTTGATTTCGTTGTTATAGTGAATCAACATAAAGTTTCATGTCAATGACCTACAAGCTAAATACTAAAATATAATGGTGCCCATATTAATCAATATATCGAATATGCTCATCATGATTCATTATCATAAATCACCAATCGAGCGAGGAATTGTATCAAACAAGTAGGATATTATACACCTATTACACACACACACACACACACACACATACATATATATATATATATATATATATATATATATATATATATATATATATATATATATATATATACATGGGTATGTATGCATGCATGTATGTATTTATGTATGTATGTATGTATGTATATACATGCATGTATTTATGTATCTATACATGCATTTATGTATGTATGTATGTACATATGCATGTATGTATGTATGTATGTATGTATGTATGTATGTATGGATGGATGGATGGATGGATGTATGCATGTGTATGCATGTATCTACGTATGCATGTATGTATGCATGTGCATGTGTGTATGCATGCATGTGTGTATACATGCATGCATGTGTGTATGTATGTATGCATGTATGTATGTATGCATGTATGTATGCATGTATGCATGCATGTATATATGCATGTAGTACATATGTATATGTATGTATGTTTGTATGCATACGTGTATGCATCTATGTATCTTTGTTTGTATATGTTTGTATGCATACGTGTATGCATCTATGTATCTTTGTTTGTATATGTTTGTATGCATATATGTACATATGCATGCATGCATGCATACACATGCATGTATGTATGTACATACATGCTTATGTATGTATGTATGTATGTATGTATGTATGCAATTATGTATGTATACATGTATGTATACATGTATGTATGTATGTATGTATACATGTATGTATCCATGGATGTATGCATGTGTATGTATGTATGTATGTATGTACTTATGTATGTATGTATGTATGTATGTATGTATGTATGTATGCATGCATGCACGTATGTATTTATGTATTTATGTATTTATGTTTCAATGAGTAACCCTCCCTTTGGAATCACTCAAACACTATCAAATTTATGATAAGATTCTGGACCAAGTGATATATTGTGAAATGAAATATATAAATGCATTTGAGAATCATAATATCACACAAAGATGAATAAGTGATAATAAAATAATAAAAGGGAAGAAAAATATGATGCAACACATACAAGGTTGTAAAATAACATAACTTCAACGTCTTCTTTTGAGAGTCGTATGATACATACGGTATGAATCGTATATGTACGGTACATGTTTTTTTGCATTCGTATGAAATGACTAGGTGGTTATTTTGGAACATGTGTGAAATGGCCAAACTATTTTTTTGGTCCGTGCCAAATTGTTTGTTCAATGCTACAGGGCTTGCGCCAACATAATTGGGAGCCTTTTGTTAAATTCATAAGGTGCAGGAGTTGAAGCTTGAGCAGACTTGGGCATACTTCAGAGTACATTCTAGCACATAGTCGGGAGTTGGATCCCATTGAGGCAGGTATACTTCAAGGTGCTTATTTTTCATTGAACAAGATCCCTACCCATTGCCCAAGATCACATGTGCGCCACCATTTTCCTATTCAATCATCAATGTGCATCATGATTTATGCATTCACATGTGCATCAGGCATTGAAGAATCAACATTCACATTGCAGAACATTCATATTGAAGAACATTCACATTGTGCATCACCATTCACATGTGCAATGTGCAATGTGCAATGTGTATAATGCATTGAACATTCATATTGTGCATGCACATTGCATTCACATGTGCATCATGCATTGAACATTCACATGTGCATCATGCATTGAACATTCACATGTGCTCCTATCACTTGTGCATCATTATGCTTTGAACATTCACATGTGCATTCACATTGCATCATGTAATATGCATTCACATATATTGTTGTGCATCATTATTCACATGTGCATTGTGTATCATTATTCTCAGTTTCACAATGCATCATGGATTCACATATGCATTATGCACTCCAAAATTCACATAGCTCTAAACTTTATTGCATGGACACTCACATTGCATCATGCATTCACATTCCAATGTGCATCATGCATTTACCATTCACATGTGCATCATGCATTGAATAATGAGCATTCATATGTGCATGCAATTGCATGCATTCACATTGCATCATGTGACATGCACTCACATAATGCATTCACAATTTCACATTAATGATTGCATCATGCATTCAAATTTCATATTGATGATTACATCGTACATTCACATGTGTTTTGTGCATCATCATTCACGTTGCATCATGCACTCACATATGCACTATGCATTTCTGAATTTCCAATTTTGCATAGCTCTATTCAATATTGAATTGACATTTATGTTGCATCATGCTTTGACATTGCAATATGCATTTGATATCATGCATTCGAATTTCACATTGCAAGCACATCAGGCATTCACATATGCATCATGCATGGAATAATCAACATTCACAATTTCACATGATCTTGCAGTTTCTTGCATTCTCATTGCATCATGTGACGTGTCATGGATTCACATATGCATAATGCATTCACATTGATTATTGCATCATGCATCGTTATTCATATGTGCATCATCATTCACAATGGCATCATGCATTTACATGTGCAATCATGTGTAATGTGCAATATGCATTGAACCTTTTGAGTTCTAATTTTTATTATTTTTTGTTTTTTGAAATGTGAACATAGGTCTATCATCATGCGAAAGAAGATCCATCCATATTGGAAGGCACATACTATATTATCACTAGAGCCCACTTCAGTCTCATCTAGTGGAGGTGGAACAAAATATTGACAATGCAAGTATCACAAAAGTAGTGTAGTATAATTACACGATTGATTTGCCATGTTTCAAGAATTGATGGCAATTGCATATGCAGGTGCTGTTATTGTTGAGCAAGGTACATGTTTAAAGGTAAGTTTCTCCCCGATAGCGAAAAAAGAGTATAAGAGGATGATGCACTTCATCATCAGAGGACATATGAGAGGCATGTTAAAACATGAATATTCATGATCAGAGTCAAGAAAATGTTCTCAAAAGGAAGGTTCTTCATTGTCTTCTTGTGCGTCGGATACACATCATGGTACTACTTCCATTATGCCACCTCCTCCTCCATGCATACTCAAGGTCAATCCGCTTTATGTGGACATGTTTATTTAGAGGTTTGGATGAAGGAGAGAAAAAAGATTACAAAGGTGGAGATTGCAGGCACTCTTATCGAGGGTAATCTTTCCCTTAATGTTTTGTGTACAACACAATGGAAAAGGATAATTAGAGCATATACAGATACATGGATATGTATGGAGTATCATCACATGCATAAGGGTATGCTAGATGAGGAGAGAGAGCATATTGATATCTCCCTTGCATCGACCAGAGAGAGTTGGGTGCAATATGGATACACCATCATGGCTAATGATTGCTGTTGGAAATTAGGTAGGCCCATAAATTAATTCAATAGGTCCGATAAATCCAGGATCTACAACACAAATTCCAATATCTTCCAATATTGACAAGCATGAACATATATCACTTAATCATATAATGATGAGACAAAGATAGAGAGAGGTTAGACAACATGTTCAAAGTGTTACATAAGCCTCTGCTTACTCACACCATCATATATACAAATATCAATTACAATGTGGGAGTCAAAACCTTAACCACTCTATGTGAATAGAAATAGATAGAAGAGTGTATGTACAAAATTTACAAGAATATTCAGATGTAGGGACAGAAATCTGAATATGTATGAGATGTACGACCTGATAGGTTGTAGAAGAGTGAACATGAGTGACAGAAAGAGGAAAGATCAATTTGATACTGATATTCAGCAAACCCTAATCTGAATTTAGGCTATGGAAGACCCTAAATCAGATGTGTGTGTGAAAGATCACATATTTATAGAATTAGCATAGAATGCTAACATGTTGCTAATAGAAATCCTCATACTCATATGGAAACACCTTCTCTAACATCTCATCTGATGCATGTAGCATGCATGTACTGATTCTCCTTTATGGATGCCACTACCTCCATGTATGCCGAATAGGAATCCTCTAGATATCCTCCATAAGCTCCAAGAAGTACTTAAGTGCATAAAGAGAATATGTACCTGAATAATTAACATAAGATGCAATCTTATGTTAAGCTCCATCCAATGTCTTTGAAGTACACCAAAATCTTCATGTAGAAGACAATCCTCAAATACATCATGTAGATGGTTGATCCACACCACCAAGCTGCTGATACGTAAGTCTTCTCCATAAGCAAGAGTGTGAGCACACTCTTCTCCAAGAAGAACTTCATTGATGCTCCTCAACATAGCTCCATAGCTGCTCCTAAAGTGCACCATGGCTGCCCCATGAGTGCTTAGAGCACCACCTCCTCAAAGAGGGACCAAAGCTGGCATTGGCTTTGTATAGGATGATCCTAGAAGTGACCTCAATGCTCTCTTATATAGGTTTTAAAGCTTCATGCACTAAAAAGCGCTTTATTTTAATGTCATCGCTTTTTAAATTGCTTTTGCTTTATTTTTAAATTATCTACTGAAAGTGCTACTTGACTTGCTTTTTCACACTTCTGACCACCTGATGAATGATCTGACAACATTTTTATGATCTCCAAGCTGAGAGCTACCAAATGAGGTAAAAACCCTAAATCAATAGAAAACTAGGGTTAGGGTTTTCTCCCAAATCTGATCTCTGATGATTGCATATCATATATCATTAGAAAGCTCTCTTCAAGCTCTTCAAGATAGGCTCATAAAATTTGACCCAAATTTTGTGCCAAAAATGACTAAGTACCAAAATTAGGGTTTTTGCCCTAAATGGATTTTGGATTGATGTGACATTGATTTCCAACAATCCCCCCTGCAATGTCATATTGGTACAAACTGAACTGGATATGAAACTTCATTCATCTGCAAATTGACATAAGCTTCAAACTTGTCTTTCTGAATTGACCTTCAAACTTTATCTTCAAAAGTCTTCTTCAAAACTAAATTTGAACTTCTTCAAACTTCAAAAATCTGAATTTTTGAATATGAACCAGAATACCTGAGAAAATATGCAAACTAGATATCCAATAGTGTTAGCATACATCAAGCAATCACTACTTAGACAACATATGTAGCATGAGTTGACTCTGAATCTGCTATCTCCTATTTTCTCAAATCTATACGCATACACTAGGATTCATATATTTGCGTTTATCTTACGAAAGGTTTGTCAACGCACTTTTGTTGTGTCATGTAAATACACTAAACAGAATCAGAAATTGAATCCATCCTGGGACTTGTGACTGACAATTTACAACTTAATGTATTATGAATACTAGCTGGTTCATCTCTGACTGTACTCAACTCAACTCATTCAACTTTCATGAGTCTTACCAAAATTTCATATATTTAATGTCATTTTGTCTTCATCCTTGTTCTATCTGTAAGTCTTTCATACCTCTTTCCTTCAAAGTCTGGTATGATCATATATGTGCGTACCACATAAGTAACATACCTCTCTGAAATATCAAGCTTCTCTGTAATAGAACTCTGGAACTTTCTCCCGAACAGGAACACCTAACAGGAACTTTCTCCAGGCATTCTAATTGTTCGTTCTTTTCAAAAGCTGGAATATAAAGAGAAACTGACAAAGGAAATATAGGAATACCTACAGGTATGACTTTGCATTCTTTCACATATGGCTGAAAATAAGTCTTCATGTTTCATCACCCCCCTGGATGATTTAACACTAGTATCCAAAATTCTTCAAAGTATATCAGACTTTATGAAATTTGTAACGTCTTCCTTCTTTCAATAAATCTAATCTTCCATAACATTAATACCTATATCTGAAACAAAATATCTGAACCCTTTTTATTAGCACTATACACATGCCAATAGCTTTCCCTGTTACTCCTCAGCTTTCCCTGTTACTCCTCAGCTTTCCCTGTTATTCCTCAGCTTTCTGAAAGCATTCTAGGATTCATAATCTTCTGCAACATAACAAGTATCTTCTTCTATTTCTCTGCAACACTAATATGATAGAATTTGAATCTTTGACTTACTTCTTCCAATGCTAAGAAATTTACAAACAAAGGATAGACAACTGACTCAAAAGTACTCAAGATCTTCAAGATTAGAAAAGATCTATCAAGATCATACAAGATCTCTCAAACAAAATACCTGTGTAGAATCTGCTCTCATCAAAGACTGAATGTTCTACCTGAATGTCTCTAAGTGTCCATGCTTCTTACATAAAGTTATAAAATGTTTCTTCAACAAAATCCTTCCCAAGAATCTGCAATTCCTACTGAAACACAAGTGGACAAACTCTCACCTTGAGAGCTTCAAAAGCTGCAAGTTGACAAGACAATCATAGAAAGTAGATTCTTCATCTGATTGATACATCACAAAATCTGAATTTTTTTGAATTTTTTTTAAAATACTGAATGTTCTGAATTTTTTGAAAATACTAAAATTCTGAAAATATTGAATTTTTAGAATTTTCATTCTGAAAACTCTTAATTTTTTGAGTATATTGAATATGAGGTAACTTTTCCAAACTCAAAAAAACCTTACTCCAAGTCTCCAATATCAGTTATAAATACTCTTTTACCTCAAGAGTTAGATAAAGAAGAAAAATACTTTTCTGCAACTTGTCGTATATCAAGTAGCTTTGAATTGACACTCCAAGATTCCTTTGAGGGAACATATAAGCTGCGTGCTCAAAATCTTCAATTTATACATAACTCATATACATATGAGTCAAAACATATAAGCTGTTTTATATATTTGTTGCTTTTCTTTCTCTCAACACAATTCTTTGTCAAAACCTACTAGAACATGACAAAGTATAATGCAAAACAAGAAACTGTTTTTTCTTTAAACTATCTTTTTCACACAAGATGTTCTTGTAGACTTGTCTTTGGATGTAGAGGATAAAATTAGGAAAAGTATATGGAAAATATAAGAGATAAAAGGAAGTCTTACTTTTCCTTTGGAATCGTTGGACTTTCTTCTTCTGCACCTTTCTTCCACCTGATGATGTCAACATCTTCAAACTTCTCTTCCATACCTTTTGTTCTCTTCATCTTGAAATAGCAAACACTCTTAACTTCTTCAAATGAATTTTTCTCTTCCTCTAGTGCTAAGAGTAAGAGATAAAACAAACATGATATATAAATGGAAGATAAAACATGCTGCTACCATCTCAGATCCATCTCCTCATATGTTGAATACTGAATTACCTCTCTAGATACAAACTTTGATCTACAAAACTTTCAACCCTGTGTTGGCTGAAAACAAAACTGACCTAATCTCCAAATTTGTCTTCTTAGATGAGCTTTCTTGCCATGAAAGAGATCTATCAAAACTGTCAAGAACAACCTCTAGATACGTGCTTTGATATAGCTAATGCTTTTAACTTTCAAACTAATGAAAGTGTTTAAAAGCACTTCTAGAATACTTCAAATCTCTTCATAACTTCTCTTCTAAGATATGACCTGCAAATGAAAATCTGATAATAGAAACTAATACCTATGATTTAATATTGATTTGGTTCCTTCATCTTCTCCAAACTATTGTTTTTCCTTGAATTTGAAGTAGCTTTCTCTTCATCAAGTCTTGGTCTTCATGCAATTCTTCTGTAAAGTATTTTCATACTTCCAAAAGTATTTGGCTGCTAGCAGATCATCAACTTCATACTCCACTCTGATAAATCAACATGTGATTGAATTGTTTAATTCTCAATTCTCAACTCATCTAGATTAAGTGTGTATGTCATATGTCAAATGTTAGAAGATGCTATGAAACCATATGTTGGTAATCTGGGAGCTCTGATACCAAATGTTGGAAATTAGGTAGGCCCATAAACTAATTTCACAGGTCCGATAAATCTAGGAGTGAAGTAATTCTTCTCTAAAGTATTTTCATACTTCCAAAAGTATTTGGCTGCTAGCAAATCATCAACTTCATACTCCACACTGATAAATCAACATGTGACTGAATTGTCTAATTCTCAATTCTCTAATCATCTAGATTAAGTGTGTATGTCATATGTCAAATGTTAGAAGATGCTATGAAACCATATGTTGGTAGTCTGGGAGCTCTGATACCAAATGTTGGAAATTAGGTAGGCCCATAAACTAATTCCACAGGTCCGATAAATCAAGGATCTACAACACAGATTCCAGTATCTTCTGAAATTGACAAACATGAACATATATTACTTAATCATACAATGATGAGACAAAGATAGAGAGAGATTAGACAACATGTTCAAAGTATTACGTAAGCGACTGCTTACTCGCACCATCATATATACAAATATCAATTACAATGTGGGAGTCAAAACCTCAACCACTCTATGTGAACAGAAATAGATGGAAAAGTGTATGTACAAAATTTACAAGAATATTCAGATGTAGGGACAGAAACCTGAATATGTATGAGATGTATGACTTGATAGGTTGTAGAAGAGTGAATATGAGTGACAGAAAGAGGAAAGATCAATTTGATACTGATATTCAGCAAACCCTAATCTGAATTTAGGCTATGGAAGACCCTAAATCAGATGTGTGTGTGAAAGATCACATACTTACAGAATTAGCATAGAATGCTAACATGTTGCTGACAGAAATCCTCATACTCATATGGAAACACCTTCTCTAACATCTCATCTAATGCATGTAGCATGCATGTTCTGATTCTCCTTTATGGATGCCACTACCTCCATGTATGCCGAATAGGACTCCTCCAGATATGGATGCCACCGCCTCCATAAGCTCCAAGAAGTACCTGAGTGCATAAAGAGAATATGTACATGAATAATTAACATAAGATGCAATCTTATGTTAAGATCCATCCAATGTCTTTGAAGTACACCAAAATCTTTATGTAGAGGACAATCTTCAAATACATCATGTAGATGGCTGATCCACACCACCAAGTTGCTGATAGGTAAGTCTTCTCCATAAGCAAGAGTGTGAGCACACTCTTCTCCAAGAAGAACTTCATTGATGCTCCTCAACATAGCTCCATAGCTGCTCCTAAAGTGCACCATGGCTGCCCCATGAGTGCTTAGAGCACCACCTCCTCAAAGAGGGACCAAAGCTGGTGTTGGCTTTGTGTAGAATGATCCTAGAAGTTACCTCAATGCTCTCTTATATAAGTTTTAAAGCTTCATGCACTAAAAAGCGCTTTATTTTAATCTCATCGCTTTTTAAATTGCTTTTGCTTTATTTTTAAATTATCCACTGAAAGTGATACTTGACTTGCTTTTTCACACTTTTGACCACCTGATGGATGATCTGACAACATTTTATGATCTCCAACCTAAGAGCTATCAAATGAGGTAAAAATCCTAAATCAATAGAAAAATTGGGTTAGGGTTTTCTCCCAAATCTAATCTCTGATGATTGCATGTCATATATCATTAGAAATCTCTCTTCAAGCTCTTCAAGCTAGGCTCATAAAAATTTTACCCAAATTTTGTGCCAAAAATGACCGAGTACCAAAATTAGGGTTTTTGCCCTAAATGGATTTTGGACTGATGTGACATTGATTTCCAACAGTTGCAACAACTTTCAACGTCGGCATATTATAAATACTTAGATATCATCATGCTTAGATGTGTGTACACTTCATGTGCTTTATTTGTTTTCTTCATGTGAATAGTTAAGAGTAATATTATATCATTTTCTTGATGTTTGATTGTCTATGAATCATTTTCTTACGAGTTATTGATGTTGGCATTGGCGGTGAGAGGGTCACATGAGAGTTTTTCTATCGCCATATTTGTGAAGCCATATTGGAGATAGGCACAAAGAACATAGTTCACATTGTCACAGACAATGCATCGAACTACAAATGCATGGGGGAGATTGTGAGGAGGACTTTCCACACATTATATGGACCCCATGCATAGCACATTGCCTTGATTTGATGATTGAATACATCTCTAATCTATCATGGGTTCATCTAGTTATGTAGAGAGCAGTCCGAATTATCACATTCTTGTGGAAAAGTTACCAGGCATTGAATTTATTTCATAAGGATTCACTTGATTTGGATATCATATGACCTTCAAAGACCAAGTTTGCATACAATTACTTGGTCTTTGAGAGATTGACCAGACTTGGGAATCCATGGTAGAAGACAGTGGTGGATCCTCTGTTGGAGCATATGGCAGTAACACATATAGATGTTGCATGAAATGTGTGAGTTACTTTATTGGATGATCGATTTTGGAAGAAAATTGATAAGATCAGCCATGCCTTATGATTTTTATGGATGTTGCTATGTCTCACAGATATGGAAGTCTCTACATTAGGTCTTCTATATCTGATGTTTCACGAGATGCACATATCCATAGAGATATGTACATACATATTAGGAGAGAGATATACATAATTTATTTATATTTTGCTTTTTTCATCTTAGATATATTAATGATTTATCTTTATTTTTTTTTTCTTTTTGTTTGAGGAGAGAGGACATCTTACATATCATTGATAGTAAATGAGATTATATGTGACATTCTATACATGGTGTAGCTGTATTACTTCATCCTCTTTACAATGGGCCAGAGTGGTGCATAATTTGATCTGCTAATAGCATGTGATAATTATATTGGCCATGTCGTAGGCATTGATATGTAGGTCTAGTTTGACATAGATTTTATATGTCACATAACATGTGTACGTCTAGCTTTTGGTTGGTCTATTCTATTCAATCTAGATGTTTGCAAGGGCCCTATGAACTGGTGGTAGACATATGGATACAACGCTCCAACTATTAGGACAATATCTCTTCAAGTGCTTGCACAAGTAAGTTATAATGAAATTTTTTGAAGTTGATTTTAAGTAAAAAAGGAATATTTTTTTAAACGTGATACATGATATAAGATTGTTCATTTAGTGCATGCAAGCAGAATTGAAGCGCGTAATCTTTGATTCACACAATTATATGCAACAGACTTAGAATTTAGCAACTTTAGAACCTTATATATTATCAAACAAATCTTTAAGTTGCTTATAATTTAAAAACCATTTGATGATCTATTTAAGTAATTTTTTTATTTTATTTATATTTTGCTATTTCGTATAAAATATATGTATCTATAATATGCTAGAGCATATTCTAAATTTAAAAAAATCTTATGTAGGTGGATCCCGATTCGATTGTGGTCTATGCTTCAACCATTCTAGAGAGAGAGAGAGAGAGAGGAAAAGGAGGAAATCTATCAATTGTTACATAGAGAGCTTGAGGTTGTCCATAGGCGAATAACATGATCGAGGGTGAGTACTTTCCCTCCTTCAGTTGAGATGAAGGTTCCACGTCTTCTTTATCACACACCATGACCATGTCAAGCTCTAGGTGGATGATCCACAACTATAGGACATGGATCAAGCATACTCAAGGATACATGTATCCCTTGAGATGCTACTATTAGAGCAATCAATATGACTATATCAGAGTCTTATGATGAGAAAAGTGTATTAGATGCTTCTTCATCAAGCTTTGAGAGCTTGGATAATTAATCATACATTTATATTTGATTTTTAGACATTATGTAATGGAGACTATTTTGAGTATTTTTTAAGTATTCATTGTTCATAATTCATTACTTCTTTGTATGTTCAAACTTCAATGTTGTTAGTTGAAGTTGATTGTTATATCGTTGTAGTTAATTTCTAAGTTATAAGTTCTTACTTTCAAATAAAGGATGATTTTTTTATATGTCATATATTTTAGAATTTTAAATTATACATACATACATACATACATACATACATACATACATACATACATACATACATACATACATACATACATACATACATGCATGCATACATACTTACATACATACATACATACATACATACATACATACATACACACATACATGCACGCATGCATGCATACATACATACATACATGCATGTACATACATGCATACATACATGCATGCATGCATCCATACATACATACATACATACATACATACATACATACATACATACATACATACATACATACATACATACATACATACATACATACGTACATACATACACACACACATACATGCATACATACACACACATATATACATACATACATACATTCATACATATATACATGCATACACACACACACACATATATATATATATATACACACACACACATACGTGTGTGTATGTATGTATGTATGTATGTGGATCATATATGTGTTCAAAGTAGTATGCTACATTTGGTACGATAGGTATGATATGTGAACGCTACATGACAAGAGAGTTTGATACAAAACATTACACACACACATATATACATACATACATACATACATACATACATACATACACACACACACACACACACATATATATATATATATATATATATATATATATATATATATATATATATAGAGAGAGAGAGAGAGAGAGAGAGAGAGAGAGAGAGAGAGACCGCCTTGAACACATATATGATCCACATTTGCTTTCGTTAAATTATTAATGATTTAATGAAACAAAACAAAGCTCCCATATATACTCCATAAGGGACATTTTTTAGGGGAAGGAGTTATCTTTTGACACGTATAAATGATCAATCCATTGAATAAATAACATGTATGAAAGTATCCTTAGAATGCCAAAAAATAATCAATAGCAAGTCATATTTGATGGAAAAAAATTATTATATTTATAAAAAGCTCCAAACAATATAATTAGATGGTCTGAATCCTTCAAATGAACAAACATATGAGGATTATCTTTCAAAGCTTGTTTGTCCATGATTAAATAGCAAGTCATATTTGATGAAAAAGAAATATTATATTCATAAAAAGCTCCAAACAATATAATTAGATGGTCTGAATTCTTCAAATGAACAAACATACATGGGTTATCTTTCAAAGCTTGTTTGCCAATGGATTGATTCCAGCTCATTGAAGTTGTGCCATGGTGATGCACCACAGTGGCTTCTCCTTTGCAAGTGCTCTACAAAGATGCTCTCAGTGTAGAAAACCGAGCTCTAGATTACCACAATGATGCTCCACACAAAACTGTAGAATATTTAGAAAACCCACATAGTACATTAAGAGCACGAACTCAAATTTCTAAGTTTTATGGTTGACCAAACCACTATATGTTTTAATAAAGAATATATACAAAAGTAGGTTGTGGCCTTTTGGCCTTTCACATAGACAGTAACGATAACTATTTCCCACGAAAGGCCAATATGGCCAAAGTTAACTCTGGGAGAAAAAATAAAGAATACCCCATTGTAAGTATAAGAATATACCTCCCGCTTCATGGACATCTTACACAATGTACAGTAATTGTGCAACATCATGAATCAAGTAACCCCATCAAGTGATAATGGTGTAAAAAGCTATCCTATGGTAGAGCTTTAGTGAAAACATTTGCAAAATTAACTTGAGTATGAACTTTCTCAAGAATAATGTTCTCACTACCTAAGCAATCATGAATGAAGTGATACCTCACCTCAATGTGCTTGGTCTTTGCCTGATAGACTAGATTCTTAGCTAAAGCAATGGTAGTTTGACTATCACCAAGCAAACGAGGTACATGATGAGGTAGACCCATATCTTAAGAAAGAGGAGAAAGCCACAGTGCTTCGTTACATGCCTCACGAGCTACCACATACTTTGCTTCTATAGTGGAAACAATTTTACATTCTTGAAGACGAGATCTCCAAGAGATAGCACCTCCACCAAAGGGAAAAATGTACCGTGATGTAGAATGTCGATTGTCTACACAACCAGCATAATCATAATTTTCATACCAAAAATGGATGCCTTTCCTCTACCCAATCATAGATATTTGTTCTTAATGCCACTAAGAGGTGTACTCAATGCCTTGCTACCCTGCATATTGAACCTATGAAGTACTTTGGATATGTACTCACTTTGAGATAAGTATATGCATCTATTACTCCTATCATGAGTAATGCACATGCCAAGAATATGTTTGGCATCCCATAAATCCTTCATATCAAATGTCTCACTCAATGTCTTCTCAAGCAATGATAAGTCATCAGAGGACTTCCAAGCAATCAATATAGCATCATCATAAAGTATCAAGCATATTAAGGTGCCATATGAGCATCTCTTTGTGTAGAGACTATGATCCTCATTGCTTCAAGGATAGTCTTGAGACTTCATAAAAACATCAAACTTTTGGTACCATTGTCTAAAGGATTGTTTTTAAGAGTAAGTTCTTCTTTAGCATACAAACTAGAATTTCTTTTCTAGGAACTACATAACCCTCTAATTGTTCCATATAGATCTCATCTCTAAGATCTACATGCAAGAAAGCATTTTTCAGATCCATTTTGACTAGCTTTAAGTCCTCCATTGGAATGAATCCAAGCAACATGCATAGTGTAGTCATCTTGACTATTGTAGAGAAAATTTCCTCAAAACCAACACTATATTGTTGTTTAAGACCCTTTGTTATACTTTGGAGAAGCACTATCTGATGTGAATTTCAACTTATATACTATTTACATGGTAAAACTTTCCAGCCCTTTGGTAAAGGTACCAAATCTCAAGTACCATTCTTGTGAATACAATCCAATTCATTCTTTATGGCATGCTCCCACTTAAATGATCCTTTGTCTGCATAGCCTCTTTGTAGCAAGAAGTCTCACCAACATCTATTAGCATAAGAAAATCGAAAACTATAATGTATGGATCAGGTGGATGCGAGGCACATGCAAAACATCTTAATGGTTGTTGAATAAGGAGATTTGCAGATTGATATGATTGGACATTCTCTTGAACATCCCTATGTATAACATTCTTATGCATACTAACTGGAGGACTAGTATCCTCAAACGCCACTCTTCTCATTTCAAGCTCGTTAATGGGTTCTTTTTGCATCTTAGACTCATTGAAAATGACATCACTACATATGAACATTGATCGTGTTTCAAGATCCCATAAGTGATATCCGAATTGACATTCTCGACCATATCCAAGGAAAATCCATTTCTTGTAAGAACAATTGTACAGATCAATGGGCATAGTACCTGCAAGAACCTCCATATCCCACAAACAGGGGTTAGACAATATTACAACTGGTTTCA
Source organism: Ceratopteris richardii (assembly GCA_020310875.1). Lineage (NCBI taxonomy): Eukaryota > Viridiplantae > Streptophyta > Polypodiopsida > Polypodiales > Pteridaceae > Ceratopteris > Ceratopteris richardii. Next base: position 101,359,475 of record CM035426.1, read on the forward strand.
ACTAGTTTAGACTGGCCAAAGCCATTACATGTCCTATGCGGGGATTGAACTATGGACCTCCGCCTCAAGAGACCAAAGACTCAACCACTACTAGCACACTATTGCAAATTGATTACAAAAAACATCGTTTAGGGGTCTGAGTACAAATTTCTTTTACATGTTTTTTTTGGGGAAATCCCTTTCGGTGGATTTTTTTTCCTTTTGTTGTTTAGTGTAGGTGTGTAGGTGCCAAGTGGGCTGTTTTTGGTAGCTGGGTCACTGGTGTGGCCACCTTGTCAGGAAAGCAAAGGAAGAGATGAAGCGTTAAGATAAAGCAGGTCAAAATAGACATTTTTAGGCAAGACAACTGTTGTTGATTCGACAGGCTGCTAAAGAGAGAGAGAGAGAGAGAGAGAGAGAGAGAGGTTCTCTTTTCTTAAATGTTTTCTTCATTATTTGCCCTAGACAATGATGGAAAAACTACATTCTTTGTCTCAGGCCGTTGTCCGGGTGGTTGGGCCGCTCGCCTCTTGAGGTGGGGGCGAGGGTTCAACCACTGTCAGCTACATGTAGGGGACATGTTAAACATGGAATGTATCATGTGGTTGTGCCACCGCCCTTTAACCCAACTTTGTAAACCCCTGTTCTTGTGGAATAAAGGGGATCCCATGAGTATTATGCCCTTCCTTGTACAGTTGCGATTTCAAAGTTAAAGCCCAAGGGACTAGGCCTCGGCCAAATCTCCATTAAAAAAAAAACTACATTTCTCTATCGCATTCAAGTTCACATTCAAGTTGGTGAGGTTGTGGGGATGATACCTATTACCAACAATCCGGTTCAATGTGGAGACTATGCAATATAATAACATCAAATTTCAACTATGGGACTAGGGAGGTGAGACCAGCATGAGATCATACTCAAGTTGCTATTTTCCAAACAAAGAGTCAGTCATTTATGTAGGTAATTCGAGTGATAGTGGACGATGCTTAATTGCAAAGGATGAGTTTCATGCAATTCTGGAGGAGGAAGAAGAGGGCACTCATGTTAGCCCTCAAAGATCAGTAGCAAGCAACATTACGACCATTGATCCTTCGAATAACATGTACTGTAACCTAGAAAAGGAGATTAATGAATTCAACCTCCCAAGGGATAACCATTATGATGAAGACCCTACTGATAATGCCCTTGGGTGCTCTACCAGCAAAGAAGACAACCATGAAGGTTACACCACAAGTAAAGAGGAAGGCTTCACTACTAGCAATGAAGACAATCCCGATAGTGAAAGCTCCTTCCTTGGGCCTACTCTTCCGGTTTGCATGCCAAGCTTACCACAACTAAAAGTCAAAGCTTAAAGGGAAACAACTGTCGGGCATGCCTTGGAAAAGCCCCGTAAGATTATAAGTCAAGAAGCTGGGAGGAAAAAAGAAGATCACAAGAAAAAAAAAGATCGAGTTGCCCCTCAAAGAGGGCAACCATCAATAATGAAAATCACATCACTAAACATCAAGGGTTTGTCTGACCCCTCAGGAGATGTGATCCTTGGTCAGTGGTTCAAAGACAAGTGCCTCATCCTTGACTTTATCTGATTACAAGAGATCAAAATCGACGCAGAGGATCTCCAGAAAGGGCTTAAATGCATTTCTCCGAATCACCTTTGGTTTTCCACTTCGGACCCTAGGGGGGCGGGGGGCGCTGCGATTGGTATTAGTCTCTCTTGGTCTGGCAGAGTGACGTTGCCTTTTGAAGATCGGAATCATCGTTGGATTGATGCCTCTATTGGGATCCCTAATCGGTTCACTGTGGTCTCAATTTATGTCCCTAACGGAGAGGTGGATAGAATCGATACGTGGACTTCCCTTGACTCCCTCTCACATAATGTTTTTATTTGCGAGGACTTCAACATGGTTGAGCTTCCTAAGGACCGATGGAATAACAAGGAGAAAATTATTGACGGTCGAGAGAAAGAGATATGGGATAAAACCAAGCTCCATCTCAGCCTGGTTGAGGTGAAAGACATGAAGGGGTTCTCCTAGTCTAATCTCCAATTGGGGGACTCTCTGAGGAAAGCAAGACTTGATAGATGTTACATCAACCTCCTTCAGTTTCCCAACACACGGATATGACTATCTCGGACCACTACCCAATTACTCTTTCTTTCAAACCAATTCCCATGCTCCAGAAAGCTCCTTGGTTTCATGCCTGTCAGACGTCATTTTCCCTCCCCTCTGTCCACCAAGAAATTTATGTAGTGTGGGCGGAGGCCTTTGCCTTCGGTAATGAGCCGACTAAGTGCTGGAGAAGCGAGGTGGATAGGACTCGACAAATTTTGATGAGGACTCATAAGGCTATAAGAGATATCCGGAAAAAAAGAAGAGAAACGATATACTTGAGGCTCTCACAACTTCAAGAAGAAGTGAAAAAAGGTAATTTGCAATGCCAACAAGAGCTTGTGAAAATTAGGGGAAGATTAAGACTCGAGGAAGAGGTTCAAAGGAAAAATCTGTAAATATTCTTCAAAGATTGGTGGGCGGGGAAGGCTGACAAACCATCGAAAGAGATGTGTAACATTCTCAAAAGGAAAGAAGCTAGGGAAGCCATCCCCTTCTTGGTCAACAACAATGGGATCGAATGTAGCATGGAAGTTGATAATAGATCTATCATTGTCGAGCACTTTACCCATCTTCTCGGGTGTCTCGACTCCTCTTTCCCCGCACAGGCATGACTGCATGGCGACCATCTCAATGTTTGCCCAACCTAGAATCCCATAGAACATGAATTCTCTATTGGATGCTAACATTTCTAAGAATAAAATTATCGAGGTTATTGATGCTCTTCCCAATGGAAAAAGTCCAGGCCCTGATGACCTCACCAATGAGTTTTTTGAGTCATTCAAGCACGTGGTGGCCACCCCGCTGCGTCTGGTGTGGCAAGAGGCTCTCTCCTTCGGTGCCCTCCCTGAGTGTCTTAATAATGGTGTCATCAAGTTAATTCACAAAAGGGGAGATAAGAACAAAATTGAAAATTGGCAGTTCATTACCATGCTCCAAACTGGATACAAGATAATTGCCAAAGTTATCGCCAACAGAATCTCTTGTCATCTAAAGTCATGGCTTTGTAAGAATCAGAAAGGATTTATCAAAGGTAGATCTATACTTGAAGCAATTATCGATATTTGGGAAGGCCTTGCATTTGTTGAGGAGTCTGCACAAGATCTGGTATTCATTAAGATCGACTTCGACAAAGCGTAGGATAGATTGGAATGGGACTTTATTCTTCAATCATTGAAAGACCTTGGATGCAGCCTAAAGTTCACGAAGATGGTTTCCACTCTTCTCAGAAACGCTTCAACGAGAATAAAGATCAATGGTAAGCTATCTGAGGCCATATGTTTAAAAAGATCTATCAGACAAGGCTGCCCACTGGCTCCACTACTCTTTGTTATCGCCTCGGATGGCCTCAGTCGCCTATTTAAGCACCACATGGATGCTGGCAATCTCAAGGGCCTTTCCCTACCTCTAGATCACGGCCAAATGATTGAGAGACTTTTTGCCGATGACATGAATGCCTTTGTACTTAACGATACAAACAACATTGAGGTGTTTTGGAGGTGCCTCGACACCTTTTGCGTGGCGTTAGGTTCAAAAATCAACCATGCTAAAACTGCTTTCAGAGCAATTCATGGACGTACACCCCAATTGTTGTTAGATGAGGGGTGTCAAGTTATCCCTAGAGGTCAAGTCTTCCGTCTCCTCGGCATTCCGATGGGCTTCAACATCTCAATGGATCAACGGTGGAACTGGATGCTATCCAAACTGGATAGCAAACTAAATCATTGGAAAGGTATGCAAATTAACTTGGCGGGACGAGCTATGGTTGTTAACACATTTATGCTTTCTACGACTATATACTTTATCTCGTGTTGGAGACCTAAGGAGAAAGAGTTGGCCAAAGTGGAAAGAATCTGCAGAAACTTCATATGGACTGGGGACCCCAATAGGAGGGGGGTTCCCAAAATCAAATGGGAAACTTGCATCAGCTCGAAAGACTCGGGGGGCTTGGGTATTTTGGATATCGCTGGGTTGGCTGACAAGTTGGCGGCAAAGTGGTTTATCAAGGCTTGGAGCAATAGTGATTCCTCCTGAGCTAAATTGATCTTTAGAAACTTGATTTCGTGGTTGGAAGGACATAAGGATCCTTTCGCTTATGTTCTCCCCCCACCCGGTGTCCCCTAAAGGCTCTAGCCTCGTGTGTTCCTTATGGAAGAGTTGGAACAAGGCCAAACAATTCATTAAGATTAGTGATGAGTGGAAGTGGGTGGCCGTGATAAGACAAAATGACTCTATCTGATTCCCGATCATTGGCATTAGGGGGGTGGAGACTTGGAACCTCCAAACTACTAAGCGGCTATGGAACAAGGGGTTCAAACAGTGGAAACAACTCTGGAATCGTCAGTGGATCAGGTTTGAAGACTTAGACCGGAGGCTTAAAGTTACCCTCGAGGAATGGAGTCCAAGGTAGGTGTTTCGCATGGGACCGCTCAACTAGCCGCCTTCTCTGTGGACAGGATCCTCCTTGCTTGGAGGGCCTCAAATGGAGCAATGGTAAGAAACTATCCAGAATCCCCAACTTCAAAGAGAACTTAGATGGGCATCACACCCTTAACAAGGCGTGGTGCCTTTCTTGGACCAAACTTCGATGGGAACTAAAGTTCATGTCTATTTGGCACCCCCTAATTGAGATCAAAAAGTCCGTTCTCATGTGGTAGATCTTGCATAAGGGTATCTGGGCCAATGTAAGGGCTAACAAAATTTGTGGTGTTCCTCCATGGTGCAAGCGTTGCCATCGATGCATCAAAGATTTAGTTCACCTATTCTTTGATTGCCCCAAGTCCCGTGTTAACTGGCATCACGTGACGCGGGTTTTGAGGCTTAAGAACCAAATCAATTGGAAACAGTCGTTGCTGGGTGAGGCAGTTGGCTGCTCATCAAGGCTGTGGAATGCCATCAGGGGTGAGACTCTTTGGAAGATGTGGAGGGAGCGATGTGCTGTCAACTTTGGCCAAACCCCAAAGGAATGGTCGATTGAGAAATCCTTGTTTCTTCTAGGTAAAAGAATCTCCCGAGATAAGAGATCTCCACCGTTTATGCATCACTTTATTTATCTCCTTTTAGATAACAAGCTGAAACCCAAATGGGTTCTGCATGAGAGAGACGATAGATTTGTCCGCCTCATTTGTAATGCCCTTTAGCTTACCGAACTTGTCCCCTGCAGTGTGGGATTTGGGGGTCCCATGGGCACTAGTCCTATTCACTTGTAACTTTTCTTCTTTATTTTAATTAAAGTCCATGAGAATAGGCCTTGCTTTGAAAAAAAAAAATAATTCTGGAGGAGGAGGAACTCAAGAATGCTATTGTCCTTGTTTATGCTAATAAACAGGAGCTTTGTGAGACTCTAGATGACGCAACAATGAGAGAGGCACTGAGTTTGCATAAAATCAAGAGCCAGTAATGGGCAATTTTCAGGACTTCTGCTATAAAAGGGGGAGTTAGGAGGGAAGCTTCATTTTCCATCTGGAAGGTGTGGAGTTCGGAGCCGTGCAGTAGAACGAGGGAGGAAATAGCTAGAATTCCGAGTCATTTTCTGGTGTTGTATGAGAGGGCTTGGGCGAAGGGCATTCTGAAGTCAGAACATTGACCCACCAAAGGAAGCAAGTAGACGAAGAGATCTTGCGGATCTCAGCAATCAAGTGGGTATCCCTCTCTCTCAAGGTGTGATTCAGCAACCGTCTTTGTAAGTGAACGATGGCGAATAGGTATAAGTCCTGAATCAGAAGCAATTCAACTGAAGTCCCTGGCACATTGAGTTGATATGCGAACCTTTCTGGAGAAGCGCATGTGCTATTTCCCTTGGACTGTTTCCGTAATTAATTTTATCTTGTTAAAGAGTTATTCTTCTCTCGGCATGAGCTGTTTGATAGCGCCAGCCTGAGTGTCTCAATTGCGATCAGTTCCTATTTGTATCTCTAAAGCTTATTGAATGTCGCTGTTTTATTTAGACTTGTTGATGTCATGACCCGGCTATTGTTTGTAAGTAACATGAGTCAAGAGCGCTTGTCTATGGCAATTTAGAGACGGTCTATCCACAGAAAAATCGGTTCGCATTTCGTCAGTGTCTTCTTCCAGTTATGGCGTTGGGTTTCATCTAGGACGGGGGAGATAGAACTTACTAAGTAGCAAGGACAGAAACATCTCACGTCTCTTGGAATGAACTTGCTCCGACTAGAGAAGGGAGCAAGAAGAGAAGGGAATGGTGTCGTACCCATCGGTCAGTGCCCCCCTTGCGAGAGCTGTACTCGTATGACTGCCACAGATCCCTTATTGAGGAGAAGAGAAATAGGAGTCCCTCATAGGGCTCACACATGACCCTTGACTCACCGCGCTTTGGGGAAAATTTCCCCTTTTTGGGTGACCCCAAGACCCTCATGTCACGAGACTCGTGCTGTTTTTTTTTCTTGCTTTTTTTTGTGCAAACAATTTAACTTTTCAAAATACATATGATATTTTTTATGCTTAAATTTGATGACCTTAAATTTTGTGATTCAAAGACCGTCATTGGTCATCTGAAAGCCGATCATCAAACTTTCATGTGCACTTAAATCCGATGATCCAAAATTCATTTCTTTGGCCATCTAAAATCTGATCACTGAACTCTCATGTGTACCTAAATTCGGTGACACGAAGTCCATCTTCGACCACTTGAAATCTGGCTACCGAATATCCATGTGCTCTCGGTACACTTTTTGGGTGACCCAAAAAGTGATCTCCGACCACATGAAAACATGTCCATATGTTACCCCTATCAGTTTCATTCTATGCAATGATCGTTGGGTTTCATCAAATTCTATGGATTTGTGAACTTTAAACATGAGAGGCATATGAAGCAGAATTTTCTAGAGAGGAAGGTAAGAACGAGGTATCATTCAATTCCATGCCAATAGATTTGTGTTGAATATTATCGTATGTAGGTAACCCTCGCAGTTCTAAAGTTTTTCCACCTTAATGTGATTACTATATCCCTCCACTTGTTCCCGCAAATGATGTTGTTGTTTCGTTCATCAAGGTATTCTATGCTTTGGCCATGTAGCCTTAATCGCATGTGCTCCAGTTCTTTTATTCATGGGACTTGAAACTTGTTTTGGCGAGCTGATAATAGTTTTCTTCGAAACTTCAAATTAAGCATTATCTATTTAAATGATTATGTGATGTAAAAATGAAAAGAGTGCATGGGATTGTGCATAGGCTGAAGTGAGTGTATTGTGAGTGTGAATGAGAAGCAGAGCTAAGGGAAGTTTTCCAAAGTGATTTATATGAATGTAGTGGAATCCTTTGATGCATGGGGGTAATATTTGTTGTGTACATATATGCGAGGCTGCCTTTATGTGCATGTCGGAACAAAGAGAGGGGAAGGCATCCAAGTTTAACCGAAATCAAGAAAAGGATTGCAAGGGTACATGTGCATTTAGGTTGATCTAGGAGTCTTCACAAATTAAAATTGACCAAATAAGAAATAGGCAAGGTGAGTAAGGGTGTGTAGTACAATCGTGAAAAGCTTGTAAAAACAACTAGACTTGAGAAAACTTAGATGTTAAAAAATTTTTTAATAGTCCACAAAGCAACGTTTACTTGATGATCCTACTGGGGATTGGAAAAGCAAGCTTTATTATGCACTTTTGTGAGCTTAGGTTAACACAAGTGTTTTATTAAAACAGGACACTGAAGTGTCCCTTTTTGCATATACCAAAAAAATTATAGCTTCATACTCAAATGAAAATTTACAAAATCCTTCATACCACTCAATATATCAAAGTTATGCGTTCTAAAAAAAATAAAATTGCCAAAAGGAAATTTTAATGAGTGAAATATAAGTAAGAATGATTCCCATTATAAAATAGCAATCTATTTATAATAGAAGTCCATATTATTTTATACTATGATCTTTAGTCATAAACAAACTATGATCTTTATACTATGATCCATCATTCTCCATGTGTCTTTTAAGAGATAGTGCTTCATCATTTTCTAAATTGAAACCAACTCATTTTGAATTTGACCATGAAACTTTGAATGGAATTAGTGCACTTCTAGAGCTTTCCAAAGAACCAAAAGACACACCAAATGGATATTTAAGAAGAGAGTTATGATCCTCACTAACTTGCCAAAACAATGTGCAAAGGTATAGGGCTATCTTTCTTAGAATTGGAATCCAATGGGATTGAATTTGAAAATGCCACTTTGTACATCTCACCTAAACCTTTGTACCTACACAAAGAGAGTAAAATCATTAGATTTGAACAATTAAGCAAAGATAAAAGCATTTTTTAAGACAATGCATTTCAAATTTTTTGAAGAAAGTTTTTCACCAGTTTTCATGTATCGTTGCAAAGATAGTGCTTCACCATTTCCTAGACTGGAACCAATTCATTTTGAATTTTAGCATGAAACTTTGTATACAGTTAGTGCACTTCTAGAGCTTTCCAAAGAACCAAAAAACACACCAAATGGATATTTAGGGAGAGCGTTATGATCATAGAAGTATAGAATATGTAAACTAGCTTGACAAAACAATGTGTAGAGACATAAGGTTACCTTTCTTAGAACTCGAATCAAATGGGATTGAACTTGGAAATGCCACTTTGTACACCTTCATCAAATTTTCGTACCTACACAAAGAGAGTAACACCAGTAGATTTGAATAATTGAGCAAAGAAAAAGGCAATTTTTAAGATAATTTATTTCAACTTTTTTGAAAAAGCTTTCCATTATTTTCCATGTATCTTTGCAAAGATAGTGCTTCACCATTTTATGAATTGGAATACACTCATTTTGAATTTGAACATGAAACTTCGTATGAAGTTAGTGCACTCTAAGAGCTTTCCAAAGAACTACAAAGCAAAAAAAATAGATACGTATGGAGAGAGTTATGAGAATCTAAGTATAGAGTATGTAAACTAGCTTGCCAAAAGCAGAGACATGGGGTTATCTTTCTTAGAGCTTGAATCAAATGGGATTGAATTTGGAAATTCCACTTTGTACACTGTAACTATACCTTCGTAGCTACATAAAGAGTAAAATAATTAGATTTGACCAATTGAGTAAAGAGAATGGGTTTTTTAAGATAAAGTATTTTAACTTTTTTGAAGAAAACCATGATCCATGAATGTTTGCACAGATAGTACTTCATCATTTTCTGAACTGGTATGAAGTCATCATGAATTTGATCATGAGACTTTATACCATGCTAGTGAACATTAATAGCTTTCCAAAGATCTATAAAACATATACAATGGATATTTATTGAGAGAGATTTGACTATCCAAATATAGAGTATGTAAACTAGTTTGCCACAACTATGTGTAGAGATATAAAGTTACCTTTTACTGGGATCAAATGGGATTGACTTGAAATAGACTCTTTCACCTACACAAAGAGAGCAAAATTATTAAGTTTGACTAATGGAGCAAAAAGAAATGGGTTTTTTAAGATAAGGCGTTTCAACTTTTTTTGAAGAAAATTTCTATTATGTTCCATGAATATTTGCAGAGATAATGCTTCATCATTTTTTGAACTATTATCAACCCATTATAAATTTGATCATGAGACTTTATACCATTATAACTCACACCAAGAGATTTTCGAAGACCTAAAAAACATCCAAAATGAATATTTATGGAGAGAGATATGACCATCCAAATATAGAGTATGTAAACTAGTTTATCATAACTATGTTTCAACTTTTTTTGAAGAAAATTTCTACCATGTTCCATGAATATTTGCAGAGATAATGCTTCATCATTTTTTGAACTAGTATCAACCCATTATAAATTTGATCATGAGACTTTATACCATTATAACTCACACCAAGAGATTTCCGAAGACCTGGAAAACATCCAAAATGAATATTTATGGAGAGAGATATGACCATCCAAATATAGAGTATGTAAACTTGTTTGTCACAACTATGTGCAAAGATATAGAGTTATCTTTTTTGGAACTGGAAATAAATGAAATGGAAGTGGGAAACACTACTTTTTATACTCGAAGTAGACTCTTGCACTTACATAAAGAGAGTAAAAGCATTAAATTTGACCAATGGAGCAAAGAGAAATGGATTTTTTAAGACAAGGCATTTAAACTTTTTTGAAAATAAGTTTTACCATGTTCGATGAATGTTTGCAGAGATAGTGAATCTCCATTTCATAAACTGGTATTAACTCATTATGAATATGATCATGAAACTTTTTATCATCTATTTAACATCAAGAGCTTTTTAAAGATCTAAAAAACATCCAAAATGGATATTTATGGAGAGAGATGAACATCCAAAAATAGAGTTTGTAAATTAGTTTGTCACAACTACTATGATCATATCAAAGTATATCGGTTATATGACCGCACTACTACTCTCTTTGAGAATGATTCATCAGTATTATTTCTCATCATAATATGATGCTTGTTAAAACATGGATATTTATGGAGAGAGATGAATATCCAAAAATAGAGTTTGTAAAGTAGTTTTCCACAACTACTATGATTATATCGAAGTATATCGGTTATATGACCGCACTACTACTCTCTTCGAGAATGATTCATCAATATTATTTCTCATCATAATATGTTGCTTGTTAAAACATGGATTTATGCAAAGAAATTTCTCACATTTAAGACAACAATAAAGTGTCGTAGTAGGCTTACTTCCTCTCACTGCTTTTCCTTCTCGTAAATATTTCTTATTCATGTGCACATAGAACACAATAGGAGCTTGCATACTTACTCTTCTTTTGTATCATATGACCATGCATAGCATCTTTAAGATGAATAACCACTTAAGATGTGTAAATCCCTACAAAATGATTATTCAGAAGTAGTGCTTATAAATTTACCATAAAATCAAATCTGCTAATATTCTTCCGTCTTGATAATTGTTTCCAAATGATGTATGCATTGGCAAATACAGAATCTAACATTCCCGAAAAAATGGAATGCCATTATTTTCAACCATATATACAAGTTTGTAAACTATAGTTAGTGCTCAATATCATGCTATCAAATACATCAAATCTTGCTTTGATTTTATTGTACTCAATAGAAACTTCAAGACAAGAAAGAGTTGTTTTTTCTCCACTTTCAATTTGCCTTTAGACAAAACCTTTTTGCATAGCAAAACAATTAGATGCAAAATATATAGGCTTTTTATCCATCTAAGAAACTATAGTTAGTGCTCAATATCATGCTATCAAATACATCAAATCTTGCTTTGATTTTATTGTACTCAATAGAAACTTCAAGACAAGAAAGAGTTGTTTTTTCTCCACTTTCAATTTGCCTTTAGACAAAACCTTTTTGCATAGCAAAACAATTAGATGCAAAATATATAGGCTTTTTATCCATCCAAGAACATGCAACGATCTCGACAATGTCACCGATGATGATATGAATGGGATGTTTCATGTTCTTGGATGAATAAAAGATCTATATATTTTGCATCTATTTATTTTGGTATGCAAAAAAGCTTTGTACAAAGGCAAATTGGAAGTGGAGAAAGAGAGACTCTTTCTCGTTCTTAAGTTTCTATTGAGTACAATAAAAATAAAGAAAGATATGATGTATTTGATAACATAGTCTTGAGCACTGGCTATAGTTTACAAACTTGTATACATGGTTGAAAATGATGATATTTCATATTTTGGGAAATGTTAGATTGTGTATTTATCAATGCATATATCATTTGGAAACAATTACTAAGAAGGAAGAATATTAGCATATTTGATTTCATGATAAATTTAGAAGTATAACTTGTGGATAATCATTTTGTTTTGATTTACACATCTATAGTGGTTATTCATCCAAAAGATTCTATGCATGGTCTAGTGACACAAAAGATGAGTGAGCATGAAAGCTCTTATTATGTTGTATATGCACATGAACGCAAAAAATATTTACGAGAAGAAAAAGCGATGAGAGAAAGTTAGTTTGTTAGGACACTTTATGATTATCTTAAATGTGAGAAATTTCTTTGCATAAATCCATGTTTTTACAACCATTATATTATGATTAGAAATGATACTCATGGATAATCTTTGAAGAGAGTAGTAGTTCGGTCATATAATCGATATACTTTGATATGATCATAGTAGTTGTGGCAAACTCTATTTTTAGATGTTGATCTCTCTCTCCATAAATATCTATTTAAGATGGTTTTTAGGTCTTTAAGGTCTTTGGAAAACTCTTGGTATGCATCAACATGATATAAAAGTCACATGATCAAATTCATAATGGGTTGGTATAAGTTCAAAAATGGTGAAGCACTATCTCTACAAACACTCATGAAACATAGTAGAATTTTTCTTCAAAAAAGTTGAAATGCTTTGTCTTAAAAAAACCCATTTCGCTTTGCTCAATTGATCAAATCTAATTATTTTACTCTCTTTGTGTGGTATAATGATCTAGTTTAGGTGTACAAAGTGGCATTTCTAAATTCAATCTTATTTGATTTTAGCTCTAAAGTATGTAATCCTGTGTCTTTTGCACATTATTTTGGCAAGCTGCTTTATATATTCTATACTTGAATGGTCATAACTCTCTCCCTACTTATCCATTTTTTGTGTTTTGTAGTTCTTTGGAAAGCTCTTAGTGTGCACTAACTTCCTACAAAGCTTCATGGTCAAATTAAAAATAGGGTGGTTTCCCTTCGTGAAATGGTCAAGCACTATCTCTGCAAAGATACATGGAGAATGGTGGAAAGTTTTTCCAAAAATATTGAAATATATTGTCTTTAAAAATGCTTTTATCTTTGCTTAATTGTTCAAATCTAATGATTTTACTCTCTTTGTGTAGGTACAAGGGTCTAGGTGAGAGGTGCAAAGTAGTATTTTCAAATTGAATCCCATTTGATTCCAATTCTAAGAAAGGTAACCCTATGTCTCTGCACATTGGTTTGGAAAGCTAGTTTACATACTCTATACTTGGAGAATCATAACTCTCTTCCGAAATATCCATTTGGTGTGTTTTTTGATTCTTTGGAAAGCACTGGAAGTGCACTAATTCCACTCAAAGTTTCATGGTCAAATTCAAAATGACTTGGTTCAGTTTAGGAAATGGTTAAGCACTATCTCTACAAGGATACATAGAGAACCGTGGAAACTTTCTTTAAAAAAGTTGAAATGCATTGTCTTAAAAAATGTTTTTCTCTTTGATCAATTGTTCAAATCGAATAGTTTTACTCTCTGTGTAGGTTCAAAGGTCTAGTTGAAGTGTACAAAGTGGCATTTTCAAATTCAATTCCATTTGATTCGAGTTCTAAGAAGGGTAAACCTATGTCTTTGCACATTGTTTTGGTAAGGATGGCCATAACGCTCTCTCTAAATATCCGTTTTGTGTTTTTTAGTTCTTTAGAAAACTCTTGAAGTGCACTAGAATTATACAAAGTTGCATGACCAAATTCAAAATGAGTTGCTTTCAGTTTAGAAAAATGGTGAAGCACTATCTCTACAAAGATACATGGAGAATGGTGGAAAGTTTCTTAAAAAAATTTACATGCATTGTCTTAAAAAATGCTTTTCTCTTTACTCAATTGTTCAAATCTAATGATTTTACTCTCTTTGTGTAGGTACAAGGGTCTAGCTAAGGTGTACAAAGTGGCCATTTGATAGACCCTATTTGATCCCATTTGATCCCAGGTCTAAGAAAGATGACCCTATGTCTCTATACATTGTTTTCGTAAGCTAGCTTACATATTCTATACTTGGATGGTCATAACTCTCTCCCTGAATATCTGTTTTGTGTGTTTTTTAGTACTTTGGAAAGCTCTTGGAGTGCATTATCATTATAAAAAGTTTTATTATCAAATTCAAAATGATTTGGTTCTAGTTTAGAAAATGGTGAAGCCCACTACCTTTGCAAAGATACATGGAGAATGGTGGAAATTTTCTTCAAAAAAATTGAAATGCATTGTCTTAAAAAATGTTTTTCTCTTTGATCAACTTTTCAAATCTAATGATTTTACTCTCTTTGTGTAGATATAAGGGTCTAGTTGAGGTATACAAAGTGGGATTTCCAAATTCAATTCCATTTTGATTTCAATTCTAAGAAAGATAACCTTATATCTTTACACATTGTTTTTGGAAAGTTACTTTAGATACTCTATATTTGGATGGTGGTATCTCTTAGAGTTGATTAATGGATAGCCTATATAGTGAAAACACAAAGGATTAGATGCCATAGCATGAAATACAAGTAGAATAGATTTCTTGCATGTTATTGTACACAGTACCGGCATGCATTAGAGTAATTTTCAACATGAAAAAATGACTTTTAGTACAAAAAATACTTTTGGTTAGTGATTTTTAAAGCATCAAGGATATATATAAAAATAGTTTGTCTATGACTAAAAATCGTAGTATAAAGTAATGTGGACTTCTATTATAAGTAGATTCCTATTTTATACTAGGCATTATTCTTACTTATATTTCACTCATTAAAATTTTCTTTTTTTGCAATTTTATGTTCTTTAGAACGCATAACCTTGGTATATTGAGTGGTATGAAGAATTTTTCAAATTTCTTTGGAGTATGAAGCTATCATTTTTTTGGTATATGCAAAAAAGAACACTATAGTGTCCTATTTTGGTACAACACTAGTGTTAAGCAATTTAGTTACGAATAAACATCTTTCTCGAGCTTTGTACACTCAATCATTTGACGATCTTACGGGGGAATCGCTTGGCATATCTCTATAAGAGGTTACCATAGGTTCGCCTGGTGCTTGTTGGTTCAGTGCTCACAACCTAGTGATCAATAGTACATGAGCGAATCGAATTCTTCCTCATAAGGATCAAGGATGCAAAGCGAAGGACAAGCTTCTGCTAAAGCTGGGAAAATGTAAGTGAAGGACATGAGCGAATTGAATTCTTCCTCAGAAGGATCAAGGATGCAAAGTGAAGGATAAGGTTCTGCTAAAGCTGGAAAATGTAAGCAAGTAGAGCAAGAAGACTCCTCGAGTAGTGGAGAGAAGTCAATAGAAAAGAAGCATTATAGCATAAGGGTAGCATCTTAAATCAAGAAAATTCAAAGGGATCCTCAAACCAAAATTCTTGAACTTTTAGGAAAGAAGTGATATTGACATAACCCACTTTTTTGAGATGGCTCATAGAATCAAAGTACATTTGGGAGATTTTCCAAGATTCTCGGATCTCTGGGAAAAGGATCTCGACAATTTCATCCAACTCTTCGAAGTAACGTGTGATGCGAATGAGATAATAGACCAAGGATAGAAATTGAGAAATTTTCCGCCCTCAGAGAGGAGGCAACCAATGGACACGATAACTGACATCCTAAGAGAGAGGGACTTATTTGTTACTGAAGGATGCTTTTTTAATCAAATTTTGGAGACAAGGGTTTCAAGATAGAGTAGCCCAATATATGGATTAGTGGCAACAAGGAGTGAATGAGAATATAGATCACTACATAGAATGAATGGATATGTTAGTCAGGAAAATGGCCGCAAATGCCCTGAACGATGAAACCTTAAAGAGAAGATTCATTGTGGGATTGAGAGATCCCTTATTATAACAACATATCAGCCTGAGACGACCATTCGACTTAAGAGCCGCAAAAGAGGAAGCTAAGATATGGGAAGAGATGCAATTGAGGCAACAAAGAAGGAGAGAACTCTTATATGGATAATGGACCTATGGATGGATTAGCATGTGCGCCCTTCAAAAACCCAACCTACGAAAGCCCTACTCTGATTACACTAGCTTTTGTCGCGACTATAAGCATGGTAGATGAAATTAAACCCACATTAACAGAGGAAAGGATAATGGAATAAGTAACCAAAGCAATGAAAGTGAAAAATCTCACTCAAGAGACATATAGCATAAAGCCTGAGCTTGTCCTAGATGAAAGCCAAAATGTGTTTTGATCTAACATCTGGTATGGGAAATGTCGTGGCTATGACCACATAGATATTGAGTCCTCGACTCTATGAAAACTAGTCACTGATAGACCCCTACCCAAGAGGTTCTGCACCTTTTGTAACAATTTGATTCATATTGAAGACCAATGCTATAAAAAATCCGCCTACGAAGGAGAGAACATACGAACCTTGAATGCAAGGGAGCGTCCTTATACAAGTACCTAGAGTAAACCTTCTATACCTCGGTGGGAAATAAGAAAATCATATGGGCAGGGTGCTCAAGGCCAGGGAGGTGGCTATATGAGGGAGGTAGCATAAGAACAAACAGGAGAAGCTCCTCCAATTCAATGTCGGAGATGCGAAGGCGACGTACACATAGCTCAGGTATGTCTAAATATGCAAGCATTGTAATGAGAAGGGTCATTACGAGGAGGGCTTCCCAATAAGGAGAGCCATTAATGGCAAAGGAAAAGAGCCAATAGAATCCTCAAATTATGTGTATGTCAAAACACAATCCATTCATAACATGCAAGAACAAGTTCTTGCGATAGGAGTGGTATTTAGGATGCTAGAAGTGAGAGAAGGACCAAGCTTCTCTACTCATTTTATAGAGGAAGACAAAAGTTAGCAACAAACAGAAAGAACCTATAGTGGCGGTAGTTTGTTAAAGCAAAGCAAAAGAGGAGCTATAAAACAAGGGGGAGCTTCATAAACGTAACAGCAAAGGACAATATAATTATTCGAGGTAACTCTCAAAGTTTTTGATAGTCTTCAATGGTTGACTTGGGTCAACAAGTAGAGAAATTGGATAAGGATAACTATCCCGTGTGGAAGTTTAGAATGACCAACTATCTAATGGGCAAACACTTGTGGGGTATTGTGACACTTGTGGGGTATTGTGAGCGGCGATGACTCTCTACCTTAAATCAATCAAGCTACGGCCACCGAAGTCCAAAGGAGGCAAGCAAAAGAATGGGAAGAGAGGAATAGGAGAGTCATGCTCCTCATTTCACAAGTCATTACTGATGCCATGGTAGGGCATACTCAACATCTAGAGAAAGCTAAGGATGCTTGAAAAGCTCTTGAAAGGATGTATTCAACAAATACCAAAGCTAGGAAACTTCAACTCAAGAATGAGTTGAACACAATCAAGAAAAGTTCGAGTCAATCCATGGCTGAATATACTTTGAAGATTAAGGAGCTAAGTGATGCTTTAGCTTCTATTGGCACAACAGTTCAAGATGAAGATCTTGTGTACTATACTCTCACTGGATTGAGAGAAGATGAAAGATGGAAGCCTTTTATAACTTCCATTAACTTGAAAGATGCATATCCAGGTTTTGAACAACTAATCCCTCATCTTGTCACAGAAGAGCTTAACTTTGGTGGCCCCAAAGGAAAGGATAGCCACAACCAAATGTTATATGCAGGTCGAGGTAAAGGAAAGAACTCAAGAGTAGGCTCAAGAGGAAAAGGGAGAGGTCATAACGATTCCAACTACAATCAAAACAATTCGGAAGACAACAAGGATGCATCAAATGCCAACACACAAGGAAGAGGCTCTTGCGAAGATGACAAAAAATGGTACATTGATTTAGGTTGTAGTAACCATATGTCATGCCAAGGAAGTTTGTTAACTAGTCTACATGTACCAAGTGGAAAAGGATGTGTTGAAACAAGTGATGATACTTAACACATGATTGAACATATTGGAGATATAAGGCTTGGAGATACAAGTAGAGCAAAGGTATTGTCTAATGTTCTTCATGTTCCTACAATTTCAAAGAACTTGATTTCAGAACGACAAATGGTAGAGAAGGGTTATGTCATATTCAATGAGAATGGGTGTTTCATAAAGAATCAAAAGAAAGGCTTCAAGCCTCAAGGTCATTGCTCGAGGTAGAAGAGAAGGAAGGATGTTCACTTTGGACGTCCAACATCCATATGGAAAGGTCATGTACATTCAATGTGGGAACAAGAAGATTTCAAAGTTGGACTTATGGCACAAAAGAATAGGACACATCAACATCCGAAAGCGGAAGGACATGAGCAAACATGAAGTGGTAAGAGGTCTTCCAAAATTTAATAGCATTGGACTACATGAGTTATGTGAAGCTTGTCAACTAGGAAAGCAAACGAGGAAGCCATTCAAGAGGAGCAATTATGTGGCCCCAAATGTCTTTGACTTGATACATACGGATGTATGGGGACCAACCCAAGAGGCATCAATGGCTTGTAATAGATTTTTTGTCACCTTCATTGATGATCACTCAAGAAAGGTATGGCTGTTTTGTATGAAGCAAAAATCAGAGGTGTCTTCTATATTCAAAAAATTCAAAGTTGAAGTTGAAAAAGAAACAGGAAGGTCTATCAAAACCTTAAGGTCGGATGGTGGAGGAGAATACTTCGCTAAAGAAGTTTCAAATTTTCTACAAGAGAATGGGATCAAAAGGCAGTTTACTTGTAGGTATATACCACAACAAAATGGAGTAGCTGAAAGAAAAAATAGGCAAATTGCTGAAATTGCAAGATGCATGCTCAACGAGATGAAGGTACCATTGTACTATTGGGCTGAAGCTACCAAAACTTCCTTTTACTTGATGAATAAGTGCACAACATCGGGAATACATCACTTGACTCTTGAGGAGGTATATTCCGGTAAGAAACTTGATCTTACACACACTCAAGGTGTTTGGATGTGCTTGCTTTGTTCACATTCCACAAGAAGTTAGAACAAAGATGGAACCAAGGTCAAAAAAATGCATTCTTATTGGCTACTCGACGGAGCAAAAAGGATACAAGTGTTACAACCCTAGAACAAAGGAAGTAAGAGTCTCGCGAGATGTTGTCTTTGATACAACGAAGACCATGGTAGAAAGATAAAGGAAAGGAAAAGATTCTTGAAGAAGATTATGATGATTATGCAGGAACAAATCAAAGAGAAGTTCAACAATCAAGCACAAAGGTTTCAGGTCCATAGGAATCTACATCAAATGAAGAATGTTCAACATGGAGGGGGAGTCATTCTTTGTCTCTAAATTCAGCTCATAGTAGAGGCGAAGAAGCAAGTGCTACTCCAAATAGTGAGATAGATGCAAGTGAAGAAGAATATGAAGAGGTAATCACTCCGAAGGTAAAGCTGAATAGGTTAAAGAAGCAACTTTCTAAAGGCAATGAAACAAGATCTTCAAGGACAAGGTATCCAACTCAAAGGCTGAGTTATGATAGTTTCATGGTGAAACATTTTGCATACATGATGTAGGTTATCAAAGACAAAGAGCCTGAGACATATGAAGAAGTTTGCATACAAGAGGAATGGAAGCAAGCTATGAAGAGGAGATCAAAGCTCTCAAAGATAATCACACATGGGAGCTAGTGCCAAACAAAGAAGGTATGAAGATTGTTCCAAACAAATGGGTGTTTAAAGTAAAGAGGAATGCGGATGGTTCACTAGCTAGATATAAAGTTAGATTAGTTTCCAAAGGATTTAAACAAACACAAGGCATAGATCATGATGAAGTTTTCAGCCCTGTTCCAAAGATGGGAACAGTCAGAACATTAATAGCAATTGGTGCCTCAAGGAGATTTCCATTCATTCTCCACAAAGAGAAGTCTTACCTCCAAATTGAGAGTTATCACTCCTTATGAGGCTTGGAATGGACATAAACCAATGATTAGTCATATGCAAGTATTTGGTTGTTTGGCATATGCTCTTGTGCCATGACAACAACGTCACAGTCGAGATTTGGTATTTGCTGAAAATTTAAATTTCCCTCTACTTGAATGCAAAAAACAGCCAATACTTAGCTCACAAGATATGTTCGATACACTCATGCCTTTGTTTCAAAATGGTGCGCTTAACTATGGCCATATAGACCAGCAAGCTTAGGCTCGATGGGTTGAAAAATTCTAGCAAAATAGAGCTGAAAATGCAGAGAATTTCTAGCCAAACATGGCTAAAATTTTTCAGCCAAGAATTTTAGAACTGCTGGAAATTTCTAGCCACATATGGCTGAACATTTGCGTCAAAATATGGCTATAATTGGCATGAAATTCAGCCCTTGCGTGATGTACATGTTGATGATGTATTACATATTGAACGCATATCTATCATGAGTGCACAAACTATGCCAAAGTGGTTAAACCAAACTTTGCAGGACAACAAATTGAGTGCACCTTTACTTGGTAGAACAAGATCAAGCTCTCGCCATGCATCAAGTATTCTTGTGGATTATTCTCTTATTGCAACATGTAATGAAGAGCCACTTTTGAAGATGCATGTGACGATCCACAATGGATGAGTGCTATGCAATCAGAAATGTATTCCATACATAGGAATGGTACTTGGGAGTTATGTGAAGTGCGAAAAGAAAAAAATGCCATTCGGTACAAAGTGGGTTTACAAGATTAAGAGAAAGTCTCATGGTAGCATTGATTGCTACAAAGCTATATGCACAACAACATGGCATTGACTATGAGGAAACTTTTGCACCTACTTCACGCATGACTACCATTTGTACCGCGGTTGCATTGGCTTCCCTTTGAGGTTGGAAAGTACATTAGTTGGAGATAAAAACAACTACCTTGAATGGTGGTTTGCAAGAAGAGGTCTGTGAAGAAACCTCTTGGAATTTCCATGAAAGGGAAAGAGCATATGGTTTGTCGCTTGCATAAAGCCTTGTGTGGTCTCAAGCAAGCTCCATGTGCATGGTATGACAAAATCCATAAGCACTTGATTGCTCTTGGGTTCACATGTAGTCCAATTGAAATCACGCTCTATGTATGCAAAGATAGGGTTTATCTTACAGTGCTTGTCCTTTATGTCGATGGAATACTCTTGACTCTTACATGTGATGCAAAACTTGACATTCTTATGGCTGACTTGCAGCATATTTTTGATGTCACTTATCTTGGTCTTTTGAGCTACTATCTTGGCATCCAATTTGTATCTGTTGAGGGGAGAATTGTTATGCATCAAGCAAAGTATGTTGAAAAAACTGTTATGCATAAAGCAAAGTATGTTGAAAAACTACTTAGCATTTTGACTTTGAGGATTGCAAGCCAGTTTCCATAAGAGTTCAGATAGGATTTAGGTTCTCAGTTGAGGATTCCAGTGATGCATTTGACACTCTCTTTATCAACAAGCTATGGGATATCTTATATATGCATGCAACACAAGGCCGGATATACAGTATGTAGTTTCCAAGTTGAGTGGATTCATGCATAGCCCTTGCACTAAGCATTGTCAAGTGGTGAAACGTGTGTTTAGATATGGCACTTTGAGTTTAGGTCTCTTTTATGGAAGAGATATTCAACCATGCTTGCATGCTTTTACAGATAGTGATTGATTTGGTTGTTACGATACTCGCGTGTCCACTAGTGGTAATTGCTTTTTCCTTGGAGATTCACGCATATCTTGGTTGTGGTTGAGACGCGTATTGATGGATCTTTGCATGGAGACTGATGCTTCTACGCATATTCTCATTGATAGTCAGAGTGCATTTGCTGTTGCACGATACCTAGTGTTTCACGCACGGACCAAACATATTGAGGTGCATTATCACTATGTGAGAGAGCGCTTTCATGCAAGAGATATTGATTTGGTATATGTGCCTACACAAGATAATGTGGAAGACATATTCACCAAAGCTCTTCCACGAGAAAAGTTTGAAGCTTTTCACAAAGCTTTAGGCTTATTACCTTGTGGAGGCTGAACTGTCACTCCCCGTATGTATTCGCATCATTCGCTCCAAGGGGGTTTGTTATACTTATGTGTTCCTCGAGTAGCTTTGATGTGAACCTTTTCCTTATACATTGGCTTTTTTTGATCTAGTATTGGTTAGAGGTTTTTTCCCATCTTACCATATACATGATTCACTCATATGTGCCGATACTTTGTACTTAGGGATATTATTCAACTCTTACTTCAGTTCTGTTCATCGTCAATAGAGAGAACTATTCGAGCCATTCGTTTTTTTCCATGTGTCTTGCTGTGTTTGTGCTCCTTATGTGTTTCCTGTATGCCTCTCACACTTCCACACACACCCAACAGAGGATGCGTCAATGTCTTTATGAATGGATGATCAAACTCAAGTTAGACCAAGGACTCGAAAGTTCACCTTTTCCATATTGCTAGGAAGACCATGGCTGGTACAAGCCAATTGTGTGCATGACCGATGCATGGGATTTATCACCATTGGTCCTAAATCAAATCGCGTGTAGATCCAAGTCTCTTCCAACTCAACCATAAAGAAGTTGATACCAACCAATGAAGCGAAAATAAAGGCAAGAGAAAAAGAACCTCATAAGAGAGTTCGAGCAAGATTCTCCTTAAATACGGAGTAGTATAAAGATTTCCTTAAAGACGATTATGACTTGCAATTACTTGAGATGAAAAGCAAGGGATTAAGGGAGTATATGAACCTCGTATCGTATGAGGACAACTCTGATCAAGAGCTAATCGGCTGGCTGACAGGTACTAGCTAGTTCCAATGTTATACCATGAATGTTTATTCGACAAAGAGTAAAGTCAGTGAATCTTCTGATCTAGGAAGTGTAGAAAAGGAATTCAAGCTTGCATCCATAACAACAATGAAAATAAAAAGGTCTGCATCATCTCTAAAAAATAACCAGAATAGTAAAAAAAATGTCTATGTGAGTGCATCTAAGGAGGTCACATTACACTTCTAGTTGCATATGGAGTTGGCGAATTTCGCAACATTGGTATCAAAGCACCTTGAAGTGCTCCGAGGGCATCCATTACAAAGCAAAGGAGCTACTTGAGCTTGTGTTTCAAAGGTTTAGTCACCAAAGGAAGCTGGACAAAGTTTTTTCATCAAGGGGGAGCACTCGATCCTCATCAAGTGGAGCATACTTGGAGTTTATCAAAGGAAATCTAAACTTGGAGGTGTTTGTTTTCGCAAAGATAGCACTTCAAGGAGGTATTAAGAGAGTTCCAAAGCTTAGGGAAAGCCAGATATCGTTGAGTTCAACACTCAAATTGATAAACTTGACAATAGCAACTATCATCCTTAGAACTTTGGGATGTCAAACTACCAACAGCCTTTGGGGTTTTCATCAGTGGGACTGATCCAAGACCTAGTTTTGGGATAATCCAACCAATGACCAAATCAGAGCATTAAGGGAGTGGAATGAGCGCGAGAAAAGAGTTATTTTCATTTTTTTCACAGCACATTAACAATAGTATGATAAGACTGTATTGGTCCTGTGGATCAATGCAAAGTGTGCATATATGCGACACATTGACAGAGAACAACGCAGCTACATCCTTCTGTGACAAGCATATTAGATAATCTTTGCATACGGGACACACCGCGATAGAGAATGTGAATTTGTAATTCTAATGGTTGCTTTTGGGATCCTGTAAAACCATGTCATGTTTGAATCAGTTTCTATCACATTTGAACTTAATCAGCACATAAATCAGGGTTTGTTGCATTCCTGAAATAGCTATCACACACGTGATCTTCAACCACAGTCAACAACATAGCAGTGTTCCATTATAGCACCATGCATGTCCTATATCTTAAGTTTTACTTAGGTTCATTTAAAATATGGCTCCATCCATACGAAACTTGCAACTACAAGGCACATATTATTGAGATTCTTCAAGTGCTTTAAACAAGACATGAAAAGCTCTTTTGATTCAAGTTGGGCTTTCAGCCAAGTGCATAGTGGTTGGGGATAGCTGGAGCGATTAGGACACAAAATAGTTGAGGTGCTCTTCAACAACTCCCCTTTTGATTCAAGTTGGGCTTTCACCCAGGTGCATAGTGGTTGGGGATAGCTGGAGCGATTAGGACACAAAATAATTGAGGTGCTCTTCAACAACCTCACTGTGATGTCCATCTGGGTACAGAGGCACATAAAACAGATATCTGGAGGGTTTGGGGGTAGGGAAACTCCACGCATGGGGCGCTTCGCCTTTATCCATTGCCTACTTCTTGGACTTCCCCATGCTGTAACTTGCTAGAGGAACTGAAATGACTGAAGACATAAGGAGCATAGAGGAGCTCATGCTTCTTTGAACATCTCCCCAATGGCCTGCAAGGTAACCTTCACTGCATAAAATGGTGCAGAAAGCAATTGCACATCATTTCGATCCTCACCCTTTTTTCAACCTGCTCAATATTTGAGCCCTTCCCCCAAATGAATGTAAACACCATAGACAGTAGTCATAACACTCTGCTTAACCAGTTTTCTATCAGCAAGTTCAACAAGGGTTGTGGCATGTTCAGCAACGGAAGCCAAAGAATCTTGCAGAGCATCTCTCTCCATGATTTCCCAGACCCTGGTGGAGATTCCATTGTAGATATCAGGCCTTTCCCCGGAAAAGAAGTTCACCAATACTGCCCCTAATATTTCTTCCCAAAGCTGCATAATGCTGAATATTTCTCTGTATCATCGGACTCCAGAGCATCTTTCAAGCTCATACATGCTGCCAAGCGTGGAAAGAATCCTCTGCCTTCAGCCACCACCTCCTTCCTTCTAGAGGTTGTTTTTTCAAGCTTAGCAGCTCTTCCATATGCTCATCAATAAATGTAAGATGTCCATCAAAAGAAAGCTTGTCAACACCACCAGTTGCAACCAGATTTGGAAGGTGAATTTTCAACCTTCGAAGTATATTGCTGCCAAGAGGTCGACGTACTCCATGTCCTCCAAAAGAGCATCATCTTGGAACCTGTGTTGCCCCATCATGGCACTACAGTAACATCCGACTCCAGCAATGTCCGGAGAGGCAAGAGCAGCAGTAATAGCAACTACTGTCATGATCACTTCCAAAAGGAGTACTCCCTGTAAGTGCCTTGTGTAGGAGATCTTCACGCCATATTCGACTTTGCCAGCGTTAATGCCTGAGGAATCACGTACATATTTTTTCAATCGAAGCACCTTTAAAAGGACTATGGACGAAACACATGCAAACCTTCCTTATCCCCTCCTTATCCCTATTGGCAGAGAAATCCTCACCCCTCGCTCCTTCACCTCTCATCATAGCCCGCATAGTGAGCTATGGAGAGAGGGAAGGGAGATGAGGGATCTGGAAAAGGACGACACCCAATGGAAAAAAGCTGACTTGGAAGAAGAGCTTGCCAGCTGAATGAAGGGTCAGAAATACCCCACACCCCCTTAACACATATCCCTTTTCCTTTTTTTTTCGCCCCCCCAATTAATTCCAAAAACTATTTTCATCACACATTGTGGTTATGGTTAGAAGGAAAACTCAAAGATATGTGGTTTAAGGCTTACAAACCACAAGACAATGAGAGCATAGATTCTACGTTGGGTGGTCAAAGGTCTATAGTGAAGGGAATACATGGGAGCATTACAACTAGATCAAAGGGTGAATAGGTGCATGCATATAAAACTGGATACAACATCAAAATCTCTCATCAGTGGGTAAATACATGGCCAAAATAAGTTCCAATCAAAGGGGGCTTGCATTCAATCTGTGTGCCGAAATAGCATTCTCTGGGCAAATCTAGGGTTAACATATTCCCCCCACACTTAGCTGGTGAGCTCCTCCGAACCATAGTTATCGAGAAACAAATAAATGCATGATGTTAATCTAGTCCATTCCCTCCTCTTTCCCCACCTCATACATACTCACCAAGGCACTCCTTCCTTTTTCACCACTCCCATGCACACTAATTCTCACCTACTCCCACTACCCAATTCTTCTATCACCCCATATCCTAACCCTCATCACCACACACCACTTCTCAAGGCTTTTTGACCCCCATACATACCTCACTTCACTTCTCTACTTAACGCACAGACCTTTCTCACACTTACCCACATGTAACCTTTCACCCACACCCATACACACACTACTCTTTTCTACCCCTTCTCACACTCACAATGGTTTAGGAGTTAACACACATACATATAATGTTTTTAGAGAAAAATGGATGCAAGAAACCCCTCATCCAAGTGGTTGGAAGGAATATGCTATCCTCCCCTTTCACAGAGTCCAACATCCGCTCTGTTATAACATCCAGGATCCTCCCTATTGGGCAAGTCAAGACACAAGCCAAATTCACAAACAAATAGAAGGGAGGACATCAGACTCACCTCCCAGCCATAGAGCCTCACCTCCCAGCCATAGAGCCAATACTAGCTCACCCTCGAGCCTGGGAGTCTGCAGCACAGGACGGGAAGCCACCTCCAGAGGATTGGTGTCCCATACCACAAATCCCCCACCATAACGGGTGACGAGGCTCTTCCATGCGAGGCCAAGAGTCCAGTCCTTGCAAATGCCAAAAATGCCAAATGAGAGGTCTTGAGTGCTATTTATAGAACTCAAGTGAAATGACCTAGTTCACACTGAACTGGCCGGTCCCAGCACATACTTGCCGGACACCTTCTGTCTGGATAATAGCTGCAAACCCACATCCACATGTCCTAGAAGGGTGGAGACGTAACACTTCTCCCCTTATTTTTTTTTAATTGCTGTCCTCAGCAGTCTGCTAAGCAATAAACCCAAAAAAACGATACTTTAACGATCTAAGTGACTCCCAATTTGCGGCTTACTCGGGTCTGTGCGTCCACTTAAAGCAGATACTCAAGATAGGAAATCCTACGAGACTTCTTCTCCCTCTGGTCCCGAACAATTTCTGGCTCTAGTGGAACATATCGGGCAGTATCCTTCAAGGTAGGAATCTCCTCCGGAGGCATCACTGTATCATCTTGCCCAAGTCTCTCCTTCAAGTGGCTAACGTGGAACACATGATGAATAGTTACAAAGTCCATAGAAATTGAAGACCATTTGCTATTGGGAATCTGTAATGGGTGGAGTAGTCGTGCTCGTCTCAGTCGCTGAGCTTTATTAAGCTGGCATTGAGAGCACTCATGCAATGTCTCCAAATCTTCAAAGCATGGACAACCGCCAGCTATTCCTTTTCTTGTGTGGTGTAGCGCATCTGAACCTCAGAGAGCTTTCGACTCTCAAAAGCTACAAGCCTTCCATCTTGGAACAGGGTGGCTCCTATAGCCACATCACTAGCATACGTTTCCAGAACGAATGGTCTAGCTGGATCTACTATATGCAACAATGGAGTAGTAGTAATTAGCTCTTTCAGTGTTTGAAAACACTGATCAAGCTCTAGAGTCCATTGAATTGATGGATGAAAGAGGCCGCGGAGAGCTACGTCATGGTGTGCTCAGTTGCTCCAAACGCAAAGGGAGTGGGCTGTTGCGTGAGGAGAGAGAAAGTAGAGAGAGAAACCTGCGCAGAAATTTGGAGAAGAAGATGGAGAAGCTGAAGTTGAAGAAGTCCCAATCAAGTTATGAGAGATTTGGGACCAAGTCTTATTGATAAGTGACTTTTAGGTCATTTGGGCATGTTCACACATGGCCAATGACAAAAAGTCATAAAAATAATGTAAATGCCTATAACTCCCTAATTCGGGGTCCAAAAGATATAACAAAAATATGTCTAGAAAGCTCTCGAAGAGAGCTTTCACATGGAAGGGTCAAAATATACAAAAGGAGAGTCCTTGGGGCCTTTATCCCCAACAACCTCCCACTTAAAGGACGAAGGAGGATCCTTTAAGCTAAGTAACTCCCACCATCTGTATACATAGCTGATGTTGTGCCCTGGGTAGACACTTCGTGAGAGCATCTGCAGAATTGTGTGAAGTATTGACCTTGATCAAAGTGATCAGGCCATCCTCTAACACCTCTCTGATAAAGTGATATCTCACATCAATATGCTTTGTGCGAGCATGAAACATGGCATTCTTTGCCAAACATATGGCACTCTGGCTATCGCATCCAAGAACAGGTGCCTTTTCAGGCATCCCAAACTCAATGCAGAGGCGAGCTAACCAAATGGCTTCTTTGGAAGACTCTGTGGCTGAAATATATTCAGCCTCTGTAGTAGATAGTGCAACTATCCTCTGAAGTCTAGAGCACCATGAAATAGCTCCACCTGCAAGGATGTATACATAGCCACTTGTGGACTTGCGTGTGTCCACATCACCTGCCATGTCTGAATCACAAAATCCTTTTAACTCCAATGGACCTTTCCATAACATAAGCATTTACTTTTGGTCCCTTTCAAATATCTCAAGATAGATTTGACTGCCTCCCAATGAGCTCTACCAGGATTAGCCATGAAGCTGCTAACAACTCCCACTGCATGAGCAATGTCTTGCCGAGTGGCAACCATAGCATACATAAGTGAACCACAAGCTGATGCATATGGAACACTCTTCATGTTATTGGCTGCATCATCATTTTTGGGACAGTCGTCCTTGGAATGTTTAACATGTGGCTGCAATGGCACTCCAAGAGGCTTAGCATCAGCCACATTAAATCTGTCAAGCACTTTTTCAATGTACTTTTCTTGGGATACCTGCAAAGTATGCTGCTGTCTATCCCTTTTTATACGCATACCAAGAATATGCTCAGCTTCAGGTCTTTCATTGAGAATGCAGAGTTCAGCTGCTGTTTTAGAGCATTCAGAGTGCTCTTTTTCTTCCCAGCTAGCAGCATATCATCAACATACAGTACAAGAATAATTGGGCTTCCATCTTCATCCTTTTTGGTGTACAAACAGTGATCTGCATGGCTTCTTTTAAACCCATGTTTGAGCATAAATGCATCAAACTTCTTATACCATTGTCTGGGGCCTGTTTCAGTCCATATAAGCTCCTTTTCAGTTTGCATACCAGATGCTCTTTTCCAGGAATGGCATATCCTTCTGGCTGTTTCATGTACAGCTCTCCATCTAAATCACCATGCAAAAAGGCTGTTTTAACATCCATTTGGAATAATTCCAAATCCAAGGCAGCTGTGAGAGCAAACAACACACGTAAAGTGGTCATTTTCACCACTGGAGAGAACACTTCTTGGAAATCAATGCCCTCTTTTTGGGCATATCCCTTAGCAACCAGCCTTGCCTTATACTTGGGTTTGCCATCAACAGTTTTGATTTTGTACACCCACTAGTTGGGAATGGCTTTCCTTCCTTTGGGTAACTCAACCAAATCCCAAGTATCATTTGCATGCAAGGCCTTTATCTCTTCCTGCATGGCTAACTCCCACTTCTTCTTGTGCTCACATAGCTTTGCCTCTTTATAAGTAAGAGGCTCACCCTCATCTGATAACATAATATAATGTATAGAGGGATCATATCTATTCACTGGCCTCCTAGGACGTATAGATCTTCTTACCCAATGATCCACATTACCAGGCAATGGATCTACATCATGAGGTACATTAACTTCTTCATTGTTAACGGGCTGCTGAACATCATTTCCAGCCCTGTTTTCAGCATGAATAGGTGGCTGCATATGCCCTTCAAGAGCATCATTTCGCTGTCCAGCATCATCTGGCTCAATAACCACAGGCTCATTGTCATTTCTAGCCATATGTGGTGCATCCCGAGGGTTCATATCAGATTTAACTGGTGGTTGTACATGCTGAAATTTGACTCTTTTATGGTCATCTTTAGAGGCACAATTGTTTTTGAGCAGCCTTGCCTCATTAAATACAACATCTCGGCTGCGTATTACCTTCTTGAGTTGAGTAGCCAAATCCTATAGCCCATTTCACCTTCATCTCCATAACCCATGAAGATTCCTTTCATGGACTTTGCATCTAACTTGCTTCTCAACTGAGGCCTTATATGCACAAAAGCATCACAACCAAAGATGCGTAGGTGGTCATATGAAACTGGTTTGCCAGACCAAACCTCTTGTGGAATGCCACCTTTTAAGGACATATGAGGGGATCGATTGCAAACATGAACTGCAGTTTTCAAAGCCTCTCCCCAAAATCCATGAGGGAGATTAGCTCTGGATAGCATGCATCTCACCCTCTCACATAAAGTCCTATTGTACCTTTCAGCCACACCGTTTGAAGAGGGGCTGTATGGGACTGTTAGCTCCCTCTTAATACCAAGATTTTCACAAAATCTATTGAATTCAGCACTTGTAAACTCACCCCCATTGTCTATACGTAAGCATTTCAGCTTTCTACCTGTTTGAGTGGTCACAAATGCATGAAATTTCTTAAATGCAGCAAAGGCTTCATCTTTAGATTTTAACAAATATACCCAAAGCTTCCTGGAGTAATCATCAACAAAAGAAACAAAGTAAAGAGCACCCCCCCATAGATTTTGTGGGCATGCTACAAACATCAGAATGAACAAGATCAAGCACATTAGACTTATGAGAGACACCAGAGTAGTAGGAATTCTTTACTTGCTTACCATATTGGCATTCATTACAAAAATCAAGTTTTGAGCCTTTAGCATCAAGCTTGTCCAAATTACATAGTTTATCAAGGCTTTTTTGGCTCATGTGGCCAAGCCTTTTATGCCATAATTCCATATGTGAATGGATTTCAGCCAAAGCAATAAACTTGCCCAGCAAAGCTTTACCATACAAGCAATAAAGAGTCCCTTTCTTTGTACCTTTAACAATCAGCCTAGAGCCTCTGATAAGCTTCCATGACCCCTTCTCAAAGAGGGTACTATATCCATGCATATCCATTTGCCCAACAGACAATAAGCTTTTCTTGATGCTTGGTACATACCTTACATCATGCAAAACCAGCTCATTGGTACCATCCACTGTGAGATGCACTGTGCCAATACCTTCAATACATAGTGGAAAGCAACGTTTTCGCAACGGCAACGGCAACGGGTTAGCAACGAGGGCAACGTCTGGACCTAGGAGTTCCGATAAAGTTATTTATTTTTCAAAATTTTTATATTTTTTTTTCACATATTTTAGGTCCTATGATATGTAATAAGGTGGGATATGACTATATATACCATAAAATACTTATTACAATATAAGATATATCATAAATAATAGAGATTATCAATCTAACTTGAAAGTTGGAACTTGGTCGTGACTCGTGATTATATCATAACCCTCCACATAGCCTTAAGATTATATCAAATACAATTATCTCAAATACATCATCATTATATCAAAATTCAAATACAATCATAACATCAATAATCATAACATCATCATCTAGATTTTAGATTCTAATTTCTAACAACATAATGATCATAACACTTAACTTTCAAGTTTCTAGTTTCTAAGTAGTAAGTTCTAACTTCTAACTTTTAACAAATTACAATAAACATCATGATTTATAATATAAATGATAACACCTGGCATCATAGTACATACATGTCACATGATCATATCATCGTTCATACATCAAAATAAAACAATAGAGATCACTATGACAAATGATAAATCATAAATCATATGAATCATGACGCATTGCATAAATCATAAGTGGCAAATGATAAATATAAAGTCACGACTCACAAGTGAGTCATGATAAGTGTCCACTAAGCACTGTCATCACAATAGTAAATACATATCATGAAATACCAAATGTCAAACATGAAATGTCAAAGCCTCAAATGTCAATAATCAAACTCTGTCACTCTGACATGGTGTTAGATGACAAATCATCACTCTCATCATCATCATCATCATCATCATCCCTAGTAGTAGTGGTATTTGGTCGACTACTAGTGGATGCATCACCACTACCACTAGGTCCTCTGCGGCTCCGAGATGATCTAGTATCATGCTGAGGTAAGGTCAACTCATGGTACAGCATAGTATATAAGTCCAGATCCTCTGGAGGAATATCTGGAATATCTCTGACTTTCTCTATATCTACTGTGTCCACGTTGACCTCCCTCACATCTCCTGTATGTCCGCCGCTCTTACGCTGCAGTCCTGTGAAAGGATACGAATAGCTAACTCTCTCTGCATTACAACATAATTCAAAAAATAATTAGTACATAAATCATAATACATATTTATCACATGTCGCACAATACACTAAAGACTTTTGACTTAGTACTTACCAACTGAGGAGCACTAGCACCATACATCTCCCACCATGATACTGGCTGCAACTGAGTAGATCTCAAACAAGCCGTATCCTTTCCAAAATGGGAGCACCACCATTTTGGAATACCAAGAGCTGTCTCTCCAACTGAAGTCGCAACTCTACATCAGCTGGATAAAGCCTATATACATATGTGTTCCGTGCACTCAAGAGCTTCTCATCCACGATGGCCTGCTGAGATCTCCATAAGGGATGCAATAAGTGTGCCATCTCATGGATCGGGCGATGAAACCAATCCCATCGATCCCTCCACACAGCCTTAAGCTGCCCAATCCTATAAACAAAGAAATTATAAATTTTAGAGACTAATTTTTAAGATAATAAGAATTTTAAGTGTCAAAAATTCAAAGTAATAAGTAATAACTTAATAAATACCTGTCCAATGTCAAATGTGGGCAACGTGAAAGGGACTCGCCAACTCGATCCATGAACTCATAGACGAGTCCCAATGTACTCCCCTCCATATCAACGATGCGAAGGACAGAATATAATGGATGTATGGCACGCACAAGTGCCTCTACATCCCTCCAAAATGAATCCGACAAGCATGTAATCCATACAAAATCTGCTCTCGGGGTAGTGTGTCCATCCCAGGCAGTCCACTCTATAGACACAACTGTCTGCATCAAAGCTTGCCGCACCCGAAGTAGTCTCTCCATCACTATGCACATGTAAGCAAATCTGGTCTTCGCAGGCTTTAGGATATCCAACTCACTGTATGATCTGAAAATAGCTAATAGTTTTGGTCTCTTTGTGAACAAAGAGACCACCTTATGGCAGGTGTAAAAAATAGAATGAATCCAAGGGATCTTTCCAAGATCCTCTATCAAAAGATCAATGCTATGTGCGGCACATGGGGTCCACACAATGGAGGGAAACTCTGCCTCTAACAATCTACCCATGGCCACACAATTACTTCCATTGTCGGTAATGACTTGCACAACATTCTTTTGACCGACGTCCATAATAGCCTGGCGGATATGACCATATATAAACTGACCTGTGACACAAAAATTACACCAAATCAGCCATGTACATAGTACATAGTACATAGTACATACATAATACATATATATAGCATATGCGAAATTCAAATGCGTATCTTAAAATTAAAACTTAAATTTCACCTATACATACCTGTCACTGTAAGTCCAGCCTCTGATGCATCGATGGCGCGAAGGAACATAGTGCCTTTGCAACAATGCACTAGTATGTTATATACATTCCTTTTCCTGATGTCTGTCCATCCATCGCACATAATAGTGCATCCATACTTCTCCCATGTGCCCATCATCGGCTCTAACTGCTTCTCCACTATATCTTTTGTTTTGCGTAGCTCACTAGTCCTCAACTCCTCATATGAAGGACCGCTCCATCGATATCCTAATGTGCTCACTAACTCCATGGCTTCCTTCCATGCGGGTGTGCGTGCAACATTAAAAGAGAGGCCACACTGTATGAAAAGCTTCATTATACCTTGTTTGGCCTCAAGCTCCCGCTGCCTCTGAAAACCCGCACGTACGGATGCCGAAGAAAGTGATCCTCTAGGTGCCTTCACCGGTGGCTGAGTGTCACCCTCAAGATCGACGGTATCATGTCCATGCTCATCATTCCCTCCACTAGAGGATCCCATATGAGTCTGATGTGCCGGAGCATCGTGTGGAGGAGGATCACTGGAGCTAATAGAGGTGGAGGTGGGCCGAGAGCTCTGTGGATACTTTCTAGCTTCCCTTTGAGCTACCCACTCAAGGAGCTCATCCTTGATATCAGCTGGCATAAGCTGCTTGCATGCTGAAATGCCCAAGCCACTAAATTTGGCAAGGTGGGCTTTGATATGATCTGCCCCACCACCCCCTTTGTAACCACATAGGTTACATGTCCATCTCTCACTCCCACCCGATCCAAACTTCCCTTGGCTAGTCACGTACTTCCAACAATTTTGCTTTGGTTTAGGCATGGTGAGTCTCTCTCTCAATCTCTCTCTCAGATCTCTCTCTCTCTCTCTCTCTCTCTCTCTCTCTCTCGGCTGAGGGCTCAGTGCTCTCGGGTGTGCGTTCGCTCCAAGGAAGAAGGCAAGTAAAATGCCCTCTCCCGCGAGCCCGTTTCGGGCTCAAAGGAGAGGGCAAAAAAATTTGTCTGCAACGCAATGCGTTGCGTACGTCGCAACGCAACGCCGTTGCGTTGCGAACGTTACAGACTCTACGCAACGCGTTGTTGCAACTATGCTTCAATAGAACAAGCATGGTTATTTCCAAGATATACATGTCCATGGCTCCCTGCATGAAAGGTAGTAAAACACTCCTTAATAGGAGTTACATGAAACGATGCACCTGAATCTACAATCCATGTTTGTGACAAAGCATCATTCACAGTAAGCAATGCATCAATCAAATCCCTCTTTGTGATCTGCATATCTTGTGCATGAATATTAATAGAAGCATCAATAACTTCAGCATGCTCTGCTTCCATAGTAGCACAAAGTGTATCTTCTGCATCTGATAGCTTCTCAATGATGATACTAGAGGCCACATTGGCCTTCTCGTTGTCTTTGTCCTTTGAGGTATCATGTGCTTCATTCTTGGTGTCCTTTTTCTTCGTGTCACCTGTGCTCTTCTTTCTTTCTAGTTCAGCTTTATAAAATCTGCAATCAAGCTTCTTGTTACCTTTCCTACCACATTGATAACAAGTCACTTCAGCCTTGCCTTTGCTTTTGCTCCTGTTCCTCTGTACATTTCCACTTTTCTTTTCTGTTCTTCCTCTAGCCACATTGGCTGAACCACTGCCCTCTCCACTAGCTTTCCTCCTGATTTCCTCGTTCAAAATAGAACCCCTTACACCATCAAAGGTAAGACTGGGGCTATTCGAAAGTGAAACAACCAATGTTTCCCATGAATTAGGTAAGGTCATCAATAAGAAGATGGCCTTAAGCTTATCATCAAATGGAGGTAATCCAGAGTCCTGCAATTGTGAAAGAGTACCTGTAAACGAAGATAAGTGCTCAGCCGCACTTTTTGACTCATCAAGCTGCATACACACTAGCTTACGCATAAGATGCACTTGATTTACAGGCGTGGTATTTTCATAAGTGGCTTTCAACTTCTCCCATACTTCAAAAGCATGTGTAAGGCCTTTCAAATCCACTAAGATTTCATATGATACAGCCATCTTGATGTAAGTGATGGCCTTCTTGTTTAGGTTCATCCATGCTCCATCTGTCATATCTTCAGGCTTGACTTCCTCAAGAGCCCCTTCACAATCTTTAAGAAAGAGGATGCCCAACATTCTCTCTTTCCACAAATCGAAACCATTACCTTCAAATCTCTTGATCTCAAACAAGCTTTTGACATCAGAGGTGGTAGAGGCCATGTTTGCACATTAAGAACTTCAAAATTTCACCAAAAAAGGTAAAATTCACCTGTTGTCCTCTGCGCAATTACCTTACGAGACTGTAGCTTAGAAGTTAAGCCCAAAAACTGTTCATAACTTGCAAAAATCAATTTCTGAAATTTTCTGCAGAAAATTTCAGAAAATTCCAGCAAGCTGTAATTGCATCAAAAACAACAAATTTGTTGTTTTTCAACCACAAAAGGCATACATAGATGCAAAACCAAGTCAACGGGTGCTTGTTTTCACAAAAGCCCCAATTTTTGTAGCAATATTACCTGTAAAATCAGAGAAACAACCTGCTGTAATAAGTTTCCAGCAAGTATGCACTTTCTCAATATTTGTACATGTCCTCCCACTTGAAATGAGAGAGAATTTCTACCACAAAAGACCCGTAGATGAAAAAATCAGCAATGTGGATGCTGAAAATGACCTGTGGGGATACAAAAAGAAGAATATAAGAGATTCTTCGCGATGAAACTCTCTAGAAAGCACAAAATTTGCTTCAGCTTTGCTCTGGGCTGAAGTAATCCTCCAAAAAAAGCACTTTTATCGCGAAAAAAGAAGGTTTTTCGCGATGAAATTCTCCCAAATGCAAGAAAACACCTTCAGCTTAACATAGGTTTAAGTGGAAAAGCACTTCAAGCAATTTTGTCTCGATGGAACAGCTCAAGGCTCTGATACCATTTGAAAGAGGTTGCGGAGAGCTACGTCATGGTGTGCTCAGTTGCTCCAAACGCAAAGGGAGTGGGCTGTTGCGTGAGGAGAGAGAAAGTAGAGAGAGAAACCTGCGCAGAAATTCGGAGAAGAAGATGGAAAAGTTGAAGTTGAAGAAGTCCCAATCAAGTTTTGAGAGATTTGGGACCAAGTCTTATTGATAAGTGACTTTTAGGTCATTTGGGCATGTTCACACATGGCCAATGACCAAAAGTCATAAAAATAATATAAATGCCTATAACTCCCCAGTTCGGCGTCCAAAAAATATAACAAAAATATGTCTGGAAAGCTCTCGAAGAGAGCTTTCACATGGAAGGGTCAAAATATACAAAAGGAGAGTCCTTGGGGCCTTTATCCCCAACAATGGACTAACACTACGCCTACTGCAACATACGGGTGAAGGGTTTTGCAATATGAGCGTAGTCTCTGATGAACCTACGAAAAAAATCCATGAATCCCTTCAACAGACGGGTGAAGGGTTCTGTAATATGAGCGTAGTCTCTTATGAACCTATGAAAAAAACCCATGAATCCCAAAAAGGTCTTCACTTGGCGGATGGTCTGGAGAATAGGCCAATCCATTACAACCCTAACTTTGTCATGGTCAATGCGAATACCATCTACTGTGATGATATGACCAAGATAAAGTAGTTGAGTGCGAAAGGACTCACACTTACTCTCTTTCGCATATAATCGTTCTCGTCTCAAAATGCATATGACAAGCTGTCAATGCTGTTTATGTGCCTCCAATGTCTTGCTATATACCAAGATATCATCGAGGAACACCACTACCCGCTTTCCCAGATATGGACAAAACAGATCGTTCATCATCTTCTGGAAGATGGCAGGTGCATTAGTCAAGCCAAATGGCAAGACCGAGAACTAGTAATGTCCATACCGTGGCCGAAACGCGGTCTTCGGGACATCATCAGAATGTATCCGTATCTGGTGGTAACCAGACCTAAGATCGATCTCGGTGAAATAGCGTGCACCAAAGGGTCGGTCTATAAGGTCATCCATCCTTTGCAACGGATACCTGTTCTTGATGGTAACTTTATTGAGCCCTTTGTAATCCACATAAAAACGCATCCCCCCATCCTTCTTCTTCGCAAGAAGAACTCGTGCGCCCCATGGAGACTTACTAAGCTAAATAAACCCTTTCTCAAAGAAGACTTGTATTTGCTTGGCAATCTCATATCCTAACTAAACCTATAAGGTTGTCGAGAGACAAGATTACTGCCAGGTACAAGCTTTATCCTGTGATAAAGTGCGGACCCACGGGATGGTGGAAGTCCATCTGGCAAATCCAGTGGAAATACGTCCACAAACTCACATAATAATGAATCCAAAGTGTCTTTGATCTCCATGTCATACAGAGACAAATCATTCGTGTCATGCACACCATGCACACTCGAATCGGTGATAGAAATAGAGTGACACAAAAAAGATACATCAAACATAACACACTGAATTTAATAGAAAAATAGTGAGATCTCAAAATCGAACAAGAAGGCTTTGAATTCATTATAAGTAAGCAGATTTACATCAAATACAACAGTGATATCAAAGGGGTATAACCCTCAATCACATGAAACCTACCCTCAAGAACAAATGAAATTCTATGCGAAACATAAGCCACATATTGGTCTGTCTTGTGGAAGAACTAAGGCATGCCTAAAATAACATCCACATGCTCAAGGCTCATCATCCAGAAGTCAATGACTTCACGGTAGCGCTGGATACAAAGGTCCATCCGTGGTATGACCTTGGCCCATCTCTCGCTCGCCCGACGCTCCGCTTAACGGACCACATATGAATGATCTACGGAGACTGTCTAGAGTCTAAGTTCGTGCATCACACGAGAAGAGCTGAAATTATGCATAGACCCGTTGTCAAATAACATCGTTACGGTCTTTCCATTGATCTCTCCCTGGACGCGGGTAGATCATGGGGACCAAACACAATGCTTTCAACGCTGCATCCTGGACATCTACGCGCAAAAACATGAAATATCCTAGAATCAAGAGAATGCATACTTGGATTGACAACATTCACCGCAGTGTTTGTTGTTCGGATATCAGAAGAGGATGTCTTCTTCCTCTTCCGCACTGTACAGACTGGGTCCCCACAGACGTGGCCGGTCTGGTGGCACTAATAACAACGCCCCTTGCTCCTGTCCTCAAGTCTAAGAGCTTAAAAAGTGCTATCTGTGGCCCCCTCCTTTCATGATGGTGCCCTAGACTGAGTTGCTGTTGAAGGCGGAGAGGAAAAACGCTCCACCTTCCCGAAGTGACTAGGGGTTGGTACATCCTTCCCCTTGTCCCCTCGCGGAATTGCTAGGGTACTATCATAGTTCCTAGCAAATCTGTAAATGTCCTCCAATGACCCAATTGGATTTCGCAACACCTCGTTCTGATACGCAGGTGGCAACCCAAAAAGATAAAACATATGGAGCCATGCTTGTGGCTCCTCTAGAGCCCTGTTCCTCTGAATTAGGTCTCTAAACCCCTGGGAATAAGCGTCCAGGGACCTCTTTCCCATCTCACACCGGAACAACCTTCTGTAGGCTTCCATCTTGTCATCCCGCACAAAGTGTGCACGAAAGACCATTTGAAATTCTTACCATGTAGTCGGTTGAGGTTTGAGAGCAACCCACCATGAATATGCTCGTGCTTTCAACGTGAGCTCAACGCATCGGCCAAACCATACATGTTGAAGAAGCCCGTCCACTTGGATAGCCAATCACTGATAACACCTTCCTCACATTCCTTCTTGTCCCCATGAAAGGGTTCTGGAAGGAATTGTGGTGGTAAAGTGGTCATAATGATTGCCGAGTATGGGAGATGGGTAGACCTCAAAGCCATCACCTCCTTTCTTACCTCTAGCAGCTCCTACCATAGGGCAGCCACTAGCGAGCCTTCGGTGTGTTGAGATGGCTCAAAGATTCCTTCGGTACGTTGCCCGTGCATGTTGGTAGGTATGGGGGTCGTCATCTCCTCCATAGGCTGGATTTGACTGGCTGGTGTAGGTTGCTGAGATGTACTAGGCTCAGGAAACATCTCCATGACAAAGGAGAGAGAGTGGAGAGGCTGAAGATAGATGACGAGGTTGATAGTACTTGAGAGGCGTGGATCCTCTTCGGGAGCAAGTTTGGTAATCAGGAAATATACCAAATGAGAGAGAGAACGCCTCTATTTATAGTTTTCATCCCACCTCTATTTTTCAGCCACCTCCCCTATTTTTTAGCCACCTCCCCTATTTTTCAGCCACCTCCTAAACTAAATTAGAAAGTTTTTAAAACTTTCTAATTTTTTTAAATTTACACAATCATTCTCAGCCACTCATTAATTTATCTCTAAATTGAGCATGTGGCTGGGATCTTTTTTGCTGGACTGCTGGAGATTTAATGGCTCAGGTGCTGCCACCTGGCAGCCACCTGTCTATCTCTGTTGTAACGTCTCTTGAGGAGACTTGACGCGCAAGAAACCTCATGGACTGCTGCAGCATATTTGCCCAACCAGCTGCGCATGGGTTTCTCTGCCAGAAAAAACATCAGCACCTGTTCTTTTTCATTGAGGCCATGAACCGGGAACTTTAAGAAGCTGCCCCCCATAATTCCTCATGTGCCAGCAACTGAGGGATTCCATCAGATTTCTCCTCAGGCGCCAGCCTTCTGAGGAGGTTCTCATGGCCCGGAGAGGTGGAATTAGATTAATCCCCAAGGAGAAAACTGAAAAAGAACCATTTTCACCACCAGCTGGTGAGCTTTCCCTCTCTAATTTGAGAAGAAAACTCCCAGCAGAGTAGTAAAAGTCGATTCTTTTCTTTCTTCCCGTGGGTTTACCTTTTCCTTCCATTTCCTTCGCTCATGATTCCCTGAGTGGGAGCACAGTCCTCACCCTGAGTACCTGCATAGGGGTGCAGGCCCTCCTGCTGCCCCTTTCTTTTCTAATCCAGCCTCCAACAAAGTTATACAAAAAGGGTGGCTGCTCCCACACAGCCCCCTACTATCGTCCCTGCTCATCATCCATCGGCCACCTCCTTGGGGCTCCTCCCTCTCCTCTTGTAGTAGGATGGGAGATTCCAGCCATGAAGGTCACATGTGAATGTGAAGGGTGCATAATAAGAGCCCCTACCTCCATAGAAACTCAAAGGTAAGGTGGGACATGTCACATACCTGTGAATTCCACCACCAGCTTGCATGTGCTCCCCTTGTCTTCTTCTCTTGCTGTTAGCGTCCCATACCGCCCCATACAGGAGGATGGACGACGTGTCAAGCTGAGCCATCACGGCTCTACGAGCTCTAATGGTTTTGTGCACGTCGTCTTGACTTTTCCTTCATACGAGCAGAGAGCCGCTTTGATACCAATGTTATAACCTCCAGGATCCTCCCTGCTGGACAAGTCAAGACACAAGCCAAATTCACAAACAAATAGAAGGACGAACATCAAACTCACCTCCCAGCTATAGAGCCAATACGAGCTCACCCCCGAGCCTGGGAGTGTGCAGCACGCGACGGGCAGCCACCTCTAGAGGACTGGTGTCCCATACCACCAATCCCCACCATAACGGGTGACGAGGCTCTGCCATGCAAGGCCAAGAGTCCAATCGTGGCAAATGCCAAGAATGCCAAATGAGAGGTCTTGAGTCCTATTTATAGGACTCAAGTGAAATGACCTAGTTCACACTGAACTGGCCGGTCCCAGTACATATTGGCCGGACACCTCCTGGCTGGACAATAGCTGCAAACTCCCTTCCAGATGTCCTAGAAGGGTGGAGACATAACACGCACCAAGCTTCACTATGATTGGTGGACATCTTGTATCCGTAATATAGTTGACATCTGTGCTTCTGTTTGCAAAAGCCTCAGCTTTCTGCTTATCCTTCTCAATTTCAGTTTCCTCCTTGCTCTCAGACTCTTCATCTTTAGCTGGTGCTGCTTACAATCGACTCATGGAGGCAGGTTTTGGTCACACACAGATATTATGTGTAATATATTCCTGATGTCTTTCTTCTTCCTTACGTAAGTCTTCATCGGTGGTAGTCGTGTTTACTGCCAACTCCTCAAGTTAGATGCTGATTTTCAACAGAGCTAAATTCATTGTTTATGGTGAGTGCCGTCAAGAATGAACTTGTGCTCTTGACTTTCATTTTCCGTCTGGCATTCAAAGGTACCATCCTGGTGATGTCTCTCATCCTGGGGTTCCTTTTTGTGAGGAGAAGCATCACTTGTTGGCACTTCAAGACTGCAAGCAGTTTTGACTGAAGAAATATTTTCATTCTCTGTATTTATAGTGGTGCTTTCTAGCTGCTTCAGTTCATTATCCTGGCTTTCATTTTCCATGAAGAATGCAGTATTTTCAGATTCTGTTCTTTCTGTTTCATTTACATCCAGTTTTTCTATTTCCACTGACTGCATATAACCTTGGTCAATTTC
Organism: Ceratopteris richardii; assembly: GCA_020310875.1. Lineage (NCBI taxonomy): Eukaryota > Viridiplantae > Streptophyta > Polypodiopsida > Polypodiales > Pteridaceae > Ceratopteris > Ceratopteris richardii. The sequence goes on from CM035426.1 coordinate 101,400,877, forward strand.
CATAGTTTTTTTCTTGTTCCTCTTCTTTTTCTGTCAGAGGTACTGTCTCTAGCTGTAGCTCTGTGGTTATAGGCCGCTCGAATCCATTTCCACTGGAGCTTTCTGTTTGCTATTCCAGAAAGCCTTTATTTTCAATCAAAATGTTGGTTTCAGGCTCCACCATCGCTAGCTTTTCTGTCTTGTTCTGCACACAGGTTTCTATTTGACATGGGTATTCAGAACCATGATCATATGATGTGTTCTTCTGGATATTGCAATCATCGAATTCATCTTTATCAGGAGAAGCTTTATCTCCACCTTCCTCTTTCGGCTCAAGCTTAGGTAAAGCAGGCTCTTGAAGTTTAAGCTCATTTGCAGCAGAAATATTTCCCATTATTTCACATGTGATTCCCCCGTGAATATGATCAAATTTGTTTGCTTGACATGCATTTTCTCTGTTTGGCAATCCCACTAGCTGTTGTCACTTCATTATCAAGAGAAGTATCTGCAGATTGATTCTCTTTTCTTTACATAGAATGTGGCTTTCCAACTGCTGAAGCTCACTGGTCCAACCTCCATTATCCTCGTGAACTGTGATATTTTCAGCTTGTAGTTCCCCCATTCCAATTAAATTTGTATTGTCGAATCTCGCTGACCAAAGGATACCTTCCACAGCTCATTGAGATTTGTCTTTTTGTTCCTCTTTTCTTTTCAGCCACTGGGATTCTCTCTTCCTCTGTGTCTGTGGCTGAAGGGTGGGCGCTCCAAACTTACTTCCTCAGATTTCACTTCAGCCACAAGACTGTTCACAGTTGGCTCCCCGAGGGTCAGTTCAGTTGAGGCAGATCTATGTTGTGCAGTAGTGCATTGGTGATTTTCTTCTTTGTTAGGGCCAAGTTTGTTTTCTTGGCTTTCATTTTCTTCGTAGTGTGCAGCATTGTCCTGGTGAAGTGTTTCATCCTTAGAACTGTTGTCAGGGGGCACACTGCTTGTTATTGGCACTTCATGTTTGAGCTTCATTTTATCAGTACTGTTTTCATCTTCCTTGCATACAATGCTGAAATCCAGTGGCTCAGCATCACTTAATTGACAGGCATTCTCCACGAGGAGTACATTACCTTGAACTTCTTGCCTTCTGATTTTAAATTGATCAATTTTTTCCTGTATCTGTTGACTGGATATGGTCTTCATCAATTTGTAGGGACATATCCCTCTCTCTCTCTCTCTCAAATTTCTTGTATATAGAGTCTATCTACCTCCAACTCTGTTACCATAGGCTGCTCTAAATTACTTCCACTGAAGCTCTTGATTTGTTGTTTAGGTACTCTCTGTTCAATAATAGGTCTGCAATTCAAGCATTGTTGCAGACATATCACCAATGTCTTATTTGGTATTCCTCATGCTCATCGATTGTAACACTGTTTATTTGACATTTACATACAGAGGTGATCTCAGCTTGTTCAGATTTCTCCTCTAAGTATACCCAGTCTTAGTCAAGATCATCCATTCCCACTTGTGAGTCTATCTTCTTTGCATCCTCTGGTGTGTGTGTGTGTGTGTTACATTTTCTTCAGTGAGTGTTGTTAGTGGTTAGGCATGGGTCTGCCCTGAGTATGATAACATTTGGCTCTAGGACTTGATAATTAGGCTTGTCCAAACCGCTTTCCATAATTGCTGCAAGTACTTGACCTGCACTGCTACTACCATGCAGTTCAGCAGATTCATTTTCTTTTATCTTTTTTCTTTGTAATTTTTGGTAAGTGGTTGAAATCATGATCTGAACACCTCAATCAATGACCAATCCAGAGTACCCCCTAGCGCAAGTATCCCAATGCGACCAAAAGAAAGCAAATGTGGGTGCCCAAGTGTCAGTAATCATCGACCACTTCCACCAGTTCAAGACATACAATAAGGCGATGAAGGGTCAACATCACCTAGATATTCTCCTTCCACGAGAATTTGACAAGTGTGGGTACCTAAGAAGTCTCTGACAGCCAAGCCCAACACCACTCAAATTTGGGTGCATAAGGCCTGTTTAGTAGCTGAAAAACCAAGCCATATAACACCAATCCCTCCAACATCACACCGATCACCTACCTCTTCACCTCCCACTCCATCTTTTGTATCCAATCAAAAGAACCATTTCCCTTCATCACTCACTAGGAAATGGGTGCCTAAGCGCTCCCAGAACCCTCAATCCCTTCCATTGTACAATATGAAACCTCATGAAGCTAACCTTTCTCTTTGTAATAATTCACTAACACCCAAGCTCACTGATCCTTCTTGTAAAAATCAACCCTTACTAACGCACTACAATAGTTAATGACATCTCTCATGAAAGGATGTGTATGCATTATTCAGAGCATATAGGAAGTCTAGCAACTTGCATTAGCCACTGAGAGATTGTTCAAAAATCACTTCATAGCACATTAGCCACTAAGAGATTGTTCAAAAATCACTTCACAGCACATTAGTTATGGAAATGGATTGAGGTCTCACTTTATTAGGATCAAGATTATTTTCCATGCTAATGTGCTATCCGTTTGTAGCAGATCTTTTACAGAAGTACTCAGGATCAACATGCAGAGAGAAGGACCTTCAGGGGAAGGCACCAGCTTACTAGTGGTGGATTTTGAAAATTTACTGGTGGAAGCCCATCCTTCAATGATACTTTCAGAGTTCCAAGATTTCATGGGACCAATGCTAATTGAGAACCGTACCATTGGAAGGATAGAGCAAGCACACAACAAATCTCATTCGCTCCAAGGTTTAGCATGACCCCTTGCCGATGCAAAACACATTTACGAAGCAAACTTATGCTTTAGTGGTGACACATGGGAAATATACTAGTTCTTCTCTAGGGACTTTGAAGCACTCCAAAATCTTGAGGAATTAAGGCCAAATGGGCAAGGGCAGGTTTCATTGAGTATTTTAGTGCAGCCCTTCCTAAACCCGATTTTTATCAATTCCATTATCTTGTCACTACTCTATAACCACCGGTCAGAAAGGAACCCCCGGGCACCTTTATATTGCCATCTTTGGTGAATGATCCTCCTCCTAAGAAGTTTTATCTCTCGCCGAACCTCATCAAGTCTTCTTTAAAGATTCATGAGTCTCATACACCCTTGAAGAGAGAGAGGCTCATCCTAGAACTTATGAAAATAGGCGAGTCTTTGAAATGGGCTGACATATCAGCCATCTAAGAAGAGCTATCAAAGCTCTTGCGCATCTGCATGGAATACTTTGCATTCCCAACATAGGATCGCTTCACCCTACTGCAAAAACATATTTGGTTTGGACTTTATCTGGCTAATACTAGCCCACAGACTATGGACTTAGCCAATTGGATACAGGAACAACTATTTTTGGCAAATCAACGATGGGCAAGAAAAAGACTAACTCATGATTGTTGTGCCATTATGAGAGCTATGTATATGTGTCTTGCTTATGAAATTCCTATTGAGCGAGCCCTATCAAGTGCAAAGTTACAATAGTTTAAGGGTGCTACCAAGTCGCGCAAACCACCAAAGTCATGCATCGAAAAACGAATGAATAAGACCATTCCATGTCTACACATACTTGCCTCGCCATCCTTTCAACCATCATCCCAACAATCATTGACAGAACCTCAAGCGGTAGTACCATCCATCCAAATTCGCTTATCGAGATCCCTTACCTCAGAAGGGACATCTGGTGCATGTATCACCTCTCAAGCAACCACAATAACCACCATAGTTACCATGGCTCTGATAGTAAAGGAAACCACAACTACAATACGAACCCGAAGCATTTTCCTTCCCAATACCAAATCTAGAAGCTGAGCCATTGAATACTATGTTTGATTTTGAAATGCATGATGCTTTCTCTAGTGAATTTCAATTCTCCAATGCCCATTTCTGTTTACAAGAATATGAAGGCCCCATCTATCCCAAATCTCCATCGGAACCTGAAGGTGATCAAGCCGTGTCAAGTCGAGAGGATGAAAATAGAACAATCACGGATGAGGACAATGAGGAGGGCGACAGCCAATAGAGCCGAGGAATACATGCAGAGGATCAACAAAAAGAGGATGAGATGCAAAGATAGGATCAACAAAAAGAGGATGAGATGCAAAGATAGACTCAAAGAGACATGACTACTAGCAAAGAGGAAACACAAGACGTAGTTGCCTACACCATTACCATTCAACGATTATACAAAAACATGCGAGTTGTTTGGGCAAGAAGTCAGATCATAGAGCAAGAGAGAAAGGAAATTTTGCAACAAGAACTGGCCACCAATGGATTCGAGGCTACCTTTGTAAATGATTTTAATGAATTAATTCAAGTTGTGGGCATGATAGAAGCATTAGACTTCCTAAAGTGCAAGCCCCTACCTCAATTCGATCCTTGGAGAGTATGACTAATATCATGACCAAGAGAATATATTCATGTACCGATCGAGGCCCGCACCTCGAGTCACCAAGAAGCACAGGTTATTATAGACATGCCACACAGAGACGATACCACCACCTTCAATATGCCACATCCTCATCCACCTATACCTCGGACATTGCATCTATGCTAGAACCCAACATTCAGTCACCTGTACATCCCATATCACGAGTCACCAACTTCCCATATCATGTTATTCCTAGCTCATCTTCATCCAATCATCCCATTTCCAGCCGACCTCCTCACCCACCTATACCTCGGATATTGCATCTATGATAGAACCCAACATTCAGTCACCTGTACATCTTGTATCACCAGTCACCAACTTCCCACATCATGTTATTCCTAGCTCATCTTCATCTAGTCATCTGTTGGCATACAAGCTATAAGAAGAGCATACATGCAACAAAGAACACTCAAGCACAATCTGGCAATGAGGCCTAATTATTTTTTTCTAAACTTACTTCCAATTAAGAGTGATTTTCATCACTACACAAACATTATAAATCTCATTTTTGGTAAAACAGACTCCATTTTGTTCAAGCAGAGGAGTCCTCAAGCTTGAGGAGTATTAGAATTAGTTACATACCAATTTTCATAATTTTTAGATTCCATTTGAGCCCTCAAATAAGCTCTAGAATCTAATTTTTAACTATGCCAGACACTAGGTCTGGACAGGGCCAAAGCTAGTCCAAAAACTATAAAAAGAGCTAGAGAGCTCATTTTTGAGGTTAGATTGTTAGTGGTTTAAGCTTGAGTAAGAGACTTTTTGAATAATGCAAAGAACTCCATTGTTTCTCTCCTTGTTCTTGCCTTGTGTGCTTGTGTGTATGTGTATGCATGTTTGTGTGCCTCTCACTCATGCACTTGTGCCATCACTTGCTCATAGTCTTCATACTAGTCCTCACGTCTCCACGGATCGACAATTATGAGGTGGATCTCCTCACGTTGGTACTTGCCATTGTGCTAGAGTGACACCAAATTTGGCACCGTTGTCGGAGAGAGAGCTTCGAGGTCGAGCGTGTGATGGTAAGATGTAGAGTTGTGACTTTGGAGTCATAGATAATATCCTTACTTTTCCTTATTTTTCATCATTTTTTCTTGTTTTTTTGCATCACCATCATCATCGTCACCACCTCCCACATCCATCTCCACGACCAAAATTTCAATTTTTGGTCATATTCCACTCCCCACCTAATTTCAATCATTTCACTTGTGAGAGAGAGTGAGAGAGAGCTTGCATGCATTCTGTTTTCGTGTGTTTTTGAACATTTCTTGTAGGTATTGGTTACATCACCATCTCCAGCAATTTAGATTGTGTCCATGAGAGCGAATATTTGAAGATCTTGGAGACTGCTCACCAAGGTGTGGCAAGAGGACACTTTGGACCAGACCGTGTGATTAAGGTAATTGTCTTTGCGGATCTTTGGTGGCCAACTCTTCACATGGATGCACATACCTATGTGAAGAGGTGTGATGTTTGTCATCGAACTCAGTATCCTATACGTAAAGATGAGATGCCATTGAAACCTATGATGGATGGATGTGCATTCTCTAAGTGGGGAATAGACTTTGTTGGTCCTATTAATCCACCAACTAAGGGTTCACATGCTGAATACATCATTATTGCCACAGACTATCTAACCAAATGGGTAGACGTAAAAGCTACAACGAAGAACGATGCTCAAACGACTGCTAAGTTCTTATTTGAGGACGTGTTCACTAGATATGGGCTATCAGTAGAGCTAGTAAGTGATAAAGGCATGCACTTCTTGAACGAAGTCATTAAAAACCTTCTCCAAGAATTCTTGGTGATACATAAGAAGTCTGCCCCCTATCATCCACAAGCTAACGGACAGGTTGAGAGCACAAATAAGATTCTATGCAATGTGTTGACAAAATTGGTGAATAATAAACACTCTGATTAGGACAAACAACTACACCATGCTGTTTGGGCATACAAAGTTGCCTATAAAATGGTACTCCAAGCCACACCCTTTCAGATGGTGTTGGGCCAAAATGCAGTGCTAACATTGGACTTCTTGATACCTACATTGAAAGTAGCACAAGAGCATGATTGGACAGAACATGAGCTCTCCTTTAGAATCTTTGATCTTGAGCGACTAGGTGAAACAAAATTAAGAGCAGCAACATGAACATATGCAGCCAAGAAAAGACAAAAGGCATATTGTGATGCACATGTGAAGGATAAGGGATTGAAAGCAGGAGATCTAGTCTTAGTCTACACTTTGAAGCAACATGCACGGAAATTGGAGAAGAGAGGGTATGGGCCAATGATTATCAATAGAATCTCCACAAGTGGAGCAATCGAGTTAGCCACTCTAGAAGGCAACATCATACCTAGTTACATTAGTGGATGCAAAGTCAAACTATATCAAGAACCCCTCATAGAGGAAATGTTAAATCGACTCAATACTGCAAAGAAATGTAAAGAAGAAGAAAAACAAATTCGAGAAGAAGCACATGTAGAAGCTTTAGAATGCATCCGATGAATGAAATTGCGAAGACAAGGTAGAGATCAACCTATGTCTGACACTCAAGAAGCTCTAAGTTATCACATGGCCATGTCCAAAGCATCAGGTGAACGTTCCCATAGGATCGACGATCCCTTGTGGTCCTAGAGTTAGGACAAGGAGAGAGTGCAAGGATCGTAAGGGCTTTGATTGACACAGGAGCAGCCACTAGTGCATTCTGACTTTCTTATTGCCAAGAATTGCAATTGAAGGTCAATCCTATCGAGGCATATCTCATAAGATTGGGAGGTGTGGAAACCCCTTGCATGGGTGAGGTGGAACTTCCCCTCTACATTCAAGAGGTTCTAATGGTAGTCAAAGTGCTAGTGTGTGAAGATGTGGATCTTACGGAACCTCTTGTCTTGGGCAAAGACTGGATCTATGATCATGTAGTCAACCTCAACCTAAGAGGTGGACTTCTTTAGGCTTGGGTGGGCCAAAATCACATCACAATTGAATTAGAGAATCAAGCACTCAAGCCACTAGAAAAGGCACCAAATCTTGGTCCCTATAGGAACCCACATGAAAACAATGCCATTCTTGTCCAAAGTTCTATGGTGCAGAAGATTGTTACTCTTGAAGAAGGAGCAGCAGTCAATGAGGAGTTCCCTTCTTTTCCAAAGAGAATCCCAGTAAAGCAAGCAGGACAACACACGACACAGAGGAGGCCGATAATCAAGAAGCATGAGCAAAGACCAGTGCAATATAAAGTACCTCTTGGCATGAAGCAGATATGGACACACAAGGGTGAACAACCCTTCGCTATGGGGATAGGATCCCAAAGATGCACCAAACGAGCTACATAGTTGAGGATTACAATGAAGGAGTATCCTAGGCATCAATCTAGGTAGACCATTTCTATTTGGATCCCAAAGCAGTCAATGAAGGCTGACCCAAATACTAGACAGATTTGTGTGTGCAAGACCTGCTTATGAGCTCAAATAGCTTCACCTCCACTCACAAGATTGAATCAACACTCACAGGCACTCTTGGCACAAATCCCAGGGCAAACATCTACACTCCACACCATTACATCTCCGGTCACACTTAGGAATGTCAAGAAATGGGTACCCAAAAAGTCCCAAATCCAACACAATCGAGTCCAAAAACCTTCACATGTCATCACCACTACAAGCTACAATCCCACGATCAAAGTTTGGAGACTTAAACCCCATATCAAACCCCCTGAACCAATTTTGTAAATCAGTCCACTCTGATGTAGGTGCATTCTGAGTAGAGTGCACATCCAAAAGTATGCATCTAGGGGAATCACTAACCTACTAACCAACATTCACACACATCACGAACACTTCACCTGCTAACCCCTAACCACTTGGGATATCATGTTAGTATTGTGGAGGGAACACCATAACATCATGTTTCCTATGCAATGCTAATATGCTTTTCTTATAGCAGATAAGCATCAGGATCTACAAGCAGTATCATGATAGAAACAGTAGGCCCGAGCTCACAAGCAGGAGTGAGTACTATGGGTATGATGTGGAAAATCTACCAATTGAAGTGCCACCAACTGAACAACCTGTAGAGCTGCAACAACTCCAACAAATACCCATACCGGACCCTCCCACACGAATAATGGAAAGACTCCATGCAAACTCTCACTAGTTCACTGGCATGCCAGGGCCCTTAGGAGAGGCTAAGTATATCTGGGAGTCCAAGTGTGAGTACGACAAGGCATAGGTACGGTTTCAATTCTTTTCCAAAGGATTCGAGACTCTTCAGAACACACCAAAACTTCAAAACATATGGCAATGCGCAGGGTTGGTGGAGTACTTTGAGGCACCCTTACCCAAACCAGATCTCCTACGGTGTTACTATTTGGTAACAACATTACAGGCGAACGAAGAAAATGACAAACCAGGAACCTTCATTCTTCCATCCTTATTGGGCAACGATGAGTTGAGAAAGTTTGAACTTACCTTGGAATTGGGGAGCTCTGCCTTGAACATGCACGACACTCATGTGCCCTCTGAGAAGGATGCTTTAATACCCACTAACATGAAGAACCGGAAATTACAAAAGCTAAAAGATATGGAAGCACTCACACCAAATGTGTCCATCCCTCTCCGTATGTGCATGCAACATTTTGCATTTCTTGGTCAAGATAGATTCACTCACCGCCACAAATGGATATGGTTCGCTCTTTATTTGGCAAAGACAAGTGCACTAACAATTAAGCTTCCTCTATGGATTATGGAGCAGCTGTATGGAGCAAATAAAAGATCATCTAGGAAGCTAGTGGTGAATGGTTGTTGTGCAATCATGTGCATCATCTACAAATGCTTAGCATATGATGTATCCATTGAACGCGCTTTAACCTGGTCACAACTACAAATGTTTAAGAGGCTTAAAACTGCCACACATCAATCCAAGCGCATGAGGGGCTCAATTCCCTGTGCCGAGACATGCGAAGTTCTGACGACTCTGGAAGTCTCACCACGAGGGGATGCCATCGTGCCTCCCTTTACAATTTGAATTCCCAGATCTGGATCTGAAGGCACATCTCAAGCTGCACCATCTCCTCCTCCCGCCAATTTGAATTTCCCACCATGGGGGATGTTGAAGGAATGAGCACCTTCGACTTTGAATCCTTCTTACAGAATACACAACTCTCGGATGTAGAATTCTTTTTAGACACAAAAGACTAGGGCACCTCTTCCCAAAGACGGAGGAAATCCACAGAAGGCCGCCATGGACATTGGGATGATGATCAATAGAGAACTTTATCTCAACAACTAGAATGCCCAGAAGGTGAAGAAGAGGAAGAAGGAGAAGCAGAAGAAGAAAAAACCATCGGAGCCCAACGTATACAGCGGAACTCCGGAGGTTGTATCAGATCATGGAACGGGTGCTGGCTCAACAGTTACGCACTGAACAGAACAGTAGAATGCTCATGGCCCAATTGTTGGAAGAAGGTGGAGTGGACTCTTAATACAGGGAATCTCTCCTCTTGATGGCAGAAACCTATGGTGTAGTGGAAGCGGTCCGATCAGCAATATAGAGGCCTCCTCTTCAATATGATCCAAGAAGATTCCAAACAAGACCACGATCATGCAAAATCATTCAAATTCTCGTTACCACTGTGGAGGAACCTACTATCATATCTGAACCAATCGATACAACCTCCCAAGTAGCCGAAACTCCTAGCCATGAACCAACAGGCACCAATGAAGAGTTAATAGAGCCACTACCACCAACACCCCCACCATCACCTCCCCGAATAGAAGTTGTGGATATCACCTCGACTACTAACCTTATTGAGAAAACTTTCATCTTCCAAAGTGTCGGATCCAGTTCCACCTAGTTTTCCTTCTTTGACAACCCTATATATCATGCCACCACCATTATAACCGAATCCTTCATGGAGCCTGCCATAGGACAACCAGCCTCCACGCCCTCCGTCGTAGGCCATCCTGACACTAGATCCACATTTCTTGGATTCCCTGTCACCATGCCTCCTTTCATGGCCTTCCCGCCTCCAAGCTCTCATTTCCAACCCCCCACACCACCCGTCCTTCAACTTGCCCATGACTTCCTTTCTAGAATGTTTCAAGCCACCGCCCAACCCTTCTCATCCATCCCATTCCCAACATCCACACCCCACTTATTCACCACGATCACACACACACCACCTACCATTCAGATATACATGGTAGAAACCACACTCACATCCACTCATGAGAGTATGGAAATTTCGCCACGCACGGTACCTCCCCCTCCCCCCACACTCCCATCATCCCCCATCTCTCCTCCACCGGTTTCACCTTCACACACATCTCCAGTAGACACAACATTCCCACTTCCCATCTCTTGCATCCTCCACTGTAAAAACTACACCTTCATCTATAGGTCATGCATTTGACACCATGTTCGCGTGTATGTCACAATTAAGGATAGAATACAATTAGCTACAGGAACATAACCAATGGTTACAAGAGCACTCGACAACACTACAACATCATCTTGATACACTAGAAGAGGATAACACCAATGTCCAAACACAAATTGAGACCTAACAGGAGGCTCATAGCATGTTGGAAACACAATTACAAAATGTAGGTCAAGAAGTGATCCAAGGGATGGAAATCCATTTACCAACACAGATGGAACGCAACTCAAAACTCCAATGCAATATGGCGCTACTAAAATGACACCTTGCAGTGGCTCAAGAGGAAAATTGACGTCTTCAATTCCGAAACCAAGAGAATTTAGAGGCAGCCATCGAGAACACACCCGAGGCACCCATCAATCGATCAAAATTTCAAGCTATGACCTTGGAAAACATCAAAATTATACTTGAAGACTATGCTACTCTACTTGAGACACATGAACAATTATCAGAGGAATTGGATCAACTAAAGCAACAACATTGGAAGGATACGATAGCGACCCCCCCAAGCCACAGCTTCAACCTCGTTGCTTATCACTGACTCAAAACCCCTACAAGACCTACAAAAATAAGTCACAAAATTGCGAGTGCGAATACTACAATATGAAAGGCCACCTTCCCCACCCGAGGCTCCCACATATGAAGAAACAATATCCATTCCTGTGGAACAAACATTTGAAGAAGACTATGAGCCACAACCAATTCTAGGGGGACTAAAAATAGCTGAAGGCCAAGACACATTTGAAGCGCCATGACCCCCATGGTTGAAACAGGTGGAAGAAATTGGACGTTCTCATGACTACACTGTGGTGCAAAATTAGGACATACATATCATCAAAGAAACAGTGTTACAATCTAGTTATTTCAAAACCTTGGCACCCAAATGTCTCATCGCATCGTCAGAACTCCAATACAGGCCCTATTATGTCATAACTTGCAGATTACAATGCATAAATACAAAGATTCACGAGGAAGATTCCCTCCTTCACGACCTAGTTTCAACATGAGGACCTCCCCCAAGAATCACATAAAGGGAAGATCCATCAACCGACATGAGCACCACCACTAGCATTCGAGTTGCCTATGCTTGGCAAGCACGAATCAAGTACCTCCCGACATGTTATAAACAAACTTTTGAAGAAACGTTCAGAACAAGATTTTGGGAATATCACTCGGAGGTGTTCGCACCTAAGCCCTCACACCTGCTCCATCTATTTGCATGCGAACAAGCCATGTACTCAGAGTACTACACAACACCGCAACCAGATATCCCAGATGCCATCAATTGGAATGCATTGCAAGCTGATTTGGCATGAGGGTTACGGCTAGGCAAACAAGAGATGGCAACCAATGTCCTCCAGTACTATATCGGCCATCCTACTGTCAGGGGTGATAGATGCTAGAGGGGGAAGATAGTTGGCATACAAGCTATAAGAAGAGCATACAAGCACCAAAGAGCAGCCAAGCACAACCTGGAAATAAGACCTAATCATTTTTTTCTAAACTTACTTCCAATTAAGAGTGATTTTCATCACTACACAAACATTATAAATCCCATTTTTGGCAGAATAGACTCCATTTTGTTCAAGCTGAGGAGTCCTCAAGCCTGAGGAGTATTAGAATTATTTACATACCAATTTTCATAATTTTTAGATTTTGTTTGAGCCCTCAAATAAGCTCTAGAACCTAATTTTTAACTAATCCAGACACTAAGTCTCGATAGGGCCAAAGCTAGTCAAAAAACTATAAAAAGAGCTATAGAGCTCATTTTTGAGGTTAGATTGTTAGTGATTTGAGCTTGTGTAAGACACTTTTTGACTAATGAAAAGAACTCCATTGTTCCTCTCCTTGTTCTTGCCTTGTGTGCATGTGTGTGTATGTGTGTGCATAGTTGTGTGCTTCTCACTCACACACTTGTGCCATCACTTGCTCATACTCTTCATACTAGTCCTCACGTCTCCACGGATTGACAATTATGAGGTGGATCTCCTCACGTTGGTACTTGCCATTGTGTTAGAGTGACATCATCACATTTCTTGTCTAGCATCACAGAAACAACTTAAGCCCTTCCTCATGACCCTTTGCTAGCATCGCCTGTTCCACCTATTCCCTCCCCTCAACACTCTTTTCTCACTCCCCATACTCCAATTAATCTTTTGCCAGTGCTACATCTCAGCACAAACACTCTACCTCAACCATCTCATTCTCATCGATCAGTGTTCGAACCTGCCAGTATAACATACTCATAGACTTTTGTAAATTGTGTATTCACACCAACAAACACAATCACCTACAACCATACCACTTTTTACTATTAGTTCACTAGATCACACTTCTAGCGATATGGATATTTCACCATCCACTACACCCCCACTCATGATGACTATGTCCATCACCACTATTTACACACCCACTCCCACACACTTCTCCACCATCACAATTGAATCCACACTTCCTTACCTGAACCCCGTTCCCCTTGCATTACACATAGAACAACATGCCTTTTTGCGATCTCCATCATTAATTTCCCCTTCCTCTGTAGATATTGCATTTCAACAAATGTTTTCTTGCATGCATCAAGTTAGAGAAGAATTCACCTCATTAGGTTAGCAATATCAAGCCCTACAACAAACGACACTCCAATTATAGGCCAATCTCAAATCACTTACCATTGGAATGCATTGCTCAATGCAAATCACCAAGAATTGCAAGAATCTTATCATTCTATGGAACTGGAACTAGAGTGACAAACTAAAGAAGCCATTGCAGATGAAGAAGAATAGCTGAGGTAGAAGATCACTCAAAATGCTAAATTAACAAGAAACATGGGCCTGATATGACACCACCTAGCTAGAACTAAAGAAGAAAACCAATAATTACAAGTGTAGAATTGAGAAAACTTTGAAGCTGCTTTGGACCACCCAGAAGAACCTCTTAGACCGAGTTGCTTCAAAGAAATTCTATCAGAGACTATGTAAATGTTGTTGGATGACCACACACAACCCCTTTAGGATTATGACAAATTGACCAAAGAATGGAATACACTCAAAAATGATAATACTTCCTTACGACTCAAAGAACTTGTGACTCCACCTACCATACATGAAGTAACACCATCGGAATGGTTGGAGGAACCAAATACCTTATGGGCGAGTGTTTTAGAACTTCAACCTCAAGTGCCAGATCACTCAATGATTCCCCGACCTGACTCTCCACTAGTTACACCAAAGGCCGAAGAAACGATGACCATTCCTATAGAGCCTCCATTTGAAGAAGAGTATGAACCACAACCCGCAATTGGTGGTTGCATTACGAAAGAAGGTCAGGAAACCTTTGAATTAACTACACCTCGATGGATGAAAACTATCAAAGACCTAGGCAAAATGCACTCTACTCGTGTTGAAAGGCAATTACAGGCCATGGAAACCATCATAGACACCATCCTTCGATCTCCATATTTTGCAGACTTGGTGCCAAGACGGTAGATTTCAATAAATGAATTACAATACAAACCTTATTTTATGTACATGGCAGAATATAATTTAGCAATTGAGAAGATGATAGGAAAAAAGCCAACCCATGCCACTTAGTTTGAACTTGCAGACCTGCCACCCAATGGTCCAACGAGGCAGTATTTTTCAACCTAATTGGAGAAAAGAGTTATTACAAGAGTATCGAGAGATGATGTTCACATGGACCAAGGCACCTCTGCACCTCAAGTACAATCCATGCTACAGTCCTTCTTGGACCGCCTTTACAATTAAGGTACAAAACAATATGCAATGCTAAGACTAGTTGAATTATCCTTGCTTTGGGCTACCTCGGGGTCCCCCCCACTATTAGATACATGATGGCAACAATCAGACACTAGCTTCCCCGCTTATACAAAATGTCTGATGTTGCCACTCAAATGTCAGGGAAAATTTTTTACCTTACGTAGACAACATTTAAAATCTTCCGACACGTACGAGCACCTCATGTATCCACCCTTGGGATCCGAGATGGCAATGGAGACCTAGTATATGATATGAGTACCATGCCGTCCCTTCCAATGTGCTATGCTTGGCACTGTTGGATCAAATACTTACCTGCTTTCTACAAGCAAACGTTCGAGGAAATGTTTGGAATGGGGTTTTGGGAGCACCATTCCAAAGTATTTATCAGCCGATCTACACACCTTCTACACCTCTTTGCATGTATAGCAAATTGTCTATTCAATTCACCACAGACTCCCACCCCAGGATGAGCCTCAAGCCATTAATTGGGACAAACTTGAAGCTAATCTACCATGAGGCTTAAGGATTGAAAAACATATCCTTGCCCAAGATCTCTTGCATAACTACATCAATCAATTCCTACAACATAGATCTATAGGGGATGAAGACGTGAGAGGGAGGGGGGTATTAGCAATGGCATCGATAGTGGTCATAGGCACCGACATCAAGGAAGCATGTAGAGAAGGAGGCATGAAGATTGGGGGACCAAGTACATTAATTTTCAAAAGGATTGCTTTATTATAATTGATCAAACCCGCAACAATGATTATAATCACTATCCATGTAATATATATAACCTATAAAACCCAATTTTATCATTGCTCGCTCCATTTTGTGGAGGCCAATGAGTCCTCAAGCTTGAGAAGCGTAGATAGATCACTCGTACCAAATTTCAAATTTTTTTGACTTCATTTGAACCTCCAAATAAGCTTTAGGACCTATTTTTAACTAAGTCGGACAGTAGGTTCGAAACCAGTCAAAGCTGGCCAAAAAACTATAAAAAGAACTAGAGAGCTCATTCTTGAGGTTGGATGATTGGTAGTGAGAGCCAAGAGCTTTGTAAGAATTTTTTGAGCAATGCTAGTATATTTTGCTCCTTCCATTGTGTCTCCTCTTACCTCTACCTTGTGTGTGTGTGTGTATGTGTGTGTGCATTAGTGTGCTTCTCACCTTCACCTTCGTGCACATCACTTGTTCATGATCTTCATATCATCCTATCTCTTCCACGGATTGAAAATTAAGGAGATGGAGATTCTTGATGCTATACTTGTCACTATCTAGAACAACACCCTCCCCATGCCTATTCAAGAGGATCCAACCATTGCAACCACAACCACTCTAGAAGCAGTCCTAGCACAACTTGAAGATCTTTGTAGATAGGCCACAGAAATGAAGTATAAACTAGCATCATGTGCCCTCTTGAGAGACTAGCGTCACCATTAGACATCCATGAGTGCGAGGAACTCATCAAGATACCAATAGAGCAATCTTATGAAGAAGAGTATGAACCTCAAATAGCAATAGAAGGTCGCCTTATTGATGAGGGTCAAGACACATTTGAACCTCCATGACCAACGTGGATGAAGCTTATGGAGGAACTTGGGCGAACTCATCTTACCCGCGTAGGAGCGCAACTCTAGGCCATGATGTTATTCAAAGAATTTGTATTAAAATCTCCTTATTTTCAAGAGCTAGCGCCACATCTGTTATATCCATAAACAAGCTCCAACATATGCCATACTTCATGATTTTAGCAAAGTACAATGCAGAGATTAAATGCATCGTTGGAAAAATCCCCATAAATGCCACATAATTTCAATCGAAAGACCTATCTTCTGAGGGGCACCAAAACCATCTTTTAACCCAATTGACACATGCAGCTATTACAAGAATATCCTGAGATGATGTAGACATGGATAAAGGTGCCTCTTCACATATTATAAAATTTTTCTATAGTCCTTGTTAGCTTCATGAGTTGTTGATTTTGGGTGTACTAACAGGTGTTCATTTCACAACATATGTGTTTGATTTAGGTGTGTTCCAAAGGTAAACAATTTTTCAGCAATGCCAAACTCCAGTGAAGTGTGGTGCCATCACAAAGGCTGAGTAGGTACTTGATGATTTGCAATGTTGTTCCCTGGTCAATGATCATTGCAGGATATGTGGGACAAAGAGGAGGCCATAGCACTTTGCATTGCATCAAAAGAAAGGAGCTTGAATGTATTACTCCAAATGCGATTACCTTTACCTCTCTTTTGTGAGCATGCGGTTTGATTGGATCCATAGAAAAAGGAGAGCAACTGCACAATGAAATTGCCAAAGAGGGATTGTTATCATCTCATGCTGTTCTTGGATGTGCATTAGTGGATATGTATGCAAAATGGGGCCAGTTCATAGATGCACATGCAACTTTTAGCAGACTCTTAGTTCAAGATGAGGTTGTTTGGACATTATTGGTCTTTGCTTATGTGGAACATGATGATGGTGAGGAAGCATTAAGGTTGGTTCAAAGGATGGAAATGTAAGGTATCCAACCGGACCAAGTGACAATACTTTGTCAATTGAAGGCCTATGTGAGCACAAAAACTGTCAGCAAAGGTGGAGAAATTCATGCTGAAATTGTGAGAAGGAACTTATTGGAGTAGCAGGGCAAGGGGATGGAAAAAAAGTGTTTTTTAGACAGTTGCAACATTGTGATATTATTGCAAATCACACCACCTTTATCTGTGCCTTACCTTCATTCACTCATGAAGGCATGATTGATGATGCTTGCCAGCTCAGTTTTTTAATGAGAGTCCATTGTTTAGTTCCCACTGCTCATCATTATACATGTATGTTGGATCTTTTTGGTCGTGCAGGCCAATTTGATGTGTGAAAGGCTTTAGCAAGTGCCATGCCATTTCAAAGTGCCTTTAATTAGGAATGCCTATTAGGAGCTTTCAAAATACATGATCACTTTGAGCATTGAGTCTATGCTGCAAAGTTTTGTTCCAAGCAAAGCATGAAAACTGATGATCTGTTTGTGTTTTCAAATTTTTATGACACTTCTGGGGGTAGGGCGGTGGTTGCCTGCCTTGTCAGATGTCAGAAAAGGGAAGGATGGGGGGTATGTTTTCTTTTTTTGGAAGACTTTTGTACACAAGGGGAATAGAGAGAGGGGGAAAAAAGTTCGTCCTCGAGGAGTTACAAGGGGCTGCAGGCTTCATGATATTTCTCCCTATTCGGTAAATTTGGTGTGGTAGCATCCTTTCGAGGGCCCATTTTTGTAGCCATTTTTTGTCTCTTATTAAGCAAAATGGAGGAGGCTACTAGTGCTTTTGTAGAGGAGGAATCACTTTCTTTGGTGTTGAGAGTGCACATCAGAATGTATCAGATCATGGAACGGGTGCTGGCTCAACAGTTACGCACTGAACATAACAGTAGAATGCTCATGGCCCAACTGTTGGAAGAAGCTGGAGTGGACTCTGAATACAGGGAATCTTTCCTCTTGATGGCAGAAACCTATGGTGTAGTGGAGGTAGTCCGATCAGCAATATAGAGGCCTCTTGTTCAATATGATCCAAGAAGATTCCAAACAAGACCACGATCATGCAAAATCATTCAAATTCTCGTTACCACTGTGGAGGAACCTACTATCGCATCTGAACCAATCGATACAACCTCCCAAGTAGCCGAAACTCCTAGCCATGAAGAAACAGTCACCAATGAAGAGTTAATAGAGCCACTACCACCAACACCCCCACCATCACCTCCCCGAATAGAAGTTGTGGATATCACCTCGACTACTAACCCTATAGAGCAAACTTTCATCTTCCAAAGTCCCACCTCCAGTTCCACCTTGTTTTCCTTCTTTGACAACCCTATATATCATGCCACCACCATTATAATTGAATCCTTCATGGAGCCTGCCATAGGACAACCAACCTCCACGTCGTCTGTCATAGGCCATCCTGACACTAGATCCACATTTCTTGGATTCCCTGTCACCACGCCTCCTTTCATGGCCTTCCCGCCTCCAAGCTCTCATTTCCCACCCCTCATACCACTAGTCCTTCAACCTACCCATGACTTCCTTTCTAGAATGTTTCAAGCCACTTCCCAACCCTTCTCGTCCATCCCATTCCGAACATCCACACCCCACTTATTCACCACGATCACACACACACCACCTACCATTCGGATATACATGGTAGAAACCACACTCACATCCACTCATGAGAGTATGGAAATTTCGCCACCCACGGTACCTCCCCCTCCCCCCACACTCCCATCATCCCCCATCTCTCCTCCACCGGTTTCACCTTCACACACATCTCCAGTAGACACAACATTTCCACTTCCCATCTCTTGCACCCTCCACTGTAAAAACTACACCTTCATCTATAGGTCATGCATTTGACACCATGTTCGCGTGTATGCCACATTTAAGGATAGAATACAATTAGCTACAGGAACATAACCAACGGTTACAAGAGCATCCGACAACACTACAACATCATCTTGCTACACTAGAAGAGGATAACACCAATGTCCAAACACAGATTCAGACCTAACAGGAGGCTCATAGCATGTTGGAACACAATTACAAAATGTAGATCAAGAAGTGATCCAAGGGATGGAAAGCCATTTACAAACACAGATGGAATGCAACTCAAAACTCCAATGCAATATGGCGCTACTAAAATGACACCTTGCAGTGGCTCAAGAGAAAAATCGACGTCTTCAACTCCGAAACCAAGAGAACTTAGAGGCAGCCATCGAGAACACACCCGGGGCACCCATTAGTCGATCAAAATTTCAAGCTATGACCTTGGAAAACATCAAAATTATACTTGAAGACTATGCTACTCTACTTGAGAAACATGAACAGTTATCAGAGGAATTGGATCAACTGAAGCAAAAACATCGGAAGGACACGATAGCGACCCCCCCAAGCCACAGCTTCAACCTCGGTGCTTATCACTGACTCAAAAACCCTACAAGACCTACAAAAACAAGTCACAAAATTGCGAGCGCGACTACTACAGTATGAAAGGCCACCTTCCGCACTCGAGGCTCCCACATATGAAGAAACAATATCCATTCCTATGGAACAAACATTTGAAGAAGACTATAAGCGACAACCAATTCTAGGGGGACTAAAAATAGCTGAAGGCCAAGACACATTTGAAGTGCCATGACCCCCATGGTTTAAACACGTGGAAGAAATTGAACGTTCTCATGACGACCACACTGTGGTGCAAGATTAGGACATACATATCATCAAAGAAACAGTGTTACAATCTAGTTATTTCAAAAACTTTGCACCCAAATGTCTCATCACATCGTCAAAACTCCAATACAGGCCCTATTATGTCATTCTTGCAAATTACAATGCATAAATACAAAGATTCACGAGGAAGATTCCCTCCTTCATGACCTAGTTTCAACATGAGGACCTCCCCCCAGAAGCACAGAAAGGGAAGATCCATCAATTGACATGAGCACCACCACTAGCATTCGAGTTGCCTATGCTTGGCATGCACGAATCAAGTACCTCCCGACATGTTATAAAAAAACTTTTGAAGAAATGTTCAGAACAAGATTTTGGGAATATCACTCGGAGGTGTTCGCACCTAAGGCCTCACACCTGCTCCATCTATTTGCATGCAAACAAGCAATGTACTCAGAGTACTACACAACATCACAACCAGATATCCCAGATGCCATCAATTGGAATGCACTGCAAGCTGATTTGGCACGAGGGTTACGGCTAGGCGAACAAGAGATGGCCACCAATGTCCTCCAGTACTATATCGGCCATCCTATTGTCAGGGGTGACAGATGCTAGAGAGGGGAGACTGTTGGCATACAAGCTATAAGAAGAGCATACAAGCACTAAAGAGCAGCCAAGCACAACATGGAAATGAGACCTAATCATTTTTTTCTAAACTTACTTCAAATTAAGAGTGATTATTATCACTACACAAACATTATAAATCCCATTTTTGGTAGAATAGACTCCATTTTGTTCAAGCTGAGGAGTCCTCAAGCCTGAGGAGTATTAGAATTAGTTACATACCAATTTTCATAATTTTTAGATTCCGGTTGAGCCCTCAAATAAGCTCTAGAACCTAATTTTTAACTAGTCCAGACACTAGGTCTTGATAGGGCCAAAGCTAGTAAAAAAACTATAAAAAGAGCTAGAGAGCTCATTTTTGAGGTTATATTGTTAGTGGTTTGAGCTTGTGTAAGAGACTTTTTGACTAATGAAAAGAACTCCATTGTTCCTCTCCTTGTTCTTGCCTTGTGTGCATGTGTGTGTATGTGTGTGCATGTTTGTGTGCTTCTCACTCACACACTTGTGCCATCACTTGCTCATACTCTTCATACTAGTCCTCACGTCTCCACGGATTGACAATTATGAGGTGGATCTCCTCACGTTGGTACTTGCCATTGTGTTAGAGTGACATCATCACATTTCTTGTCTAGCATCACAGAAACAACTTAAGCCCTTCGTCATGACCCTTTGCTAGCATCGCCTGTTCCACCTATTCCCTCCCCTCAACACTCTTTTCTCACTCCCCATACTCCAATTAATCTTTTGCCAGTGCTACATCTCAGCACAAACACTCTACCTCAACCATCTCATTCTCATCGATCAGTGTTCGAACCTGCCAGTATAACATACTCATAGACTTTTGTAAATTGTGTATTCACACCAACACAATCACCTACAACCATACCACTTTTTACTATTAGTTCACTAGATCACACTTCTAGCGATATGGATATTTCACCATCCACTACACCCCCACTCATGATGACTATGTCCATCACCACTATTCACACACCCACTCCCACACACTTCTCCACCATCACAATTGAATCCACACTTCCTTACCTGAACCCCGTTCCCCTTGCATTACACATAGAACAACATGCCTTTTTGCGATCTCCATCATCATTTTCCCCTTCCTCTATAGATATTGCATTTCAACATATGTTTTCTTGCATGCATCAAGTTAGAGAAGAATTCACCTCATTAGGTTAGCAATATCAAGCCCTACAACAAACGACACCCCAAGTATAGGCCAATCTCAAATCACTTACCATTGGAATGCATTGCTCAATGCACATCACCAAGAATTGCAAGAATCTTATCATTCTATGGAACTGGAACTAGAGCGACAAACTAAAGAAGCCATTGCAGATGCAGAAGAATAGCTGAGGTAGAAGATCACTCAAAATGCTAAATTAACAAGAAACATGGGCCTGATATGACACCACCTAGCTAGAACTAAATAAGAAAACCAATAATTACAAGTGTAGAATTGAGAAAAGTTTGAAGCTGCTTTGGACCACCCATAAAAACCTCTTAGACCGAGTTGCTTCAAAGAAATTCTATTAGAGACCATGTAAATGTTGTTGGATGACCACACACAACCCCTTGAGGATTATGACAAATTGACCAAAGAATGCAATACACTAAAAAATGATAATTCTACCTTACGACTCAGAGAACTTGTGACTCCACCTACCATACATGAAGTAACACCATCGCAATGTTTGGAGGAATCAAATACCTTATGGGAGAGTGTTTTAGAACTTCAACCTCAAGTGCCAGATCACTCAATGATTCCCTGACCTGACTCTCCACTAGTTACACCAGAGGCGGAAGAAACGATGACCATTCCTATAGAGCCTACATTTGAAGAAGAGTATGAACCACAACCTGCAATCGGTGGTTGCATTACGAAAGAAGGTCAGGAAACCTTTGAATTCACTACACCTGCATGGATGAAAACTATCAAAGAGTTAGGCAAAATGCACTCTGCTCATGTTGAAAGGCAATTACAGGCCATGGCAACCATCACAAAGACCATCCTTTGGTCTCCATATTTTGCAGACTTGGTGCCAAGACGGTACATTTCAATAAATGATTTACAATACAGACCTTATTTTATGTACATGGCAGAATATAATTTAGCAATTGAGAAGATCATAGGAAAAAAGCCAATCCATGCCACTCAGTTTGAACTTGCAGACTTGCCACCCAATGCTCCAACGAGGTAGTATTTTTCAGCCTAATTGGAGAAAAGAGTTATTACAAGAGTATCGAGATGATGTTCACATGGACCAAGGCACCTCTGCACCTCAAGTACAATCCATGCTACAGTCTAGTGCCTTGCCATCCTTCTTGGACCGCCTTTACAATTAAGGTACAAAACAATATGCAGTGCTAAGACTAGTTGAATTATCCTTGCTTTGGGCTACCTTGGGGTCCCCCCACTATCAGATACATGATGGCAACAATCAAACACTAGCTTCCCCGCTTATACAAAATGTCCGATGTTGCCACTCAAATGTTAGGGAAAATTTTTTACCTTACGCAGACAACATTTAAAATCTTCCGACACGTACGAGCACCTCATGTATCCACCCTTGGGATCCGAGATGGCAATGGAGACCTAGTATATGATATGAGTACCATGCCGTCCCTTCCAATGTGCTATGCTTGGCACTGTTGGATCAAATACTTACCTGCTTTCTACAAGCAAACGTTCGAGGAAATGTTTGGAATGGGGTTTTGGGAGCACCATTCCAAAGTATTTATCAGCCGATCTACACACCTTCTACACCTCTTTGCATGTATAGCAAATTGTCTATTCAATTCACCATAGACTCCCACCCCAGGATGAGCCTCAAGCCATTAATTGGGACAAACTTGAAGCTAATCTACCATGAGGCTTAAGGATTGCAAACCATACCCTTGCCCAAGATCTCTTGCATAACTACATCAATCAATTCCTACAACATAGATCTATAGGGGATGACAGACGTGAGAGGGAGGGGGGTATTAGCAATGGCATCGATAGTGATCATAGGCACCGACATCAAGGAAGCATGTAGAGAAGGAGGCATGAAGATTGCGGGAACAAGTCCATTAATTTTCAAAAGGATTGCTTTATTATAATTGATCAAACCCTCAACAATGATTATAATCACTATCCATGTAATATATATAACCTATAAAACCCAATTTTATCATTGCTCGCTCCATTTTGTGGAGGCCAAGGAGTCCTCAAGCTTGAG
Organism: Ceratopteris richardii; assembly: GCA_020310875.1. Classification (NCBI taxonomy): domain Eukaryota; kingdom Viridiplantae; phylum Streptophyta; class Polypodiopsida; order Polypodiales; family Pteridaceae; genus Ceratopteris; species Ceratopteris richardii. The sequence goes on from CM035426.1 coordinate 101,424,584, forward strand.
AGGCGTAGATAGATCACTCGTACCAAATTTCAGAATTTTTTGACTTCATTTGAACCTCCAAATAAGCTTTAGGACCTATTTTTAACTAAGTCGGACGGGAGGTTCGAAACCAATCAAAACTGGCCAAAAAACTATAAAAAGAACTAGATAGCTCATTCTTGAGGTTGGATGATTGGTAGTGAGAGCCAAGAGCTTTGTAAGATTTTTTTGAGCAATGCTAGTATATTTTGCTCCTTCCATTGTGTCTCCTCTTACCTCTACCTTGTGTGTGTGTGTGTGTATGTGTGTGTGCATTAGTGTGCTTCTCACCTTCACCTTCGTGCACATCACTTGTTCACGATCTTCATATCATCGTATCTCTTCCACGGATTGACAATTAAGGAGATGGAGATTCTTGATGCTATACTTGCCACTATCTAGAACAACACCCTCCCCATGCCTATTCAAGAGGATCCAACCATTGCAACCACAACCACTCTAGAAGCAGTCCTAGCACAGCTTGAAGATCTTTGTAGATAGGCCACAAAAATGAAGTAGAAACTAGCATCATGTGCCCTCTTGAGAGACTAGCGTCACCACTAGACATCCATGAGTGCGAGGAACTCATCAAGATACCAATAGAGCAATCTTATGAAGAAGAGTGTGAACCTCAAATAGTAATAGAAGGTCGCCTTATTGATGAGGGTCAAGACACATTTGAACCTCCATGACCAACGTGGATGAAGCTTATGGAGGAACTTGGCCGAACTCATCTTACTCGCGTAGAAGCGCAACTCTAGGCCATGATGTTATTCAAAGAATTTGTATTAAAATCTCCTTATTTTCAAGAGCTAGCACCACATCTATTATATCCATAAACAAGCTCCGACATATGCCATACTTCATGATTTTAGCAAAGTACAATGCAGAGATTAAATGCATCGTTGGAAAACTCCCCACAAATGCCACATAATTTCAATCAAATGCCTATCTTCTGAGGGGCACCAAAACCATCTTTTAACCCAATTGACACATGCAGCTATTACAAGAATATCCTGAGATGATGTAGACATGGATAAAGGTGCCTCTTCACATATTATAAAATTTTTCTATAGTCCTTGTTAGCTTCATGAGTTGTTGATTTTGGGTGTACTAACATGTGTTCATTTCACAACATATGTGTTTGATTTAGGTGTGTTCCAAAGGTAAACAATTTTTCAGCAATGCCAAACTCCAGTGAAGTGTGGTGCCATCACAAAGGCTGAGTAGGTACTTGATGATTTGCAATGTTGTTCCCTGGTCAATGATCATTGCAGGATATGTGGGACAAAGAGGAGGCCATAGCACTTTGCATTGCATCAAAAGAAAGGAGCTTGAATGTATTACTCCAAATGCGATTACCTTTACCTCTCTTTTGTGAGCATGCGGTTTGATTGGATCCATAGAAAAAGGAGAGCAACTGCACAATGAAATTGCCAAAGAGGGATTGTTATCATCTCATGCTGTTCTTGGATGTGCATTAGTGGATATGTATGCAAAATGGGGCCAGTTCATAGATGCACATGCAACCTTTAGCAGACTTTTAGTTCAAGATGAGGTTGTTTGGACATTATTGGTCTTTGCTTATGTGGAACATGATGATGGTGAGGAAGCATTAAGGTTGGTTCAGAGGATGGAAATGTAAGGTATCCAACCGGACCAAGTGACAATACTTTGTCAATTGAAGGCCTATGTGAGCACAAAAACTGTCAGCAAAGGTGGAGAAATTCATGCTGAAATTGTGAGAAGGAACTTATTGGAGTAGCAGGGCAAGGGGATGGAAAAAAAGTGTTTTTTAGACAGTTGCAACATTGTGATATTATTGCAAATCACACCACCTTTATTTGTGCCTTACCTTCATTCACTCATGAAGGCATGATTGATGATGCTTGCCAGCTCAGTTTTTTAATGAGAGTCCATTGTTTAGTTCCCACTGCTCATCATTATACATGTATGTTGGATCTTTTTGGTCGTGCAGGCCAATTTGATGTGTGAAAGGCTTTAGCAAGTGCCATGCCATTTCAAGGTGCCTTTAATTAGGAATGCCTATTAGGAGCTTTCAAAATACATGATCACTTTGAGCATGGAGTCTATGCTGCAAAGTTTTGTTCCGAGCAAAGCATGAAAACTGATGATCTGTTTGTGTTTTCAAATTTTTATGACACTTCTGGGGGTAGGGGGGTGGTTGCCTGCCTTGTCAGAGGTCAGAAAGGGGAAGGATGGGGGGTGGGTTTTCTTTTTTTGGAAGACTTTTGTACACAAGGGGAATAGAGAGAGGGGGAAAAAAGTTCGTCCTCGAGGAGTTACAAGGGGCTGCAGGCTTCATGATATTTCTCCCTATTCGGCAAATTTGGTGTGTGCTAGCATCCGTTCGAGGGCCCATTTTTGCAGCCTTTTTTTGTCTCTTATTCAGCAAAATGGAGGAGGCTACTAGTGCTTTTGTAGAGGAGGAATCGCTTCCTTTGGTGTGGAGAGTGCACATCAGAATGTTTTGGGGACGGGGGGGGGGGGGGGGGGGGGTTGCCCCTCTGTTTTTCTCCCTTCTGCTTTATCGATAGCTGGGAGGAAATGGCCATTGGAGATGTGTGAAGGAAGGTGGCTGCGAAGGACTGTATCTGTGTGGATGCTGCAACAAGAGAGAGAGAGAGAGGAGGCAACAAAAGGCACCCATGCGCAAGATCTAGCTAATGCAAGTGCAATTTCAGGAGGTGCCTACTTTTTCCAAAGTGAATTCTCTTGTTGTAGCTGTTGTGGACCATACACACATCCGGGAAACCCATTCAACTTCGTATGTATGAGATTTCCCTCCTCAGTGGCAATAGTACAATATGTTCACACGGCATGTTCGCAAATTTTCTATTTGATAGGATTCCTACCAGCGAAGATATGCGACTTTGGCTTGAATCTTTGCAAAGTTGTACTGAACCAATTTGTATTTAACCAAGATATAGAGGTCAATTTGTAGAAACTTTTGTGAATTGCTGAGTGTTCGCATGAATTTGTAGAAACGTTGGACAGAGAGATAGGAAGAAGGCATAAATAGCAACTGGAGGTGTTTGTCTAAAAGCTCGACAGATTTCCCCGGGCGTTAACTTTGAAATTACAACTGTACAAGGAAGGGCATAGTACCCATGGGACCCTCCTTATCTCACAAGAACAGGGGTTTACAAGGCTGGGTTAAACGGCGGTGACAACTACCTCGGCCTCGGCCGAACCTCCATTAAAAAAAAAACGCTCGATAGATTACTGTAGGAATTTTGAGTAGTCATCTTGCTGTTTTACAAAATTTTCAAACTCCATGGGCTATGTTTCACTCGCACTTGATAGTTCAAGATGATATGGATGCAGTAAGGAGCAAGATTGAACTTGGGGTGATTTAAGGCAATGTCGAGGGGGTTTGCATGTAGGGAATTGAGAGGAACAAAGTGGTGGCCATTCGCTTGGTCAAAGTTCATGTGAGATCTTTAATCTTATCTTCAAGAAAAAATGTCAACAGTGAATAGGACGGTAGAGAATGCTCTTTAGTCTTTTTATTCAATTTAAGAGTGAACGGAGTTTTTTTTCTAGATCAAGCTCGCATTTCCATTTCCCCTTCCTTTTGACAATGACAGATCTGATGAATCTCAAGTAAAAAAGAAAAAAGGGGGGGGGGGGGGGGGTCCAGAGATGGATAGTCATCATGAGGAAGTAAATCTTGACATACAAGGAAGAGCATCAAAGTGCGAAGAAACATGGCTATTGGACCAACTAGAGCGTAAGAATACTTTATAAATAGGTTAAAAAATCTATCGCTATGAGCACATAAGAGATTGTTCATTTTGGCAATACTGCTAGGGAGTGCTTAGCACACTCTATAAGAGAGTGCAATAGGTTTGCCTAGCACCACACATTGGCCGAGCTCTTGGACCCAGTACCTAGTACATGAGTGAAGTAAGTTCTTCCTTAGGAAGAACTCAAACACTGAGGGAAGGGCGAGCCGTTCGGAGGGTGGAAGCTCGACAAGCATAGGCAAGAATCCTACAAAGAGTCTTCAAGTAGTCAAAAGGAGTCAAAGGAAAGAGTGTATTAATGGAGAAGAGTAGGTCCTTACATAAGGAGACTCGAGGGAATCTTGAAACCAAGGGCTTTGAACTTTTGCGAATGAAGTGACATTGATATTACCTCCTTGTCTAAAATGACTCAATGAATTCCAGTTCACTTGGGAGATTTCTCAAGATTCTCGAGCCTCTCGGATGAGGACCTAGATAATTTCATCCAACTTTTTGAGGTAACCTGCAAGGCTAATGAAGTCATAGACCAAGGATAGAGACTAAAAATCTTTCCAGCAACTCTCCAAGATGAGTCGGCAAATTGGTATGGAAATCTGACACATCAGGAGAGGGGGACGTATCAAGTGCTTAAAGATGCCTTCTTGGCAAAATTTTGGAGGCAAGGATTCCAAGATAGACTTGCCCAATAGATGGATTATCTGCAACAGGGAGTAAATGAAAGTATCGATCATTACATCAAACATATGGAAACATTGGTAAGGAAAACGGGCGTAAATGCTCCAAATGATGAAACTCTAAAGAGGAGGTTTATTGTAGGATTGAGAGATCCCAATGCAACAACATATACGCCTTAGATGTCCCACCAGTCTAATGGCTGCAAAAGAGGAAGCTAGGGTATGGGAGGAAGTACAATTGAGTCAATATAGAAGGAGAGAGCTCCTATATGGACCGATGGAAGAACTAGGGGGTGCACCCTTAAGGAATCCTGCCGATGAAAGCCCGACATTGACAACTCCGACATTGGATCATAAGAATAGTTTAGAAATAGGCTAAAAAAGCTACCCCTATGAGCACATAAGAGATTGTTCAGTCCTATCCCCAGATGCAAAACATGGCCCGCTTTTGCAATTAAAGTACAAAATGATAAGAAATTTCATGACTCGATCAATTACCCTTACCTTGCACTATCATAGGGACCACTAACCATAGCATACATGATGGCAACGATTCATCATTGGTCACCACAACTACACAAAATGACATATGTTGCACTATGAATGCAAATCAAAATCTTTGATCTAATGTAAAAAACTTTTAAAGTATTATAAAAAGTCAAAGCTCCACACATCTCAACCCCAAGTTTCAAACATGGTAATCTAGATCCTGTTTATGATATGAGTATAATGTCATCGATTAAAGTCTACTACACCTTGCATTGCAGAGTAAAGTACCCCTCAACCTACTACAAGCAAACATTCGAAGAAATGTTCACTATAGTTTTATGGGAGTACCACTCAAAAATGTTCATTTCTTTTCATACAAATAAGTGCAATGTTCCACACATTACAATTGCCCACAACCAGACATACCTGCAACAATTGATTCGCCTTGACTAGATGTAGATCTTGCTAGAGGCATCTGAGTCAATGTGTATTCCCTAGCCCTAGGCATCCTATAAAATTAAATTGACTTCTCCCTTCAACAAGGGCCTATCAAGCATGATACATGTGAGAGGGAGGGGAGTGTTGGCAGTCCACAAGGCCAAGGTCCGGCTAGAGGAGGAATCAGACATTGAAGAAGAGGAATTATGTAAAGCAAGGTGTGTGTGTGTGGATAAGGAGTATCAAACCATGTTTTTTTAAATAATCCAATATTAAATATCAAGGATTCCATCAAATACCCAAACAATGATTTTTATCAGTATGCTTGTATTACAAACAATCAATTTTGTAGATAAACACTCCATTTTATGCATGTTAAGGAGTCCTTGATCTTGAGGAGCTTATATAAAGTCTTCATACAAATTTTCAAAATTTTCGGAGTCCATTAGATACCTCAAATTAAATTGAGAACCTATTTTTCAACTATGTTGGACACTATGTCCGAAATCGGCCAAAGCTAGTAGAAAACTATAAAAAGAGTGAGAGAGCTCATTTTGGGGGTTGGATTCTGAGAGTTTGATTGAGTTGTAAGAAAAATCTTGCATTTTGAGCTCTTGAATACTAATAATTTCCTCCCATTTATCTACTTCTTGTCTCTATCTTGTGTGTGTGTGTATGTGTGTATGTGTGTGCATCTTGTGTGCTTCTCACCATCACCTTTTTGCACTTCACTCGTCTATGATCGTCATATCATCCTCATGTCTCAACGGATTGACAATTGAGGAGGGAAGCTTCTTGATGTGGTGTTCATCATTGTCTAGAGTGACAAGATCAATGGTCGAGTTAAGAAACCTAGAGTACCCTTATGGTATAGATCTTCCAATGTTCAAGTTTTTGAATGGATTGTATATAGATAAACAGGGGACTATGTGCATAGTTACTAGTCACCCTAATAGAACTTGTGACTTTGGGACTATTCTCCTAGAGTCGGAAGTAAGAGACTCTAAGGAAGATGATCAGGAGGAGGTACCAAATATGCCTAGAAGAAAATCACTACTAATGAGGATAATAGCCATAACCAAAGAAAATATGACCATCAAGCTCTATGTGAGTGAAGCTACTAAGGAAGATTTTTGGAAGTCTCGGTCAACTAGACCTCACATCAAGAAGGATTTTCTTGTGTATGAGTTCAAGGACCCATACCATCTAGGAAAAGCAACCTATTTGAATCATGATTCTTTAGAAAGGATTTACATAGTCTCATACTATAGTAAACAAACCCATCATTGGTAGGGTCAGAAGGTACTTCCTCTACAAAAGCCTTTGGCTTTGCACAAACAACCAAGTGAAGTATATGAAAACATGTTAATGCTCAGAATGAAATTGAAGGAAACCCTAGAAGTGAGCTTTGTGCATAACCTAAGAAGGGTTACATCAGAACAAGGAACAAGCATACTAGAGAGAAAGCAAACTAGAGGGCACAATTCACACAGAGAAGATGATGAATTCCCTCTAGTAAGGGAATGGGAACACTCTAGAACCTTGAGACCCTTGGAGGTAGCAAAAACCATGAAAAACTATTGCAATGGCACAAGACATCCTTATGATCATATGGCTGAATTTAAGTAGGTCTTGAGGGCAGAACAAGTGGAGTACATGTTTACTCAATATGAGTCATTTGGGTTAACCCTCAAGGGTAAAACCGTAGCATGGTTTCAATCATTAAATTGAGAAAACTACCAAGAAATCTCATAGTTGATGGAAGCATTCATCATTGAGTTCTCTAAGAGTAGAATTAGACACAATACGTCATCATTGATCCACATCATCAAGTAGACTCCCCATGAGACTATAAGATTAGCAGGACCAAGATTTAAGCAATACATAGAGAGATGTCCTACCTCAGAACTACCAACATAATCCAAGAAAGTGCCATTGTATTAAGATGGCCTCTTGAGTGGAAAACTATGATCATACATGTACTTAAAAGATTCAAATACCATATACCAATGTGTGACAATGTGCATAGATATCAAGGACAACCTTGGAGAATAATTGGAACTCTCAAAACTCTATAAGAGTTTAGAATACTCAATCAGCACCAAATCAAAAGCCTCATTGTCAATTCAGGAGTCCACAGAGTTAGTGGTTCAAAAAATAGGAGGAAACTTTCAAAACACGTCAATTCAAAAGGTGGTCATAGTCAAACATTGCTACAATTATGGAGGTGATCACATGGCCAATGCATGCCCCATGCAAGCCTAGAATGCACTAGTACCAAGATCATACTATTGCACGACTGAGAGAAAGGACACTAATAATGTTACACAAGATTGTCCATATAACAAGTAAGTGGTGAGAGAGAATTATCAACAACCATATAGGTATCAACCATTGTATAAGGCTCAAACCTATTATAGGAACCAACAACCATATCAATAGCCTTATCAATCACAACCTAGGCCCCAACATGTACTAGGTTAGCAAGCACCATGCCTTGCCAATTTAGTTTTAGTTAAGTGTACAAATGCAGAAGAAAACCAAGATAGGGCTTTGATACTAGTATCCCATTTGATCCCAAAAAATGATCCAAATGCAAATAGCTTTGAATCTTCACATGGCAAGAATGTATCTATCTACTACACGGAGTGACTAGAGCATCTTAAGACTTACCAATATGAGGTCCTTCTACAAGAATAAAGTTGGGGACTCAATTATGCTAATGTCATGTATACGTATCCCAACGCTAGATCCTAGATGAGGCAAGTGCAGGCAAAGCTCCTAGAGCACCATGTTTTAGATGCCAAGGAGATCACTTCATATTAGAACAACCTCCATCTATCACAATTCAAGGTTTATGTTCTGAGTATAGTAAGAAACATTTCATCCCTGAGTGCCCTAAGAACCTTGTCAATGCCTCAAAATCACTACAATCAATGTAGTAGGCATAGTGCACATATCATTATGTCAAGAAGAGGTTCTCTACTAGAGAGATCAATTTGGCATATGTGCCCACTCAAGATAACATTGCAGACCTTTTCACAAAGGCTCTACTTAGGGATAACTTTGAAGTTTTCCACAAAGCTTTGAGCTTACTTCCTTTTGTGGATTGATCTCTTTAAACATAGCTTGGCACTTCCTTATACATGAGTGCCAACTTCTGTTCACCGCATCAATCATAGGGGGGATTTGTTGATATATTTTAGTAGTGATGTGTGTGCACAAATCAAAGTACCTATTCATTAAGGTCAAAGTACTACTCTAAACTTTGGATTTTTGCACGTCTATTAAGAGTCATCCAAGGGCATCCAAGGCAAGGTGAAGGGCAAATCTGAGCAAGGCTTGGGAAGCACATCTTCTTGGGCCCTAGAGCACTCAACAAATCTGACTTGAGATTGGAAGAATTCTCAACCCCCTTATTCAATCGTTAGCTTAGGCTAAGTGCGAGTAGTATTGTGGATTGAAAGGACTACGATAGGAACACATCAAGTACAAGGCTACTAATTTTTTTCAAGTATAAGATTAATCCAAGAGATTGCAATCATGAAAAATCTAAAGAAAAGAACTACGGTATGAGAACTTAAACATACAATGAAAAGATGAGCGATAACTAACCTCGAGGTAGAACCCATCAATAATATGTTTGATTTTGAAATGCAAGATGCATTCTCCAGTGAATTTCAATTCTCAGATGTGGTGATCAGTTGTTGATGGGATAGGTTCCAAAAATAGGAGGACCTAAGAACTGTTTCTTCCAGATTGGAAAGGGACTTGATTTGCACGACCACTCTATCATCGTGGGTTTGTCCTATCTTCTCTACTCTCTTGAGACAATATGGGACTTCTATCTCGAAGGTGTCTCGGCCATCAGCTGTGACATGCCCACTTGGTACTGGCATCGGCTCATATGGTTCTTCAAAACTTTCTTTGACCAGAATCTCCACCACTGTGTCAAATTCTAGTTCTTCAATTGGAGAGGGTGGCCTCTCATATGGTAAGAGTCTGGCTTTTAGTTATTCCACTTGTTTTTGTAGGGCTTCCACTTCTACTATAGGTTGATGGAGGAGGGTTGGTTGTATAATTTTTGCTATCCAAGTAATGTGAAGAGCTCTCTTGCAGAAAATTGTGTTTCTCTCTTTCATGTACTTTCTTTTGATTTGTTGAGTCTATTCATTGTGTAATCCATGGAACTTGTGAGCTTCAGTTGTGTATTTCTGAGTAATGTGTATGACGAGAGGTGATTCTTAGTGTATTGAGTACGAAAGTGTAGAAGAACAAAGCTGGAAATGGAAATTCTCAGTTTTCACAGAATCGCGATTGTCTCATCTATGTGATACATGTACTGTTTTTGAAATTTGACTTCATAATTGTGTTCTGCTGTGAAAATGACACACTTTAGGCACAAAGATCATTGAAAATGCTGTTGTATAGCTCAAGATAATCAAAACCCTAGATATTTCTCTACTTCTTCATAATTTCTCAGAAAAACAGTTATTTAACTCTTGTTCTTGGATTCCATTAACTAGAAGGGGCTGTGCTCTTTGCATACTTCCCAGATTGACAATTTAAAGATGTGTAGTTGATCCTTTATGCTAAAATGATTGGAGAGGACAACTCCAAAGGGTAACAACAAACATTTTTTGGCACCGTTACCGGGGAACAAAGCAAAAGCTTCATTGAAGTTTTGGACCTTGCTGGATCTTCCATTGTTGATGGTATTTGAACACATTGAAAAGGTACTACTCTATAATCAAGAAAGGAGAATTAAAAGGTAGGTTTCTTTGCTAAGGAGAATGAAAAGGTAGGTTTCTTTGCTTGTCTTTTGGGAAAAGAAAGCATGAGTTAACCTTTTGGGATAAAAGAAGTTGTGAAATTTTTGCAAATTGATAGTTGCTCATTCCTTTTAAGAGTAAAGTGCAGGTGTGAGGAAAAAAATTGAATCAAGATTGTTAAATGGAAGATAAAATGTGACTATCTTTGCATATGTAGAGTGCTTTTTGACTAAGTACCAAGAAAATTTGTTAATCTTGGAAAAGATGACATGATTGCAATGAGGAAAGTCAAGTAAAGTAGCTATGTGCAAATAGATTGATCCATTTTTTTATTGAAGAAGGATAATAATCTTGAAAAAATTTGTTTGGCTCTTGAAAAAAAAGGTAATTGAGTTTATCTTTGCATGAATTGATACTTGTACTTCTTAGCACATATTTTCTTGGAAAGCTCTACTCCCAAACTGATTAGATTGCAAGCATAGAAGAGTATAACCAATCATGAAACAAAAGATCAATGGATCTTGAAACAAGAAAACCCTAAGTGAAGTGTTTACCTTGATTTAGGGCAAAATACTAAAAAAATTCATAAAATTCATTAAAACTTTAAACAAATTTCTTTTTTCTTAGAGAGTGGACAGGAGGATTGTTGTTTGAAAGTGAAAGGGGAAAAGTGAAAGAAAAAAATCTGGAAATGGCAAGAAAATAAAACAAATGTCTAGAGTAAAATTTGTTGTTTAAATTTTTTCAAAAAATCTCTTTGAATGAGTTTGATGGTGTATAATTGCAGGTGACAAGAGATTTGGAGTTGGTGAAGAACATTGAAGAAGACCAGGTGGAAAGAAAGTCAAAAAGTGAAAAAGCTGGAAGTTAAGAAAAAAACATGATTCTCTTCATAGGATCGCGATTTTCAGTAAGATAAAGAATTTGTCTTATTTTGCACTATTGGGTACGGAGGTAAGTGATTTTAAAAGGTTTCATAAATTGTATGAGTAAAGAAAATCAAAATTTCAAAATTTCAGTAAGAATTGAGCATCAAATGAGTAGATTGGAGAATTGGGTACAGAATCGCGATTTTCATCAGTAGGATAAAGAGAGAAAATTTTGTTGGAAAGGATAGGAATTGTGAATTAAAACCACAAAATTGCTAAGGGACAAGAATCATACAGTGGAAAGTTAAAATTTTGTAAAAATCACACACAATCGCGATTGTCTGAAGACTATAAAAGCCTGAAAACTCAAAAAAATGTTCATTTGAGTGAAAGAGAGAGTGAGAGGAGCTGACAGAGTCGCGATCTTCTGCAACAACAAGCTTTTTGGACATTATTTGATATGGCAGCAAGGTAATTGGCTTATAATAAGTTTTTGTATAATTTCAAGTTAATATTTTGGTCAAAGCACAAGAAAACACAAAAATTGTTAGAAAACACGGAATCGCGACTTTTTGATTTTTTGAATTTTTTGGAAGAAAAATCATTGTTTGGACAAAATTTCTTTATTGCATGCCAGTATTTTGATAAGGCACTTCCATTAAAGTAAGAAGAAATCAGAAAAACAAAAAACTAAAATTTTACAAAAAATTTGATAGAATCACGATTCTATAATCAAACACAAAATCGCGATTCTACAATCAAACACAAAATCGCGATTCCCTAATCAAACAAAAAATCACGATTCCCAGAATACGATTTTCATAAGAAAATCGTGTTTTTAACGATTATGAGCAATCACGATTGTCTGAGAACAAAATCGTGAAAAACACGACTCTATTCACAGAATCGTGAAAAATCACGACTCTATTCACAGGATCGTGAAAAATCACGATGCCTTTCACAGAATCGTGAAGATCACGACTCCCTTCACAAAATCGTGAAAGACACGATTTCCTTCATAGGATCGTGGAAATCACGATTTTCTTCACAGAATCGTGAAAAACACGATTCTATTCATAGAATCGTGAAAAACACGATTCTATCCACAAAATCATGAAAAACACGATTCTATTCACAGAGACGTGAAAATCACGACTCTATTCACAGGATTGTGAAAAATCATGATTCCATTCACAGAATCATGAAGATCACGACTCCCTTCACAAAATCGTGAAAGACACGATTTCCTTCACAGGATCGTGGAAATCATGATTGTCTTCACAGAATTGTGAGAAACATGATTCTATTCACAGAATCGTGAAGAACACGATTCTATCCATAGAATTGTGAAAAACACGATTCTATCCACAGAATCGTGGAAAACACAATTTCATCCACAAAATCGTGAAAAACACGATTTTATCCACATAATCGTGAGAAACATGATTCTTTCCACAGAATTGTGAAAAACACGATTCTATTCTCAGAATCGTGAGAAAGACAATTCTAATTTCAGAATCGTGAAAAAGACAAATCTCTTTCACAGAATCGTGAGAAAATCTAGAATTCTCTCAAGATCATAGAAAGCACGATTCCATTCACAAGATCGTGGAAAACACGATTCTCTTCACAGAATTGTGAATTAGTTGGATGATTCTGAGATCTGGTAATAAATTGCTCACACCTAATAAACAAGAGTTAAAAAGGAAGGAGATAAAGCCAGTGACATGAGATTTACAAGAAAAAGATTTAGGGCAGGAAAATAACATGGACAACCTAAATGAAACCAATGAACCTTCTGAAACTAGTGATTATAGAAATATTCTCAAGTATATGTATACAAATAGGTTTGGAACCTATGTGTATCAGGATGGGATGCATAAGTTTCACATTAGGTTGAGAAACTTAGAAGTTCCCTTAAATATAACACCAATAGCACAATTTAAGGATGGCAGATATGAAGATAGACAGGGATGTGTATACATCTTCTCACAAGATCTATAAAACTCTAATGATTTAGGGCAATGTTCAGACAAGAGACCTTGGGATCAAAACCTAGGGCAAGCAGACTTGCCAAGACAAAACGAAACTCACACTAATGTTGAACAACAACAAGGTAGGAGAGTACACATTTCCCCAAATCCTTTTGAAAGAAAGCGGAAGGAATTAATGATTTTCCAATCAGAAGGAGACATCAGTGGAAAAATCATGGAAGAATGCTTAGGCCCATTCAAGTAGCTAAATGCATGAAGAATCAATATGAAGGATATTCTGATCCTCATGCCCATGCTGCAAAATTCAGACAATTAATTAGGGCAGAAGAAGTAGAGGATTACAAAGTACAATTTGAAGCATTTGTTCTAACCCTAACTGGACCTGCACTATCTTGGTTCATTCCCTTGAGAAAGGAAATGTATCCAGATATTGAATCTTTCCTTAAAGCCTTCATAGGGGAATTCTCAAAAACTGGAATAAAACATAGTACAGCTACCTTGATACATAGCTTTAAACAACAAAAATATGAAAATGTCAGAGAGGCAGCTAGGATATTCAATCAATACATTGATAGATGTCCAAGAGAGGAGGTACCATCCATGGCAAGACAAGTATTCATAGAAGGACTGAGAAGTGCACAATTAAGAACCTTGGTGTATTATAGGAGATGTCCTGACTTAGGAGCATGTGTGAAAGAGGCAATAGACTTGGAGGATAACAGAGGACAAGATCTATTAGCATTTGATCAACCTAGAACAAATGAAGATAAAATCCCACCAGCAGAAGAATTAGCACAAGCCATTGCTAAAGCCCTAGAAGTTAGCACCAAGACAAATTTGATAAACACCAGGATAGCAACAAATAAGAAATGTTATAACTGTGGAGAAAATCATTTGGTTCAACAATGTCCTTATAAAAAACCACAACATTTGCAATATAGAAAAACACTCAAATACTGTACATTAGAAAGAAAATGGACAAATCATACCAGAGAAGAATGCTTCTACAATAAACAACCCATTAAAGAAAGAGAATATGTGAACCAACACAACTTACAAAGAGAATCTGGATTTGTTGAGCAACCAAGACCTGTACTTGGACAACAACCACCTTTACCAACAAATGTAGTACCAGTGAAATACACACCAATAGAAGAAGAAAGCTCAAGACTTAGATCATCTTACAGAGAGGATTATCATTGGAATGAAGGACATCTGGAAGAATGGGAAGGATATGAACACAGAGAACCAGAACTGCAAGCCCTGAACTTGGGAAATGGGAGAATTGAAATGGACACAACCACATTCATGTATATAACTAATAATTACATGTCCAATTAGAAACCTCAATTCAAAGGGAGTCAAAAGATAACTTGTTATAGATGTGGGGGAGAACATTTCATTAGAGACTGCCCACAACCTCCTACACTAAGAATAGAAGGAGCCTATTGCAAGGATTGTGGCAGGGAACATCTAATAAAGGATTGTCCAAAAACCCTCAAAAACAACAGAACAAATCTAGTAACATACCATTAAAAACAGTTAACATAATGGAGCAAGAAGAACTGAGTGACCATGATCAAGTAACTATAAATGCTATAACAAGAGCACAAGCTAAACAACAAGAAACAACAAAGGAGACACATACACAAGAACATAAGAAAATTCCATTTCCAAAAGAAAAGAAAAACAGACAAAAAGGAAGATGGGAAAGAAAATTGAGAATGGGTAAAAATTTGGAAGAAGAAACTATGGAATAGTCAAACAATAGCCAACCACAAAACACACAGACTCAGGAAGAGACAAAAAATTCACAAAGTCTGGAGACTCTGATGAGAGCATACAAAGGAAGAATTCAAGATGGACCAAATCCTATAGATCATGTGATGGCATATCCTATGCCAGATTTAGAGGATGAAAGGATGCAAAGATGTAAACAAATTATACAAGAAGCACAAATCAAAATGGGGGAACCAGACAATTATCAAACAATAGTTGAAGGAGCAAGTGCAACAAAAACCAGAAAACATCTTGATCAGGAAGAAAATTCACAAATAGCCTTCAAAAATCAATATAGACAAGCATTGTAAAATTTTATACCACACCACAATGGAGGAGATAGTAAAACAAAATCCTCATTTACAACACAATATGAAAAAGTGGGAAACAAAGTCAAAGAACCTAGATCCACAACAATAAGAATTGGAAGAGTTGTTGTACATACCTATTGGCAAAATAGGAGGACATTGTGAAGGGGAAGAAGGAAACTCAACTCTGAGAATACAATTTGGTGAAAATCATGCCAAGGCTATATTAGACAGTGGATCAGGAGTGGCTATCATGACTAAACAAACTTGGGAGAAATGGGGAAAAATGAGTTAATACCCACTAAAATGAGATTACAACTTGCAGATGGACACATAGAAAAACCCCTAGGAATATGGGAAAAGGTGATTGTGGAAATATGTGGAATAGAGATAGAGCATACTTTTGCCATAGCTGAATTCCCACAATCCACTTCATATGAAATTATCCTAGGAAGAACATTTATGAGACAAATGCAAATTGTGCAAGATTGGGGTAATGATTACCTTTATCTTCAAAGCAAAGGGAGAATAACTAGAGTGAATTTGAGAAATGGTGAATATTGTGATATGTCCCCTCAGGAATGGTTCAAAGTACATCCAAATCAGGAATTGAGTGAAGAATTAGGGAGTGAAGATCAGAATGAAGACAGAATCATAAATTTGGAAATGTAATATGATAAGGAGACACACATACAAAAAAAGGATGTTAAGAAAAGGAGATTGTCAAGGAGAAAGGAAATCACAAGATGAAAGCTACATACCACAAGAATTTAAAGATGAAGAATTTGAGCCTTATGGTTGGAATCAGATTTTGACCACCATGGATTTAGCTAATGATGAGTATGTGGGAGTAAAATTCCAAAATGAAGAAGGATATGATATTTTCCACATAGGAATACAAATGATAAAGGTGTCAAAAACAGAGGAAGACCAGGAGGAAGGAATAATATAAAAAAATAGGAAAACACAATATCTAGAAGAAGTAGAAGCTACAGATGCTATAAAAGACAAAATCTCAGGAAAATATAGAAAAAACAAACACAAGGAAATAGAAAAAGGTCAAGAAGTTGAAAAAAATAAAAAGATAACAAACAAAGATCAACAGTTTGATGTACCTTCAAATTTCACGACCTATGAAGTAGAAGACAGACTACTTCTAAAATGAAACCAAAAAGAGAAGAGAAAAAAGGGGAGGCATATGACAATGAGGAACAAACTAAGAAGGTGATGATCACTCAAGAAGAAGGGGAAGAGAGACGTATTGTAATAGCTGATGACATGACAAATCAAGAGGAGGAAGCATTGAGAAATTTGGCAAAAACATATAGAGATGTGTTTGCTTACAGTTACAAAGATTTGAAAGGAATTGATCCTAACATTTGTGAACATAAGATTCCTATTACTCCTGATGCAAAACCTAGCAAACAAAGACACTATACATTTAATGACAAATACTCTACTAAAATAAAGGAAGAAATTGACAAACTGCTGGCAATTTCATCTATGAGATTGAGTATACAGAGTGGATATCTCCTATAGTTGTGGTACCTAAAAAGAATGGGAAACTCAGGGTATGCATTAACTTAAAAAAGGTGAATGCTGCAACTATAAGGGATAGCTATCCATTACCCATAACAGACCATCTTTTGGAAAGAGTTGCAGGTAAAGAGGTCTATAGTTTTTTGGATGGTTTTTTAGGATATAATCAGGTATCCATAGCTTTGGAAGACCAACATAAAACTGCCTTTTCCACAGAATGGGGAATCTATGCCTTTAGGGTTATGCCCTTTGGTATAACTAATGCCCCAACAACTTTTCAAAGATTAATGTGTCACATATTCAAAGAATTCCTTAGAAATATAATGGAAATTTATGTGGATGATCTTTGCACTTTTTCATTAAAAAGACAAGATCATTTGAAGGATCTGGAAAATATATTCAAAAAATGTAGAACATACAGAGTATGTTTAAATCCAGAAAAATGTGTGTTCTTTGTGAGGCAAGGGAGAATGTTAGGTCACATAGTTTCCAGAAATGGAATTTCAACTGATGAAAGGAAAATTAAGGCCATAGTGGAACTTCCAAGACCAAAAAATGTAAAAGAACTTTAAACTTTCATGTAGACATTGCCAAACCTTTGTATGCTTTGATCACAAAATTTGAGTGGACCAAAGAGTGTGACCAAGCTTTTGAGACTTTAAAAACTTGTTTGGTAACTGCACCAATTCTAAAAACTCCACAGTGGAATAAAATTTTTCATGTCCATGTGGATGCTTCAAATTATGCTTTGGGATGTGTGTTAGCACAACCAATAGAAGGGAGCAAATTAGACTTTCCAATTGCTTATGCTAGTAGGCAATTGAATTCAACAGAAAAGAATTATACAACCATTGAGAGGGAAGGGTTGGGAATGATATTTTCTGTAAGAAAATATAGACATTATCTTTTAGCCAACAAGTTTAAATTCTTTGTGGATCACCAAGCTTTACTCTACTTAGTAAACAAACCTTGTCACACAGGTAGGATAGTTAGATGGTTTCTCCTACTAATGGAATTTGAGTTTGAGGTAGTGGTCAGACAAGGAAAAACTCATTTGAGAGCAGACCATTTGTCCAGAATCCAAACCAAAGAGCCAAGTTCACCTTTAGATGATGACTTACTAGATGCATATCTGTTCAAAATAGAAAGTATTCCTGAATGGGCCATGACTTTAGGACCTTTGCTAACCATGGGACCTTGCAGAACATCTGGAAACAACACACATCTGGTATTACAAAGTAGGAATTTTGTGTTGCTAGCTGGACATTTGTATCATCTCAATCATATGGGTATATTGGAATATTGTACTCTAGAAGATGAGCAACAGGAGTATTTAAGAAGAGCTCATTGTTGGAATCCTTGTATTCATGCTTCCATGATAGTCACCCTAAATAATCTCAATAGGATGGGAGTACATTGGCCCAATAAAATTCAAGATGTAAAAAAGTATATTTCCAACTGTTGGGAATGCCAACCCTTGCAAAATTTGGAAATTATGACTTTATATTGGTTTCAGAAAAATCCAGATTGGAGTGCAAACATAATTGAGGAGTTGAAAAGAAAGAAGAAAGGAAAGCCAGTAAGAGCTAGTGCAGACTCAAAGAATCTACAAATGATTTCTGAAGAGTATCAACTGATAGGAGATCAATTGTACAAGAAAGGGATGGATGGATATTTAAGAATCTGTGTTCCTGAAAATAAATATATGGAAATGTTAGAGATGGCACATTCTAGAGTGGCAAGAGGATATTTTTCAAGTGAAAGAACTGCTAAACTCATATTATATTCTGGTTTTTGGTGGCCAACTCTATTTCCTGATGCAAGAACATATGTGAAAAGATGTGACACTTGTCAAAGAGTGAGTCAACCAAATAAAAGAGACAATATGCCATTAGTACCACTAATGGCAGCAAGAACATTTAGTAAATGGGGGTTGGATTTTATTGGACCCATACATCCTCCAGCAAAACAATCCCATGCTGAATATATACTAGTAGCCACTGATTACCTAACTAAATGGGCAGAGGCCAGGGCTACAAAAAGGAATGATGCTCAGACCACTGCAAGATTTCTTTATGAAAATATTATCACCAGATTTGGATTACCAATTGAATTGGTAAGTGATAGGGGGACTCATTTTTTGAACCAAATAATAGGAAAAATAACTGAGTATTTCATGATCAATCATAGAAAGTCAGCCCCTTATCACCCACAAGCCAATGGTTTAGCAGAAAGTACTAATAAAGTACTTGCACTGTTTTGTCAAAATTGGTAAATACAAATAGGAATGATTGGGATTTGCAACTTAATCATGTCTTATGGGCTTATAGAGTGGCATACAAAACTGCACTTGGAACCACACCATTTAATTTGGTATATGGACAAAATGCAGTTCTACCTTTAGAACTGGGAGCTTCTAGACTTCAAGCAATCATGAGCATATATGCAGACAAGAGAAGGCAAAAAGCTTATCATGATGTTCATATTAAAGAAAAGGACTTACAAGAAGGAGATCTAGTTTTGGCATACACAGTAAAAGAACATCAGAAAAAATTTCAAAAAAAAAGGACATGGGCCTTACATTATCAATCAAATAAGTAACAGTGGAGCTATCCAATTAGCTAATATAGATGGAGAAATCATGCCAAACTTCATAAGTGGACGTAGAGTAAAAAGGTATGATCTTCCATTAACTGTTTCTGAATGGAGAAGAATACATCAAGCTCAAAACAGGAAAAAAGTAGAGGAAAAAAAATTAGGAATGAGGCTCAACAGGAGGCAAAGGAAAAGATAAGAAAAATCAAGGAGCTTAAAGAAGTCCTTTTGTGTGAAACACCTTTAAGAGTAAGAGAGCATTTTCCTGTTATAACAATGAATTTTCATGATGAGAAAATTAAGGTTTTGATAGATTCAGGTGCACAAGTAAATTTGATCAGTTCAGTTTTGTTGGATAAGTTTAACTTAAAAAGGACTGAAAGTAAAACATTTATCAAAACCTTAGAAGGATAGCTAATACAAAGCTTGTCTTCACCATCTATTAAAGTTAAGTTCAATGAAGAATATATGAAAATAGATTGTGAAGAATGGCCAGATCATATGATGATTGAGAAATTGATTTTGGGACAACCATGGCTCAGGCAAGGTAAAGTAATTTTGGATTTTGAAAATATGAAGATTAAATTGACATTAAATGAAAAAAGGTTTTTAATGTTTTTATTGAGTGATGAAGAACAAGAGAATAAATAGGATATCTATGATCCAGATCTGGAGGGATTTACTTTTTCACTAGAAGCTACAAAGAAACCACAAACAACATTTCTTCATGACCAAATCTACTTCAATCAAAAACATGAGAAAGTTGGAAAAACCAAAGGTATTGAAAGGACAGAAGAAAGGTGGAAAGTGTGGAATAATCAGAAGCATATAGGTATCAAAGCTGAAAGGATGTGGAGACCTAGAAAGTCCAAGCACTGCTTATCAACAAAATGTAGCAACACTAGGTGGATGTGGAAACCAAAGACATCCAAGTACTGTGTGTCAAAAGAAGATTTTTATACTACAAAAAAGGAATCAATAGGAATTAAGTATTTTTGGGTAAAAAAAATCAGATCTTATTCAATGGAAAGAAAATAGGGATCAAGATACAAAAATAGTACCAAAGCATGATGAGGCACAAATAAAGGAAAGGACAAAATGGTCACCCAATACACACTTGGGACTCTTGATAAAGAATTCAGAATTTCACCAAGAAGGAATTATGACATCCTGGAATTTATTTCCATTTATTTTACCTCATTCTTTTTCTAGGAAAAAGAATTAGGAGGGGAAGAAAGAAAAGAGGAAATCATTATCAAAAAAAAGAAAAGAAAAAAAAAAGAGAAAAAAAGAGAAAAGAAAAAAAAAAGAAAGAAAAAGAGAAAAGAGAAAAAAAAGAAGAGAAAAAAAAAGGAAAAAAAATATAAAAACATAAATATAATAACTCTTTTGTTTATATAAGTTATATAGCACAAGCAAGATATAGGTGATAACTTGTCAGGATTAAATAGTCACTATTTTTTCAGCCATTGTTTAATTATTTTTTCCTAAAAAAAAAATCTAAAATCTTCTTAAAAAAATTCATTTCTTAAAAAATTCATTCATTTTTCCTTTTTATTGATTAAAAGAAATATATAAAAAAAAAGAGAGAAGGAAAGAGAGCACTAGATATCTTACTACACATGTGATGATCACTTCAATTGAGTTATATCTATGATACAAATAAGGAAGTCAAGATTCATCTGAGATTTTATTTTCATTCTTTTTCATTACATCTCAAGACAAATGTGATTTCATTTATGTTTCTTGTGACTCATGTGGGTGGAGTTTTCTTTTTTGTGATGTTATATTTTCTCCAGAATGGTGAATCCAAAGGAACTGCCAATTCATGACTTCAAAGCAGACTCAGTAACTTTGTCTAGAGGACATTGGTGCTTAGACAGTGAAGCCGCAGTAGAAAAAGTGGAGCTGGAGTCTGATGAAGAGCAGGAAATTCCAGAAGCAGAGAAGATAGCCAAGGAACTAAAGGAAACCCTTAGTATCATTGGTCATCACATTTTTACAGTAGTAGTTGGAGATCACAAGTATACCATGCTGTGCCAAGAATTTTATAAATTTCAAAAAACTGCAGTCAATTATAAAAGATGGAAAGCAGTAGGATTACACAGACTGCTGGATGAACCTTTATTTTTTATAGACTTTGAGAGAGTATCACAGGTAATGAATAGTCTGCTGGAAGTTGGCAAAGGTAATGAAGCATATTTCAGATGTTCAGTCAAGGACAAAGAAAACAAAGAAGTGCATATCACTATAAAAGCAGAGCATATCAGGGTAGCCCTTCAGTTCTATTCAATGGGAACTAAGTTGGATAACAGCTTTGTCAAAAAGAATAAAGCAACCTATGCAGGATATTCCAAATTTGCTGATTTCAAAGGAAAAGAGAATGAGGAATATGCCATCAGAATGTTTCTTCAATATTTCTATTTTCCAAAACTGCCTAGATACACCATGCCACACAAATCAGTGACACTGATCATGTTTAATGATAAGGATAGGACCAAGCCATTTGGAGTAATGGATGTAACTCCATACATCCATGATCAATTGAAGGAAGGAGCAAAACATTGGGAGCAAAGGAAGTTCATGAATGGAGCACAATTCTTAACAAGGATTATATATCATATTTTAGGAATGGAGGATCAATTAAAGTTGGCTCGAGAAGCTCAATACTTCAGAAGTTTGATGACAGGGATTAAAAGTCCTTCTAAAATGATGTCTGTAAGAGAAGCAAAATCCCAACCAAGCATGAGGGGAGCAGAGAGGAAAAGAAAGGGAGTCTCAGACGAAGTTATTCTAGTAAAGAAGAGAAGATTGGATCCTAGGAAAGTGGAATTGGAACAGGAGGAAGCAACAAAGGAAGAGCATGAAGCTGCTCAAAAGGAAGTACAGTCTTCAAATGAACCCCATCCACCTCAAACAAGTAAGGAACAATTGTATACTTATTTGACTCAAGGAAACAATAAAAGGGCACTCTATGAATCCTAGTATCAAAAGATGTTGGAGGACTATTCTTGTAAAGCAACTGATTGGATACAAGAATAAGTAGAACACTATGAAGAGTTACATGATCAGATGATGGCTGTAGAAACTGAAGAGGTGTTTGTAAAAAAAGAAGTAGAATTGCTTGCATATTTCAAAGAGTTACAAGGTCCTCCTGAAACTAGAACTACAGTAGTAGTAAAGAAGAAGGTTCAGAAGAAACCTGTGCAGAAAAGGAAGCTGACCAAGAAGAATAAGGGAAAAGCAGTTGAACAAGCACAAAGGAGGGAGATAACAAAATTGTTAGTAGAAGAAAAAAAGCAAGAGGAATCCATTGTATTAGAAGAGCAAAGAATGGACAAATCAGGGATAGCTGGTTCCTCAAAGTTTTCTTCAAATTCAGATAGTGACATTGAAAACTTTCTTTTGAAAAGTTTAAATTTCTCAGTACCTAGCACACGAATTATGACAGTACAAGTCTAAGAAAAAAGCAAAACACCAGAAGTTTTGAGTCAGAAGTCACAAGGAACACAGGTCCAAGAAGAAGCAGCAAAACAGGTTAGTCCTGGTGAGGAAAAAAGGATACTAAAAGGTAAAGCAGTAAGGATGGAAGAAGAGGTTGAAGCAAGGAAAGAGTTTAGTAGTGGATTGGTGGACACAGGGTTTAAAGAAATATGGACAAAACCATCTCAGCAAACCTATTTCAAATTTAATAAGGAAAAGCTAGAAGTAGAAAAGGAAGCTCATATATGCATCTCAGTGCACAAGGAAGAAGACAAAGATCAAATTGAGGAAACTGAGGAAGTACTAGAAAACATGGATTTCAAAGAGGGTCAAGAAGGGAATACAGAAAAAGAAATAAATCAAAGCATAGAAGATGTAAGACAATAGTTACGCATTATAACACAGGAGCAATAGCAGAGAAGATAACAGATATAGGAGAATCTCAACAATTTTCTACTAGCAGCAAGTACAAAGATGATGGCGTTGTCCACCCGTGCGCTCTCAAGGTAGAGCTTAAATGGTGATCTAGACAACTCTAGATAGGGAGATACAAGGTAGAGGTATGCTGGCTCAACTCAATGTCTTAGGTAGTGCAGAAGTCATGTATATATAGGATCATGGGTGGCGTGCCATGGACGGCTATACATGGGCGGTAGAGCGTGGGCGGCCACCGCCCGCGTAATTGCCATACACGGCTTAGACAGGTTGAACCGACCTAACAAATATAAATGATTTCTGACTCCGACAGGGAATATTCCATGGAATATTCCCTTTACCGTCGCGCCGGGGGCGCTGCCCCCGGACCCCCACCAGGGGGCCCGCTGGCCCCCTGGGACCCCCCAGCCAGGGGGCCCGCTGGCCCCCTTGGACCCCCCAGCCGGGGCTGCTCACCGCTGCCCCGGACCCCACAATTGGGGACCCTGGTAACTCCCTTTCCTCATAATATCTTACATGGTCCAATATGACCTTCATCCAACATTCAAGTTGGGATTCCCATCAATTGGGTAATGCACGCTTGGCTTCTCCTCATAAAGGGGGCCTTACAAAATGTGCATACAATCATGAGGGGTAGACATTGATCATACTCTAACACCCCCCCTCAATGTTTACCGATGATAAATCAAGTAGGTCTCGGTCCTATGCCCATCTGTTGAAGATGCTTGTTGAGCTGCTCTCTTCCAAGTGCTTTAGTGAATATGTCAGCACAATTTGCCTCTGTTGGGCAATATTCTAGCTCCACAATTTCATCTTCAATTAGCTCACGAATGTAATGGTACTGTACTTCTATGTGCTTGGTGCGAGCATGAAATACTGGGTTCTTTGCAATAGCCATACAACTTTGATTATCACACTTGAGTACAATTGGCATATTTGATGGAAAGCCTATATCTGCAAGAATTCTCCTTAACCAGACTGCCTCACAAGAAGCAAAACAAGCTGCTTTGTACTCTGCTTCAGTGGAGGAGAGTGCGAGAGTTGGTTGCTTCCTACTTACCCAAGAAAATATTCCTGAACCAAGTGAGAAACAATATCCAGAAACTGATTTTCTAGAATCACAATCTCCAGCCCAATCTGAATCACAATATCCTTGGAGTGTATCACCTGTGGTATACAAAATACCAAAATCCAAGGTTCCTGCAATGTACCTTAGAATTCGCATTCCAGCATTCCAGTGACTCTCCTTAGGTTTGTTGGAAAACCTGCTTAACACTCCAACAGCATAGCAAATGTCTGGTCTAGTGTTGCACAGAAAAATAAGACTTCCAACGAGCTTCCTATACTTCTTAGCATCTACATCAGGCATGTTATCATCCATAGATAGCTTATGATTTACCTCCATAGGTGTGCTAGTTGGCTTGCAGTCCATCATTCCAAATGCCTTGAGAATTTCTTTGGAATATTTTTGTTGTGAGATGAAAATGCCATCCTTCCTTTGCCATACTTCAATTCCCAGACAAAAATGGAGTAGACCTAAGTCTGTCATTTCAAACTCAGTTCCCAAGCTGATCCGAGTTTGATTGATGAGTTCCTGATGATCTCCTGTAATGATCAAATCATCTACATATACAATGACAACAACTAGCTTGCTATCCCTTTTCGTTACAAACAAGTTAGCATCAGAAGTACTTCTTTCAAAACCCATATTTTTGAAAAAATGATCAATTCGTTGGTACCAAGCCCGTGGAGCTTGCTTAAGTCCATACAAAGCTTTCTTCAACCTGCAAACTTTATTTTCTGAATTGGGCACCTCAAAACCTGGTGGTTGAGATACATATACCTCCTCCTTGAGGTGACCATTCAAAAATGCAGATTTGACATCCATCTGGAAAATGGGCCAAGACTTTTGTGCAGCTACTGCAAGTACCGTCCGAATAGTTGTCATGCGTGCTGTTGGTGCAAAAGTTTCTTGAACATCAAATCCTTCAATCTGTGAAAAACCCTGTGCAACTAATCGTGCCTTATACTTTTCTAATGTTCCATCAGCTTTATACTTAGCTTTCCAAATCCATTTAGTACCTATTACCTTCTTCTTTGGCGGCAAGTCGACTAGATCCCATGTATCATTTTTGAGTATACTATCATACTCAGACTGCATTGCCGCTCTCCAATTTGGATCATCAATGGCTTCTTCAATGGTGGTAGGTTCCTTTATCGAACCCATGATATCTGCCATTAGAGCCATGTTAACAATGTGTTCTGAGGCTCTTCTTTGCTCCTCTATTCTCTTTGATCTTCGTAATCCATCCGATGATGATTCTGGTGCATCTACATGTGGATTGTGATCATCAAAGAGCTGTTGTGCCCACTTCGGTAGTGGCTTACGCTGTGCAGCTACAATTGGTTGGCTTTTTATTGAGGAAATTTCTCCATCAGATGTTTCCTCCTCCTCAACTTTAACCTGTCTTTTGATAGGCACAAGGTGAGATATTTCTCCGTTTGATGAGATAGTAGATTTACCTTTATCTTCTACTAAGTGTGGTCGTTCATCAAACACCACATCTCGGCTGACAAAAATCTTCCTTGCCTCAGGATCCCATAACCTGTATGCTTTAGACTCTTCACTATATCCTAGGAAGACACACTTTTTGCTTTTTGAATCCAACTTTGATCTTGTTGAATCAGGAATATGTGCATAACAGAAACAACCAAAAATTCTGAAATGCAAAACTGAAGGCTTTTTACCAGAATATGCTTCTTGAGGAGTCATCCCCTTCAGAGCTTTTGTGTAGCTTCGATTGAGGATGTAGACTGCTGTATTGACTGCTTCTGCCCAGAATGAATCAGGCATGTCTTGAGCCTTTAACATACAACGAGCCATTTCAACTACTGTCCTGTTCCTGCGCTCAACAACGCCATTTTGTTGAGGTGTATGAGCTGTGGTAAGTTGCCTTTTCACACCATGCTCCTTACAGTAATTGTTGAATTCTGTTGACAAGAATTCACCTCCTCTATCTGTTCTAAATTTCTTCAGTTTCCTTCCTGATTCACTTTCTACATACTTATGCCACGCTTTAAATTTTTCAAAAGCATCAGCCTTCTCTCGAATGAAATAAACCCACATCTTTCTACTATAATCGTCGACTAACAGCAAGAAGTAGAAAGATCCTCCTAAAGCAGGTGTAGACATTTTACCGCAGAGATCAGCATGTACCAACTCTAGAGGAGCTTGAGATCGATTGCTGGTCTCTCTTGGAAATGCCTTTCGTTGTTGCTTGCCCATCATACAAGCTTCACAAGGTTCCTGCAACTCTGAAAATGTAGGCAAATGAGCAACCATCCCTGTTCGTTGCATCTCCTTCAAAACTGCAAATCCGAGATGCCCAAATCGTTGGTGCCATAACCTGCTTACATCTTTATCTTCTGTAGCAGTTAAAGCACTTAACTCATACAAGTTATCCCGTCGTGTGCCTTTACCTACAACATTACCTAATGAATCCATGATTTCCGCACCACTCTTATTGAAGTGAACTTCGAGTCCACGATCTGTTATTGCAGAAACTGACAACAAATTTCTTTTGAGTGTAGGTACATAGAGAACATCGGATAACTTTTTCTCAACACCTGGAGAAGTGATAAAAGAGATGGTTCCAGTTCCTTCAGCTGGACACTTGGAGTCGTTTCCCACCACTACATTGATGGATTCCCGCAGAGGCACTAGGGAACTATACCAATCCTTTTTACTAGTCATATGGCGAGAAGCTCCACTATCTAAAATCCATGGCTCATCAACACGAGCTTCAGCAGATGAACATACCTCTTCAATAGCTACCCAAAGTTCCAGCTCTGTGTTGTTTGCAGACTCTTTGTTCTTCCATGATGATTTTACAGTCCCATTCCGTTCATCAGCTTGCTTCTTTCTGCAATCCTTGATGGCATGGCCTTTCTTTTCACAATAGAAGCAACTTCCTGTGAACTTTTTCTAAAAATGGAATTGTTATCACTAAGTGTTCGCATGACCAATTCTCTCTCTCTCTCTATGTCTTTGTCACAATGTGAGGTGAATTCTTGCACGCACCCAACTGCCTCTGAGATGTGCCTTTTTGTGATTGAGGAGAGAGCAATGATGTGCTCTATTAGTCTGTCAATGTGTTGAGTTTCCCCCATCAACATTGGTTTATACACCACCTGTTATGCAATCAGAAATGGAAGCCACTTTATGTGACACACACATGTATCCAAAAAGAAAAGTCAATTTAATAATCTAAGGACATCACTATCCAAAATCAAGCATGATGAGTAAAAACAGACAAATAGGAAAGAAAGTACAAAGATTAGTGCGATTGGAAGAACATGGCACTAATGATGATGAATCAAGTTCTTACTCTTGAAGAAAAAAATATGAAACTAATGACTTCTCCACCAACACTGTATTTGCGTCATACACTAATGATGATGAAAGATAGGAGGAGCCAAATCATGTGAAATACCTACCTGAAGAATCTCAACAAGAACCTAGAATCCTGTGGTTGAAGAACAAGTTTTCCCAATCAAAGAATCACCTATTCGGTCTCTTAGACCATGTATGGACTTCACCATTCGTATCAGTCACCCATAAAAAAAAAAAAACCATGTTTGTAGACACTTCAAAAGATACCCCCCACGAAGAATACTTGGAAGAATACTTGGAAGTAACTATGCAAGTGCATGTGCATAAAGAACCTTTACCTTCAAGTGTTGCAAGAGAAACTATCCAAGTAATGCATATTCTAGATGTTGTTCAAATAAGTACAAGTGTAACACCAACATCATAACCAGAGGTGACATTGATATTTAAACAACCATTCTTGTGAGCTATTGCACACCATCAATGGCAACCAAGTGGGAACGAGCAGATCACCATCCATCCCCATATCCACATGGCTTAATGTTAATGTAAATCAATTGGATCCAGCAATAAGAATGATGATGTAGGATGCAATGGTACACAAATGGAGATGATGGAAACAGATAAAAGCTTAGAAGAAGTAATGTGGATGTAGTACAAATAAACAAATGGATAATTTTCCAAAGAGCTATCACAATTGAAAAGCCAACATGAGAAGCTCAAGAAGGAAATGGCAGATAAATTAAAGAAAGTGGATGCATTGATGTCCCATGTAGCAAGTTATATGGAAGATCCCAAGTCTCTGAGCTAAAGAAATGATGAGCTCATGAAGTCATAGCTATATAATCAACCAATTGATCCAACTAGCAATCCTACTACATGACTAAACTCTTTAAAAGCACAACTTGAAGACTATAAAGCTCAACTTGATCAACAAGTAGAAGCAACTGAGGAGGAGTTCAAGGCAAAAGAGAAGTTATTGAAAAAAGAAGTGTGAGGAATCACTTGGATTGTGCCTTAAAGAGTGTAACGAGGATCATTGATAAGGTATGAGGCCTATGTGAAGATAAGTTAAAGATGGAGCAAGCATTATAGGTAGACCTAGAAAGAGTACAAGAGCAAGAGAAATTGATACAAGATCTATCCTCACAAGTACATGCAATGAATGCTCCCAAAGCACCAATTGATGCAGTCTTGGGGCCACAAGAATTGCCCATTCCCATGAAGCATACTATAGAGATAGAAGTATGTCCCCTCTCTCCAACGCTTGATCCATCATTTGTGTAAAGGGATGATGAAATCTATCTGATGTGCCAAATATACACTATGCAACAACTCTAGACCAAAAGAAATGGAGAACGAAGTGGTCAAGTGTATGAATGAAGCCAAAATCAAAAGTAAAGATGCAAAAAAAAATTTGTGACCCTTCAACGTCCCTTGTGGCATTATGAAAGAGAAAATGTGAAGGCATATATAAAAGAAAGTCAACAAAGAAAGATCTCGATGATAACTTGAATTTTACTACAAATACATTCAACTATGCATCAGAGCAGTTGAATGCACAATATGCCCAGTGTGGAGAAAGAAATTTTTGGAGAAGAATCCTACATTAAAGGACACATTGGAAAGATGTTCCTTACTTATTACATTCAAATCTAAATTTTTGGAGAAGAATCCTACATTAAAGGTCACATTGGAAAGATGATCCTTACTTATTACATGCAAATCTTGCTTCTTTTTTTAGAGCCACAAAGAAGATATTAGCAAGAATTTTGAGAATCACAATGCAAAGGACATATCAATAAGAATTGGATCAATTTTCTATTACTACTTAGCCAACTGTTTGGTTACTCACCCACTGAAGATTATATGATTCAAATGATTGGGCATTGGATTCAGGTACATGCAAGTGTCCCAGACTTGGTAATAAAGACAAATAATAAGATTGTGAGCATGAAACTTACCATTTTGAAAGTATTCAAACATAGAAAATTTACATTCTTGAATTTCATTGGAATAAACCAAGGTGTAGAGCCTCTTTTGTTTGATTTATGGATAAATCCGAGCAAAGGAACTTTTATGGCATATAGATTTTCTACAAATCTCCTCACTCAAGAGTGCTCCACATATGTCATCATAGACCAGTTTACCACTAGGTGCACTATTGCTAATAGCTGTGCAAAACGTATCCCATGATGATGGCAAGGTGCATAACAATAAGACTGCTTTCATTTCATTATCCATCTTCATTTTCTGAGCCTGTAACTAGGAGAATACAACGTCAAACTCATTTAGATGAGCAACAACACTATCTGTGTCCTTCATGCAAAGGTCATATAACTTTCTCATTAGATACACTTTATTTGATGCCGTTTCTTTTTCATATGTATTGCATAACTTCTTCCAAAGCTCCTTTGCACTTTCACAGTCCAATACTATAAAGTAAACATTATCTTCCAAGTGCAATGGAATGGTAGACCTAGCCATTTCATCCAACTCATCCCAATCATCTTCATCCATGTTAGCAGGCTTCTTTGAGATTCCATTTACTGGGTTCCATTGCCTCCTCTGAATCAACACATCTTTAATATGATTCTTCCATAGAGCAAAGATTGTGCCATCAAATTTTTGGATCTGAAAATGGTCTTTGCCCTGCAAGCTATAACTTCTCCTCAGAACACTGGCACTAGATCCTCATCCACTAGACATGCTTGAGATCTCTGATGCCATGATGATAGAGAACTAAATAGAATGATAATATAGCTAGAAGAGTCCAAACACCACTAAGGCTCAAAAAAGGATGACTAAGTGTTAGATTATGGAAAAAAATTCAGTAGAGTCTCTCCAAAAAAAAAAAGAATTAATGAACACTAACTACCAACCAAAAGGATTATGTGAGAATAAATGTGTTCATACCAATAAGTGTATCAAGGAGTAAATCAACCACTATATAGTTGATAAAGCCAAAGAATCCAGAAAAAATTTACCACAGTATCCTTTGCAAAATGAGCATATGATCAGTGTCAAATTATCATAAAATTGCAAGTACTGACATGTTAACCTACATAGTGAATCACTGACTCCACAACATATAATTAGTTACACAAAAGAAACCAATTAGGCTTATTGAGCACCTATAAACAACTATCATACATCTCTTATGGTGAGGCTAGGTAAGTCTTCCACTTGCATTACCAAATAGACCCCAAAATCTGGGTGTATCCCAGTTAAGAAAACCTCACCATGACCCTCTTTATCAAACTTAAAAGGCTTTATGCAAAAAACATAACTACTATATCAATGAGCACATGGACATACATAAGTGGTGTTGGAGTTAGACGTCTGTAGAAGCACGCAAACAACACAAGGAAGAAGAAGAAGCTTGGAGCACAAACACACAATACTAAATGTATTACTAGAGAATGTACAAAGATAAGTAGCCCATTAGGGCAATAGGCGTATATACAAGCCGGGAGAAAAAACCTCCTAAAGAGGGAAAAAAGTGCCTCGGCGGTCCTAGTGTGTTCACACACATCACTACCTAAATATATCAACAAATCCCTTGGTAAAGTCCAAAGTTTTGATCATTAGTGCAATGCTGCTTTTTTCCATCTTTTGATGTTTTTTAATTTTAACTTCATCAAGTTTTATTACAAATTTCAAAAGGCCAAAAGATTCATTTTATTCTATGTCATGTAATTGAACCATATATGTTTGAAGTCTCCTAATATCTATCCTTATATTGTTAAACTCATTGTATGTGAAATGCAAAGTTTTTTTCCTACCTCATAAGGCATGTTTCCATGAATAGGTTTATAATCATCAAATATGGACGTGATTTTCTTATTCAATTAAAGCCGATACTTTCTTACATGATGAGGTCTAGGAAACCCAAAGCTTTTCACTTTATTAAATTTAAGAAATTCACACCAAACTTTTGAAATTGCTCTATAACCCTTTCTAGTCACTCCAACACCATCATCAACCTCTTGAATTTGAGATGGATCTAACAACAAATTCATTTCCTTGATTAGTTTTTGAAAAATAAATTGTTTTAAGCATGGATTCTCATCTGGTTTCAATAGTTTCGAAAAATCATGTTGATTCATAATCTCATTACAAAAATATATGCACTCAAGAATACTCAATATGTTTAAACCTACCACATTTGTTACATGATCTCTAGCAATTTTCATTCTCCTCTTCTTTTGACCAAATCTTTCAATCAAATCTAAAAAAAGCGTAATTTGTTTTGAATGCATTCTAAATCCTATAGGAGTTTCTTTGGTTTGTTTTGAGCTTTCTATCTCAGAAGTCAAATACATCAACTTTTTTTCTAAATCCTTCTAATGTAAATCCTTTTGATTTAATATACTTTGTAGATAGTTTATGTATTGCATGTATTTGTTTGACAACTCCTAGAGCATTGAACAATATCCACATAAACCATCATCACCATCTCCTACAAATCTAACTATATCATGAAGATTATGAAAAGGTGGGTACCTTCGAGTTCAAGGATCAATTGGATAAATAGCTCCATCGATTCATATATTAATATTTTTTGCCTTCTTTCTATAACACTTTGGCATCACAAGGTTGTAGAGCTCTTCAAGATACCTTTGATGTTGTTTTGTACTCATGACCTAGTGCAATATTGGTATGCAACTTATCATACACATTCATGCTCATTGAAAGTTCAATGAACGTTTTTGGATGGAGGTTATACATGGCCAATGCATCTAGAATTAGGAAAAAGAAAGTATTCAGAAGATCTTTTTTAGAGAATAGAGTAAAAATGTAGAGCACATACTAAAATGCATTATATGGTTTGAAGGACAAGAGGAAGAAGTTCAAATTCATTGAAGGTCCGATGTAACTTTGAGACCTTAAGGTTACATGAGAGATCTGATTTGAATGGGATTGCCCAAAGGCTCATTGATCCCCCCAATGGGTTGGACTTTACATCTCACCACATAAGTGGTGAGGAATGTCATGGGAAAGTTTTAGAGACAATTTGATAAGTTTAATCTAGATTAAACATAACTAATTGAAATCCCTTACACGATCCATTTTTTGTTTTTTCCACGCCGATGATAAGCCTTGCCAAACTCATTAGGAGGCAAGTATGCAGATCCTCAAGTATGTTAAAGGCACCATTGATTATGGTATTCTCTATGAAGAAGGATCATCTTTGGTTGGATACTACGACTTACATTGGGATGGAGAAGCAATCAACCATAGAGTTATCTTCTACTAAAGGTGTGAGACTGGCCAACACCCAAATCAGCCATAAGGCGTCTGAGCCACACACACTCAACAATCGCTGTGAAAGCTGGCCTATACTCGGCCTCACAACTGGAAGTGGCCATAGTAGGTTGCT
This sequence comes from Ceratopteris richardii, assembly GCA_020310875.1. Classification (NCBI taxonomy): domain Eukaryota; kingdom Viridiplantae; phylum Streptophyta; class Polypodiopsida; order Polypodiales; family Pteridaceae; genus Ceratopteris; species Ceratopteris richardii. The sequence continues at coordinate 101,457,520 of CM035426.1, forward strand.
TCTTGCTCAACCAAGATATACATGAGCTACCAAAATGAAGCAAAAACCATTGGTGGACACACGAGTGTCATAGCAACCAGCCCAATCTGAGTCAAAAAAAGCATGCAAATCTGGCGGTAGTGATCCCCCCTTGGGATAAAACAACCCAAGTAACCGAGTACCACTCAAGTAGCGAAAGATGCACTTAACCGCCTTCCAATGCGTGACTCCTGGGCAATGCATAAACCTGCTCATCTGTGAGACAGCAAACTGAATATCTAGATGAGTAATGCATAAGTAAATCAAGCATCCAACAGCCTGCTGATAGAGAACAACATCAAATGCATCTCCAGCATCATGAAGACTTAATCGTAAACCTGTCTCCATAGGAGTGGCAATAGGCTTACAGTCTTCGAGGCCAAAATGCTGCAATAATGTGTCAATATATTTCGTTTGACACAAAGCCATTCCACCATCAACTTGCATAAAATGAATGCCCAAATAGTGATGCAAATGCCCCAAATTAGACATCTCAAATGAGGCATGCAAATCAGCCTTGAAATCAACAATATGCTTCTCAATAGGACTAGTGAGCAACATGTCATCAACATAGACAACAATGATCAGAAGCACATCATTAGCATGCTTAACATATAAGGTGCTTTCAGTTGGACTGTTCACAAAACCATGTGCAACCAGATAGGCATGTATCTTCTCATACCAAGCACGTGGTGCTTACTTTAAACCATATAATGCCTTCTTTAACCTGCACACCTGGTTTTCATGCCCTTTCTGCACAAAGCCACGGGGCTGAAAAACATACACTTCTTCATGCAAGTCACCATTCAAAAATGCTGTTTTAATGTCCAACTGATGTACATTCCAACCATGATGGGCTGCAAGTGCACAAATGCTCCGAACAGTAGTCATACGGCATGTAGGTGCAAAGGTCTCATCAAAATCAATGCCTCTTTCTTGCGCATAACCCTTTGCAACAAGCCTAGCCTTATACCTATCAATTGTACCATCAGGTTTACACTTTAGCTTGTATACCCACTTAGTGCCAATGGCTTTCTTGCCAGGAGGCAAGTCACATAAAGACCATGTACCATTCTTCATTATAGCATCATATTCAGATTGCATGGCAGCCATCCAATTTTCTAAATTCTGTGCTTCATCAAAAGAAACAGGCTCATTCTCATCACAGAGAATAGACGCAGCCATAGCATAGCAATCTGATGCAAAGGAAGCACTATGAGAGCCTGAACGAGTACGATATGACAAAGGTGCATCTAATTTGCTGTCACGCAAAGTCTGCACCAACCATTTTGGCATCGTTTTTGCCTGCTCAATATAAGCTCTCTCATCAACAAGTGCATCATGTAAATCTGCATCAGAAATAGAATGATCTGCATCATCATATGAAACCTGCAAAGGCTGAGAAGTTGCCTCATTAGGACCAGCACTAGATTGTCCACTTGTAAAAAGAGGCATCAAAGTATCATACATGTCTTTGGAGCTAACAGATGTCTCCTTAGTACATGAAAGCAATGGCTGAATAGCATCTTCCACAAAGACAACATCACGGCTAACCAGAATGCATTTAGTCTGTGGATGATACAGACGATAGCCTTTACTTTCAAAACTGTACCCAACAAAAATACATTTTACTGCCTTATCATCCAATTTTTTTCGATGTTGTTCAGGCACTAGTGCATATGCCAAACAACCAAAAACATGCAGATGAGCAACAGATGGCTTGCGGTCATGCCAAGCCTCATATGGAGTGATAGACTGCAGCGCTTTAGTGGGACACCTGTTCAGTACATATGCTGCACACATGACAGCCTCAAGCCAAAAACTATGTGGTAAAGCCTGACTCTTGACCATGCACCTCGCCATCTCCATGAGTGACCTGTTCTTTCGTTCAGCAACTCCATTCTGTTGAGGTGTATACGGCACTGTACACTGGTGTTTTATCCCACGTTCAGCCATAAATGCATTAAAATCAGAAGACATATATTCCCCCCCTCGATCAGAACGGAGGGTGCCCATTTTACATGCTGACAGATTTTCAGCCAAAACCAAAAACTATTTAAAGCACATGAACACTTCGGACTTTGCTTTGAGTGGATATACCCATGCATGCCCGGAAAAATCATCAATGAAAGTCACGAAGTAAAGGTAATTCCCAAAAGAGGGTGTCTGCATAGGACCACAGATATCACTATGTACAAGCTATAATTTCTGCGTAGCCCGAACTGAACCATCTTTTGGAAAGGAGGAATGCTGCATTTTGCCCAAAATACAGCCTTCACATACATGTTTTCCAGGTGCCTGAAGCTTGGGCAAAGAAGACACCATATCAAATTTCTACAGGCGTAACAAACTAGCAAAATTAAGATGTCCAAAGCATGCATGCCAAAGCTTTGCATCTGACATAGCCTGAGAATCATGAATTGCACATGCCGAATCATTCACAGATCAGATTCTTCTTGATCCCTGGTACAAATAAAGCATCTGACAAGGTGAAAGAACTACCATCAGCAGTAGTCAGAATGATCTTACCAACTCCCATAACAGGATAAGAGGAGTTGTTGGCGCATGTGACAGTATTCCCTGTAGGGGAAGGCTCGAGTGAAGAGAAGAAACTGCGCTGGGAGGTAATATGTTTGGTCGCCCCACTGTCAAAGTACCAAACATCTGAGTCCACTGCAGACTTGCACTGCTTATGAGAAGATGGGTCAAAATTGCAAACAGTAGTAAATGCCCATTCTTCTTCCTGCACAAGATTAGCAGACTCTGTTTTTGGTGTAGAGGCTTCTGCAACAACCATTCCAGCCTCCTTTTTCTTTGGCTCTTTTGCAGCCAGTTTTGGACAGTTCTTTATGATATGATCATTCCCTTTACAGTACTTGCAAAACAATTTCTGCTTTTCTGATTTCTTCTCATCTTTATCCTGGTTCTTCGAATGTGCAGCATTTGCAGATTTCTGCTTGCTAGTAGAAGAGCTCCATTTTCCTTTGCCCTTCTGACTAGCCAGGAAAGCTTGATCTGCAACACGCATAATGGACCTGTTCTGCCTGGACTGATCTTCCTGCAACAGAACAGAGACTAACTCCTCAAATGATAAGGCATTCGGATTGCCTTTCATCATCAACCGAAGAGTAGAAGCAAAACTCTGGTATGAATCAGGAAGACCATTCAGAACGGTCTGCACAAGTGAGCTATCTGGTATAACCTCATCAGCAGAAATCAACTGTTCCTTCAAATCTTTGATCTTCGTTAGGAAACTGTCCATAGAATCACCTTCATTCATGTGCTCAGTCTCCAACTTTTTTTGAAGGTAAGCAACACGAGCCTCATTCCTAGCTTGGTACAATGTGGTAAGTGTATCCCAAGCATCCCTAGCTGTTCTACAAGAGTGAATATGAGGAATAATGGCACGTTTGACAAACAAAGCTATCAATGCATGTGCCTGGGCATCTCTGCCATCCCAACAAATCTGCTCTGCAATAGGTGCAACAAAAACAGCAGCACGAACAGGAATTTGCGGAATATCATCTTCAACACCATCTTCATCAGCTCCAGCACCTGTATTTGTAGTACGTGTCGTTACAGGTGTAACAGGACGTCTTTCAACACCCTACACAATGTTCCACAATCCTTTTGCAACCAAAACATGTCGCATCATATAAGCCCATAATGGGTAGTTGGTACCATCCAACTTATCCTCAACAGCCAACATACGGAATACATCACTGCTTTCAGCCATGGCCGATGACTAAAATACCTTGATGTAGAAAATTGACTGTATCTCAAAAAGTTGAACAGAACTGCCCAGACGAGTTCTGCTAGACCTGTAGCAGACTTCGAGACGCTTAAACTGGCGAACAGAAACTGGTATATACCTTTGGCACAAAAAGACATTCCGAGGCCGAAACGAGCTCAGATCGCGATTTCGGCACCACAAAGCGAAGCAGTTTTGATCTCGGAAACACCCTGAGTATGCTCACAAAAATTTGTACGATTCTAAGAATGCAAACACAGGAGTGTCGACGGTGCCCTAGATGAAGCGACGACCTGCTCTGATACCAATTGTTGGAGTTAGACGTCTGCAGAAGCACGCGAACAACACAAGGAAGAAGAAGAAGCTTGGAGCACAAACACACAATACTGAATGTATTACTAGAGAATGTACAAAGATAAGTAGCCCATTAGGGCAATAGGTGTATATACAAGCTGGGGGAAAAAAACCTCCTAAAGAGGGAAAAAAGTGCCCCGGCGGTCCTAGTGTGTTCACACACATCAGTACCTAAATATATCAACAAGTGGTATCCACAGAAGCATACATAGTGTGTATGTTCTCAATATATGCAGTAAAATGGCACTAAAAAGTTTGAATTGATAGCCCAAATACTAGCCAACAATAGTTTCAAATGTTTGTCAACTCTATTCTTTAGGCTCAAAAACTTGCATAAATTTGCGGTGGCTGCTCCCACCACAACTGAAAACATTTCAAGAAACTTGTAGATTTACTAGCGTGCCTGAAAAGACAGCCCCAAAGATGAATATTTTTTGCCAAAGAAGTACAAAAGAGCACTCTTCATGATGTTCTTGAACCTGTGTAATGAGAACTATGCATGAAAGTACTCCAAAATGACTCCAAAAATCACCCCAAAAATGCTTCAAAAGAGGCTTTGAAATCAAAGAATGAAGCTTTGAGGGCCCAAAACATGTTAAAGGTAATGTTAACCTTGTTCCTTCCCCTTCTTCAAACACTACAAGAGTTTAGCTTAGTGGCAAGAGATTGCCACTTAATCGAGCTCTGGGGGGAACAATACTAGGATGGGTGACCTCCCGAGAAGTATCAAGAACCTCTTTCTTGATCGTTGACGGCCTCCCTTGCACCCAACCAACAACATCAACAGTGACTCGGACGACAAGGTATGCCAAGGTCTACACCTTGGTCACCATGTTAGTCATAAGCCTTGGGTGGCCAGGCAGGTGACTCTCCTTCTCGAGAGCTCCACGATGATACTCTCAACAGTAGAAAACCAAGCTCCAGATGCTACACAGAGTACTCCGCATCAAGGCTCCAAAATCAGAGAAAACACACAATACACATACCATGAACAAAGATTTCTTAGGTCACACAATGTTGAACTTACAATTTATATCTGACCAAGCCTCTATATGTTTTATTAAAGAACATATACAAAAGTTTTTGATTGCCATTTGACTTTTCACATGGACACTAATGATAACATGCATGATGGTCGTATGCCCACACTAGAGCATTCCAGATCATTGTTGGTGCAGACCAATCACCAATTGAAGGATGAAGGAAGATTAAAGTTTGGAAGAAGATCACATTCAGAGGATAAGAGAAATGTACACATATGTACATTAGTATAGTCATAGCTGACTTAGATCTTTTGTTTAGTAAGAATCATGTACAAATTTATCTATAAATACTTTGAGAAAAGTCGGGGCAAGTATGAGAGCATATGTGACAATAGTTAGAAGTCAAGAATGAGGAAGTTAGGAGTCATGAGATAGAGGAAAAGTTAGTTGAGTTAGCTCTCATCATTCAACTGTAATTCTTCTGAGTAATCGACAATATTTTGCGCCCGATGTTTCTGCGTTTTCTCTTCCCACAGTAGATCAATTGTGAAATGCTTTTGTACAAGTCTAAGTTGAGAGTTGCTCGACCTCTGTGCAAACTTTTAGCTTCCAATTGTAATCAGGCTTAGAGAATTAAGTGCAGGAACATTCATATGTGAAGTGTATTCACAGGTTCCTAAAACAGGCGCAGATTTCGAACTTAATGTTTTGATCATTTCTCCTAGCACAGTTTAAAGTTTTGCATGAGTCAGGGCTTAATCTTTAAGTTGGAAGATAAGCTACTCATGGCTAGAAGCACTTGCTTAAACGTGTTCTATTCAAGGAGAACCAAGTCTTAAAAGTTACAGGTATAAAATCGACTGTTCTGAATGACAGTTTCTGACATAGGTAACTTGTGAAGTTAATTTCTCAAGCTATACTAAAGCTTTTGAAGTAATTCAACTTGGAGGAGATGCGCAATCTCTAGGAGATGCTTCGTACAAAGTTTCATAAAAAACTTTACACGTTTGATAGGTCAATGTGGAGAAATAGTGCAGCAGACTTTTCTGTGTTTCATCTTCTTCACAGATTTGTTAATCTTTTGATAGTTAGTAATTGATCCTCTAAATTGGTGGAAGTTTTGACTTACTCTTGGTATAGAGGTGCTCTAATCTCAAGAGTAAGTTGTTCTTTTGGAGATTAACATTCTCCATCAGTGGTATCAGAGCAGGAGACATCAAATTAAGGAAAGGAGGATCCCGACTGCTGCAGATTCAAGAAATTCAACACTTGAAGGACTAAGAAGTGAAAGCTTGGAGTCAAAGCTTGAGGAGAAGACTATTTGACATCAAGAAAGGCAAAAGGAGTCCAATTCGAAGTAAAGGTACATACATTGTTTGTAAAGCTTGAAGATTTCAATACACAGGTGGACATAAGATGGGAGAAAGCTTGCAGATTGATAAGCTAGATAGGGAGAACTATCCAGCATGGTCCATGAGGATGGAAGCACACCTCATGAGCAAAGATCTTATATCATTTATTACAAGAGATGAAGAAAAACCTGAGTTTGCAGATCCTAGTATTCCTACTAGGGAAGAGCTTGCAATGTTGAAGACTTGGATGAGAAAGGATGCTCAAGCAAGGAGTATCATCTACATGGCTGTAAATGACTACCTTCTACCTCACATCAGAGGTTTGGAAAGTGCTACAGATGTTTGGAATGCCTTGGAAGAGCATTTCCAAAATACAACTAAGTCAAGGAAGTCCTCACTATGGGCTGAGTTCACAACCTTCAAGAAGAAGAGCTCACAATCAATTTCAGATTATGTGGCAAGGATGAAAGATATTGCAGATAGCTTGGGAGCAGTGGATGAAGACATTGAAGAGGAAAAGTTGGTAAGACAAATACTTACAGGTTTGAGAGGAGATGAGAAGTGGAAACCTTTTATATTGTCCATAGAATTGTCACTTGATCACTTTACTCCTGATCTTAATCAATTGCTAGGACACATGCTAACCTTTGAGCAGGATCTGAAAGGAGACAATGATAGAAGTACAAGTCAAGCTATGTACTCCAAGGACAAGAAAAAGAATGGCAAGGGAAAGCAATCAAATGATGATGAAGGGAATTCAAATCAAGCTAACTTCACAAAAGGAAAGACAAATTTCAGAGGTAAAGGAAGAGGAGGTAAGAACAAAGATAATGCTAAAGCTTGTTGGATTTGTGGCAGAACAAATCATTTGGCAAATGATTGTTGGTATAATAATCAAAGTGGTGGAAGCAATAATCAGAATTATAATCAAAGAGGTAGAGGAGGCAGAAACCAAAGAGGTAATTTCAGAGGAAGAGGTGGTAGGACATCATATGGTAGAGGAGGTGGAAGAAACTTCCAATCTCAGTCTTACAACAATAATTATTACAATTATGCATCAGATCAGAAGGATGACATGACTCTTATATTGAATGCAACTCATGAATCAATGGGAGAAGATCAAAGAGTGTTTTATATTGACTCAGGGTGTAGCAATCATCTGAGTGGGAATCTATCTTTGATGACTGATATGGAAGCAAGGGTGAATGGACATACAGTTCAGACAGGTGACAATACCAAACATAAAGTGGAGAGCATTGGATCAGTGAAGACAAAGAGTGGAAGTACACTTCTGAGCAAGGTACTTTATGTTCCTACTATTCCTAAAAATTTGATAAGTGTAGGGAAAATTGTGGAGAAAGGATATGAGGTAAGATTCACAAATGATGGTGTTTTTGTACAAGATCCAAATCAGGGATATAGAAACATAATTGCAGGTAAAAAGGAAGGAAGATTGTTCACTCTCAAAGTCCAAGGTAATGTGGGACATGCATTATTTACCTATGGAAGTCAAAAGGTATCTGAATTAGACCTATGGCATAAAAGGCTAGGTCATTTCAATGAGAGAGCTATAAAGGAGATGTCAAAGAATCAGGTGGTGCTTGGATTGCCAAATATTGAAGGGCAACATATGGTGTACAAGTGTGAAGCTTATCAATTAGGTAAAGCACATAAGAGTTCTTATAAAAAATCAGGGTACAAGCATTCAAATATGCTTGAATTGGTTCATACAGATGTATGGGGTCCCTCAAAGGACTATAGCATAAATGGATCCAGATATTATGTGTTGTTTGTTGATGATGCAACTAGGTGGATTACTTTGTATGTAATCAAGGATAAATCAGAAGTTTTCAAGACATTCAAACATTTTCATGCTTATGCAGAAAGGATCACAGGGCAAAAGCTCAAGAGGCTAAGATCAGATGGAGGGGGAGAGTATTTCTCTAAAGAGTTTGATGATTATTTGTGGAATGCAGGTATCAAAAGAGAAGTAACTTGCAGGTACTCCCCTCAACAGAATGGAGTAGCAGAAAGGAGGAATAGGACTCTTGTAGAGTTTGCAAGAGCCATGATGAAGGAAAAGAATTGTCCAAATTACTTATGGGCAGAAGCCATTAACACTGCAACATATCTTGTGAATAGGTTGCCTTGTAAAGCTTTGGATGGAGGAACCCCTTATGAAGCATGGTGGGGTAAGAAGCCTACTCTTGATCATTGTAAAGTATTTGGATGTATTGCATATGCTTATGTTCCTTCACAATTAAGACATAAGCTAGAACCAAAAGCAGAGAAGTATGTGTTCATTGGATATGATGATAGACAGATGGGTTACAGGTTGTGGAGTCCATCTACAAAGCAATTTCTTGTTACTAAAGATGTGACATTTGATGAGCAAAATATGTGGTATACAGGATCACCAAATGAGTTTGCAGGTGTTGAAGAAATACAAAGGAAAGGAAAGGCAAAGGTAAAAGTATGTGAAGAAATTGTTGATGAAGTTGACTCTAGAAGTAGAGTGCAGGATCATGTAGAAGAAGGGCCAAGATTTGATCCAGAATCAAATGAGGCTAAAACTTCAAGAAGTGCAGAAATCAGAAGATCTACAAGGGAAAGGAAAGAACCTATAAGGTATAGTTATGATACATCTTTCCTAACAACAAAAGATTATGCCTATATTGTGAAGACAGAAGAAGATCCAATCACTTATGAAGAAGCTAAAGGTAAACAGAATTGGGAGAAGGCAATGCAAGAAGAGTATGATGCTCTACTTGAAAATGAAACTTGGGAACTAGTACCAAGACCAAAGAATCAGAAGGTCATTGGATGTAAGTGGGTATATAAAACAAAGAGGTTTGCAGATGGTAAGGTGTCTAGATATAAGGCTAGACTTGTGGTCAAAGGTTATGCCCAAACTTATGGGGTAGATTATGATGAAACCTTTAGTCCTGTTGCTAAGATGTCTACAATTAGGACATTGATTGCTATTGCTGCTCGTAAGGGATGGAAATTATCACAATTGGATGTGAAAAATGCATTTCTAAATGGATACATTGCAGATGAAGTATATATGGAGCAACCAGAAGGCTTCATGGAATCAATTGGATCAGATTATGTGTGTAAGCTCAAGAGAGCTTTATATGGGTTGAAGCAAGCCCCAAGAGCTTGGAATTACAGATTGGTCAAGTTCTTGAATGAATGTGGATTTCAAGCATCAAAGGCAGATAGTAGCTTGCTAGTGAAGGAAAGTGAAAATGGATACATTTACATGTGCATTTATGTTGATGATATTATTGTTACAGGAACAGATGCTCAAGGAATCAATGAACTCAAAAGACAAATAGAGAAGGAGTTTAAGATAAGTGATTTGGGAAACTTATCTTATTTTCTAGGAATGCAGATTGTGTATACTCAACATGGAGTATATGTGTCACAAGAGAGATACTTGAAGAATCTTCTAGTCAAGTTTAACATGGAAGATTGCAAGACCTCAACTACACCATTGGAGGTAAATCATAAATTAAGCAGGTATGGAGGTGAAGAGTTCAATGATATGAAGAAATATCAGAGTTTGGTAGGTAGTTTAATCTATGCTACCTTGACAAGGCCAGATCTATCATATGCAGTAGGTGTGTTGTCACAATTTATGCATTGTCCAAAGAAGACTCATAGGATTGCAGCCCAAAGGGTACTCAGATATATCAAAGGAACCCTAAGTGAAGGTTTGTATTATGGTTTCACTTCTGACACAAGAATCAAAGTGTTTAGTGATGCAGATTGGGCAGGTGACTCAGATGATAGAAGGTCTACTCATGGGTATCTCTGTTATGTTGGAGATAAGCTAGTTTCTTGGTGTTCAAAGAAGCAACATACAGTTGCTTTATCATCCACAGAAGCTGAGTATAAGGGAATGGTAGAAGCTGCAAAGGAAGTGATATGGTTGAAGACCTTGATGAAAAGTTTTGAGATTGATCATAGTATTCCAATAATTTTTGGAGACAATATGAGTTCTTTGTATTTGGCAGCTAACCCTGTTTTTCATGCCAGGACTAAGCATATAGAGATTCAGTATCATTTCTTGAGAGAAAAGGTACTAGATAAAGAGATTGAAGTGATGTACACTCCAACAAAAGAATAAGTGGCAGATATGATGACAAAGAGTTTGGATGGACCTAAGTTACAAAGGTTCAAAGACATGGCAAGTATAAAGAAGACAGAGAAAACCTCAATTGATGATTGAGGGGGAGCTGTTGGTGCAGACCAATCACCAATTGAAGGCTTGGAAGATTAAAGGATGAAGGAAGAATCAATTCTTAAAGTTTGGAAGAAGATCACATTCAGAGGATAAGAGAAATGTACACATATGTACATTAGTATAGTCATAGCTGACTTAGATCTTTTGTTTAGTAAGAATCATGTACAAATTTATCTATAAATACTTTGAGAAAAGTCGGGGCAAGTATGAGAGCATATGTGACAATAGTTAGAAGTCAAGAATGAGGAAGTTAGGAGTCATGAGATAGAGGAAAAGTTAGTTGAGTTAGCTCTCATCATTCAACTGTAATTCTTCTGAGTAATCGACAATATTTTGCGCCCGATGTTTCTGCGTTTTCTCTTCCCACAGTAGATCAATTGTGAAATGCTTTTGTACAAGTCTAAGTTGAGAGTTGCTTGACCTCTGTGCAAACTTTTAGCTTCCAATTGTAATCAAGCTTAGAGAATTAAGTGTAGGAACATTCATATGTGAAGTGTATTCACAGGTTCCTAAAACAGGCGCAGATTTCGAACTTAATGTTTTGATCATTTCTCCTAGCACAGTTTAAAGTTTTGCATGAGTGAGGGCTTAATCTTTAAGTTGGAAGATAAGCTACTCATGGCTAGAAGCACTTGCTTAAACAGGTTCTATTCAAGGAGAACCAAGTCTTAAAAGTTACAGGTATAAAATCGACTGTTCTGAATGACAGTTTCTGACATAGGTAACTTGTGAAGTTAATTTCTCAAGCTATACTAAAGCTTTTGAAGTAATTCAACTTGGAGGAGATGCGCAATCTCTAGGAGATGCTTCGTACAAAGTTTCATCAAAAACTTTACACGTTTGATAGGTCAATGTGGAGAAATAGTGCAGCAGACTTTTCTGTGTTTCATCTTCTTCACAGATTTGTTAATCTTTTGATAGTTAGTAATTGATCCTCTAAATTGGTGGAAGTTTTGACTTACTCTTGGTATAGAGGTGCTCTAATCTCAAGAGTAAGTTGTTCTTTTGGAGATTAACATTCTCCATCAATCATTGTGATTCTGAGTGCAAGAGGATATAAATGATGGGAGGTGGGTTGCACACACAACATTCAAGTCTTTGATCTTCAAACCTTCTTTATAAGATAATTTAGGATTCACTTGATACAACATGCCATGTTTTTATGGGCATCTTAGGAGTTGATGCCATGAGATGGTTCATCGAATACTCGAAAAAATATTTTGCAGACTACGAGGTGCTTGAAACTATCTTTTTATAGAGATTTCAAAGAAAAAACACATGAACAAACGTTTTTAGCACTACATACCACGAAACGATAACTCAGAAAAAGTATTGACCTACAATGTTTTAAACTATGATGGGAAGAATACCCCAAACAAATTCACCACTAGAAGGACACTCAAAAGTTGGTTTCTACAAGGTTTATTACCCGTGTTGAAGGAATAGATCTCGTTATATGCTAATGATCCAACCAAAAGTTTAGAAAATATAGTTGGTGTAGTTAGCGCATTGGAACAACAACTATGCCTTAATCCAATGAGATCCGTTGTAATTATCGATCAAAAAACATTAACATCATTTGCATCACACACGCCAATTGATCCATTAGTTCAATTACACTTTACAAAACGGAGAAATTTTGGTCATAGTGCAACAATGTGTGCCTTAAACCAAATGTTTTATGCTATATGCAATATGCAGAATCATAATACAAACAATTATCATTTTAATGGCCATAACAATGCTAGGCCAACAAGAAAAATCATATTTACGCATAATATTTCGTAATTCATTGGAATCAACATGCTCAAACACAAGGAAGAGAAGGAACTTCCAATGAGAATCGGAACAATATTGATATATTTTGGTAGTGATGTGTGTGAACACAGTTAGGACCATCGGGGCACTTTTTTCCCTCTTTAGGAGGTTTTTCCCCCAGCTTGTATATATCCCTATAACCTTAATGGGTTACTTATCTTAGTACATTCTCTTAGTAATACATAGAGTATTGTGTGTTGTGCTCCAACCTTCTTCTTCTTCCTTGTGCTGTTCTCATGCTTTTGAAGACCTCAAACTCCAACAATTGGTATCAAAGTAGGTCACCGCTTCATCTAGGGCATTGTCAACCCCCTCTAGTCATTGTCTCAGAATCACACGAAAATCACTGAGCATACTCAAGGCAATTAGAAGTTCAAAGCATCTTTGTTTTGTGATGTTCAAATCACTATTTAAGCTCGTTTCAGCCTCAAAACATACCATCGTAGTGCATGTGCAAGCAATTTCATCCTTTTGTGCCAAACATATATATAGGTTTTGATTCACTAGTACGAGTGCCTCGAAGTCTGCTACAGGTTTAGAAGAGCTCAATAGGGTGGTTTTGTTCAACTCTTTGAGATACAATCATTTTTCTCCATCAAGGTATTTAATCAGTGCCCATGGATGAATGCAATGATGTATTATTCATGTTGGTTTTTGAGGATAGGTTGGATGGTAATAATTACCCATTGTGGGCATATATGATGCATCATGTATTGGTAGCAAAAGGATTGTGGAATATTGTGTAGGGTGTTGAAAAACATGCCACTACACCTACAAATACAATTATTGAAGGTGATACAAATGGCATTGAAGATGATGATCTTTGAGTTCCCGTTCGTGATATCGTTCCTTCTGCACCTACCATAGAGCAACTTTGTTGGGATGGCAGAGATGCTCAAGCACATGTATTGATAGATTTGTCAGTCAAACATGCCATTATCCCTCACATTCACTCTTGCAAAACAACAAAGGATGCTTGAAATACACTTACCACTTTAAACCAAGCAAGGAATGAGGCTCTTGTTGCTTACCTCCAAAAATACTTAGAGAATGATCACATGAATGAAGGAATTCCATGGATAATCTTTTGAAAAAGATCAAAGATTTGAAGGAGCAACTAATTTCTATTAAAAAGGTCTTACCAGATAGTTCAGTTGTGCACACTATTATTAATGGTCTTCCATATTCATATAAGAGTTTTTCTTCTACTCTTCGGTTGATGATGAAAGGCATTCCCAATTCCTTAACATTCAAGGAGTTAGTCTCAGTTTTATTACAAGAAAATTATTAGAGTTTGAGGTCTACGGAAGCATGCGAACAAACAAGGAAGAAGAAGAAGAAGCTTGGAGCACAACATACAATAATGAATGTATTACCACTAGAATGTACATGATAAGTGACCCATTAGGCTTATAGGTGTATATACAACCCGAGGAAAAAAACCTCCTAAAGAGGGAAAAAAGTTCCCTTATGGTCCCAGTGTGTTCACACACATCACTACCTAAATATATCAAGAAATCACCCCTCGAAGTGATGCAGTGAACAAGCAACTAGCACTCATGTATAAAGAAGTGCCAAACTATGTGGAATCAATCCACGAAAGGAAGTAAGCCCAAATCTTTGCAAAAAGCTTCAAACTTCTCCCTATGCATAGCCTTTGTGAAAATGTCTGCAATGTTCTCCTGTGTGGGCACATATGCTAAAGTGATCTCTCCAACAGAGAACCTCTCCTTGACATAATGATAGTGCATCTCAATGTGTTTAGAGAGAGCATGGAACATAGGGTTCCTTGCAATTGCAAATGCACTCTGAATTTCAGTGAAGATGGTGGTCCTAGAAAACTGACCAACACCTAAATCAACCATAATGCATCTGAGCCACACACACTCAATAGTCGCTGTGAAACTTGCCCTATACTCAGCCTCACAACTAGAAGTGGCCACAGTAGGCTGCTTCTTGCTCAATCAAGATATGCATGAGCTACCAAGCATGAAGCAAAAACCACTAGTTGACACACAAGTGCCATAGCAACCAACCCAAATAGAGTAAAAGAAAAGCATGTAAATCTAGCGGTAGTGATCCCCCCTTAGGAAAAAACAAGCCAAGTAGTCGGGTACCACTCAAGTAGCAAAAGATGCACTTAACTGCTTGCCAATGCTTGAGACCTGGGTAGTGCATAAACCTGCTCATCTATGAGACAACAATTGAATATCTGGACGAGTAATGGATAAGTAAATGAAGCATCCAACAACCTATTGATAGAGAGCAACATCAAATGCATCTTGAGCATCATGAAGACTCAATCATAAACCTATCTCCATAGGAGTGGCAATAGGTTTGTAGTCTTCAAGGCCAAAATATTGCAATAATGTGTCAATATATTTGGTTTGAAACAAAGCCATTCCACCATCAACTTGCAGAAACCGAATGCCCAAATAATGATGCAAATGCCCCAAATCTGATATCTCAAATGAGGCATGTAAATCAGCCTTAAAATCATCAATATGCTTCTCATGAGGACCACTGAGCAACATGTCATCAACATAGACAACAATTTATCAGAAGCACATCATTTGCATGCTTAAGATATAAGGTGCTCTCAGTTGGATTGTTCTCAAAATAATGTGTAATCAGATAGGCATGTATCTTTTCATACCAAGCACGTAGTGCTTGTTTCAAACCATATAATGCCTTTTTCAACCTGCACACTTTGTTTTCATGCCCTTTCTACACAAATCCACAGAGCTGAAAAACATAAAGTTCTTCATGCAAGTCATCATCTAGATATGTAGTTTTAATGTCCAACTGATGTACATTCCAACCATGATGAGCTGCAAGTGCACATATGCTACGAATAGTAGTCATTCGGCAAGTAGGAGCAAAGGTCTCATCAAAATCAATGCCTCTTTCTTGAGCATAACCCATTGCAACAAGCCTAGCCTTTTACCTATTAATTGTTCCATCAGGATTATGCTTCAACTTGTATACTCACTTAGTGCCAATGGCCTTCTTTCTAGGAGGCAAGTCACATAAAGACCAGGTACCATTCTTCATTATAGCATCACATACCAACCATCCAATTTTTTGAATTTTGTGCTTCATCAAACAAAATAGGATCATTCTAATCACAGAGAATAGAGGCAACCATAGCATAGCAATTTGATGCAAAGGAAGTGTAGTTTCTTTAGTTCAGTAGAGCCTACCCCTATAGGGAATATTTTCACATGCACTAAAAAATCCTCTTATCCTATAATGTGAGTTGGTAGGATCATTCTAACTAGTACTCATGGTAGTTCTTTTACGTTGTCAAATGCTTCGTATGTACCAGCAATCAATAAAATCTTGCTGTCAGTTTCAACATAGCCAAGATTGTTTTGGTTGTCAAATTTGTTGATGACAGGTGCACAATTCATGATCTTTCAAATGGCAATGTCATTATTGCTTTTGGAATTTTATGTTGTGGGTTGTATAATCTCATAGACTATGCAAAATTTGTTAATGATTCATAATGTATAGTTCAAGATTCTCAGGCTATCTCATATGCAAAGGTTTGGCATGCACGCTTTGGTCATCTGAATTTTGCTAGTTTTGTGTGCTTGTAGAAATCTAAAATGATTTCCTCTTCGCTCAAACTTGAGGCACCTAGTAAACATGTCTATGAAGGCTATATTTTGGGCAAAACGTAGCACTGATCCTTCCCGAAAGATGATTTACTTTGAGGCACTAAAAAATTGTAGCTTCTTCACATTGATGTGTATGGTCCTATGTAGACATCTTCTTTTGGGACCTACCTTTACTTCATGAATTTCATTGATGATTTTTCCAAGTACGCATTGGTGTATCCATTGAAAGCAAAGCTGAAGTGTTTATGTGCTTCAAATAGTATTTTTTTGGCTAAAAACCTATCAGCATGTAAAATGGGCACCCTCTATTCTGATCTAGTATTGGAGTTTGAGGTCTACGGAAGTATGTGAACAACACAAGGAAGAAGAAGAAGCTTGGAGCACAACACACAATACTAAATGTATTACCAAGAGAATGTATAAGTGACCCATTAAGGTTATAGGCATATATACAAGCCGAGGGAAAAAAACCTCCTAAAGAGGGAAAAAAGTGCCTCGATAGTCCTAGTGTGTTCACACACATCACTACCTAAATTTATCAAAAAATCCTCCCTAGGAGTGATGTAATGAACAAGGAGCTGGCACTCATGTATAAGGAAGTGCCAAGCCATGTGGAATCAATCCACAAAAGGAAGTAAGCCCAAAGCTTCATGAATATCTTCAAGCTTCTCCTTAGGCAGAGCCTTTGTGCAAAGTTCAATAATGTTCTCCTCTAAGGGCACATATGCCAAATTGATCTCCCCAACGGAGAACCTCTCCCTACATAATGATAGTACACCTCAATGTGCTTAGTGAGAGCATGGAAGACAGGGTTCCTTGCAACTGCAAATGCACTCTGACTATTAATGAAGATGGTGGTTGCAGAAGACTGACCAACACCCAAATGAGACATAAGACATCTAAGCCACAAAGACTCAATAGTCGACATAAAAGTTGTTCTATACTGGGCCGCAGAATTAGAAGTGACCATAGTAGGCTACTTCTTGCTCAACCAAGATATTCATGAGCTATCAAGCATGAAGCAAGAACCACTAGTGGATGCACAAGTGGCATAGCAACGAGCCTAGTCAGAGATAGAAAAGCATGTAAATCTGGCAGTAGTGATCAGCCCTTGGGATAGAACAATCCAAGTATCTAGGTACCACTCAAGTAGCTAAAGATGTGCTTAACCACCTGTCAATGCTTGAGACATGGGCAATGCATAAAATTCATTGTCTATGAGACAACAAATTGAATATCTGGCAAAGTAATGCATAAGAAAATCAAGCATCCAACAACTTGCTAATAGAGAATAGCATCAAATGCATTTGAAGCATCATGAAGACTCAATAGTAAACTTGTCTCCATAGGAGTGGCAATATGTTTGCAATCTTCAATGCCAAAACACTACAATAATGTGTCAATATTTTTTTTGACACAAAGCTAGTCCGCCATCAACTTGCATAAGTTGAATGCCTAATAATGATGCAAATGAACCAAATCTAACATCTCAAATGAGGCATGCAAATCAAACTTAAAATCAGCAATATGCTTCTCATTAGGACGAGTGAGTAGTATGTCATAACCATAGACAACAATGATCAGAAGCACATCACTTGCATGCTTAACGTATAAGGTGCTCTTTGTTGGATTGTTCTCAAAACCATGTGCAATCAAGTAGGCATGTATCTTTTCATACCAAGCACATGGTGTTTGTTTCAAACCATATAATTCCTTTTTCAACCTGCACACTTTGTTTTCATGACCTTTCTGCACAAAACCACAAGGCTAAAAAACGTACACTTCTTCATGCAATTCACCATTCAAAATTGCAATTTCAATGTCTAACTAATGTATGTTCCAACCATGATGAGATGCAAGTGCATAGATGCTATGAAAAGTAGTCATTCAACATATAAGTGCAAAGGTATCATCAAAATCAATGCCTCTTTCTTGAGCATAACCTTTTGCAACAAGTCTAGCGTTGACCTATCAAGTGTTTCATCAAGCTTATGCTTAAGCTTGTATACCCACTTAATGCCAATGGTCTTGTTTCCAAGAGGCAAGTCACATAAAGACCAGGTACCATTTTTCATAATAGCACCATATTTTGATTGCATAGAAGCCATCCATTTTTTTCAATTTTGTGCTTCATCAAATGAAATAGGCTCATTCTCATCACAAAGACTAGAGGCAACCATAGCATAACAATTTGATGCAAAAGAAGCACTATGAGAGGCTGAACGAGTATGATATGATAGAGGTGCATCTAATCCGCTATCTCGCAAAGTTTGCACCAGCCATTTAGGCATAGTTTTTTCCTCCTCTATGTTAGTTCTCTCATGAATAAGTGCATCATGTAAATCTACATAAAAATGGAATGATCAACATCATCATGTGAAACCTGTAAAGGTTGAGAAATTGCCTCATTTGGACCAGCACTAGAGTTGTTGGAGTTAAATGTCTGCGTAAGCATAGGAACAACACAAGGAAGAAGGAGAAGCTTGGAGCATAACACACAATACTAAATGTATTTCCACTAGGATGTACAAAGATCAATCACTAGTTAGGGCAATAGGTGTATATACAAGCCATGACAAGAAAACCTCCTAAAGAAGGACAGAAGTGCTTCGGTGGTCCTAGTGTGTTCACACACATCACTACCTAAATATATCAACAAATCCCCCCTCGGAGTGATGCGGTGAATAAGGAGCTGACACTCATGTATAAGGAAGTGCCAAACTATGTGGAATCAATCCACAAAAGGAAGAAAGCCCAAAGCTTTGTAGAAAGCTTCCAACTTCTCCTTAGGTAGAGCCTTCGTGAAAAGTTTTGCAATGTTCTCTTGCGTGGGCACATATGCCAAGCTGATCTCTCTAGCAGAGAACCTCTCCCTAACATAATGATAATGCACCTCAATGTGCTTAGTGTGACCATGGAACATAGGGTTCCTTGCAAGTGTGAATACGCTCTGATTGTCATTGAAGATGATGGTGGCAAAAGACTGACCAACACCCAAATCAGCCATAAGGCATTTGAGCCACACACACTCAATGGTCACTGTGAGAGCTGCCCTATACTCAACCTCACAACTGGAAGTGGCCATAGTAGGCTGCTTCTTGCTCAACCAAGATATACATGAGCTACCAAGCATGAAGCAAAAGCCACTAGTGGACACACGACTGTCATAGAAATCAACCTAGCCAGAGTCAGAAAAAGCATTTAAATCTGGCACTAGTGATCCCCCCTTGGCATAAAACAACCCAAGTATCTGGGTACCACTCAAGTAGAGAAAGATGCGCTTGACTGCCTGCCAATGCTTGACACCTAGGCAATGCATAAACCTGCTCATCTGTGAGACAACAAAATGAATATCTAGCTGAGTAATGCATAAGTAAATCAAGCATCTAATAGCCTGTTGATAGAGAACATCCTCAAATTGATCTCCAAACGTCATGAAGACTCAATCGTAAACCTATCTCCATAGGAGTGGCAATAAGTTTGCAATCTTGAAAGCCAAAAATGTTGGAATAATGTGTCAATATGTTTCATTTGACACAAAGCTATCATGCCATCAACTTGCATAAAATAAATGCCCAAATAATGATGCAAATGCCCCATATCAGACATCTCAAATGAGGCATGCAAATCAGCCTTGAAATCAGGAATATGCTTCTCATGAGGATCAATGAGCAGCATGTCATCAACATACACAACAATGATGAGAAGCACATCATTCGCACACTTAACATATAAGGTGCTCTCAGTTGGATTGTTCTCAAAACCATGTGCAATCAGAAAGGCATGTATCTTTTCATACCAAGCACGTGGTGCTTACTTTAAACCATATAATGCATTCTTTAACTTGCACACCTGGTTTTCATGCCCTTTCTGCACAAAGCCACGAGGTTGAAAACCATACACTTCTTCATGCAAGTCACCATTCAGAAAAATGCAGTTTTAATGTCCAAGTGATGTACATTCCAACCATGATGATCTATAAGTGCACAGATGCTACAAACAGTAGTCATTCGGTAAGTAGGAGCAAAGGTCTCATCAAAATCAATGCCTCTTTCTTCTGCATAACCCTTTGCAACAAGCCTAGCCCTATACCTATCAATTGCTCCATCAGGCTTATGCTTCATCTTGTATGCCCACTTAGTGCCAATGGCCTTCTTGCCAAGGAGGCAAGTCACATAAAGACCAGGTACCATTCTTCATTATAGCATCATATTCAGATTGCATAGCAGCCATCCAATTTTTTGAATTTTGTGCTTCATCAAATGTCATTCTCATCACAGAGACTAGACATAGCCATAACATAGAAATCTGATGCAAAAGAGACATTATGAGATCCTGATCGAGTATGATATGATAGGTGTGCATCTAATTTGCTATCACACAAAGTCTGCACCTACCATGTTGGCATAGTTTTTGCCTCCTCAATATCAGCTCTCTCATCAACAAATGCATCATGTAAATCTCCATCAGAACTGGAATGATCTATATCATCACATGAAACCTACAAAGGTTGAGAAGTTGCCTCATTAGGACCAACACTAGGTTGTCCACCTGTAAAAAGAGGCAACAAAGTATCATACATGTCTTTGGAGCTAACAGATGTCTCCTTAGTACATGAAAGTAATGACTGAATAGCATCTTCCAGAAAAACAACATCATGGCTAACCAAAATGCATTTAGTCTATGCATGATATAGATGATAGAATTTGCTTTCAAAACTATAACCAACAAAAATACATTTCACTACTTTATCAACCAATTTCACGCGATGTTTTTCAGGCACTAATGCATATGCCAGACAACCAAAAACATGCAGATAAGCAACAGATGGCTTGCAACCTTGCCAAGCCTCATATGGAGTGATAGACTACAACACTTTAGTGGGACACCTCTTAAGTACATATGTTGGACACATAACACCCTCAAGCCAGAAACCATGTTGTAAAGCCTGACTCTTGACCATACATCTCACCATCTCCATGAGTGACCTGTTCTTCCGTTCAGCAACTCCATTTTGTTGAGGTGTATATGGCACTATACATTGATGTTTTATCCCACGTTCAGCCAAAAATGCATTAAATTTAGAAGACATATATTCCCCCCCCCGATCATAATGCAGTGTGCCCATTTTACATGTTGACAGATATTCAACCAAAATGAAAAACTATTTGAAGCATATAAACACTTCGGACTTTGCTTTCAGTGGATATACCCATGCATGCCTGGAAAAATCATCAATGAAAGTCGCAAAACAAAGATAGTTCCCAAAAGAAGATGTCTGCATAGGACCACAAACATCACTATGAACAAGCTGCAATTTCTGAGTAGCTTGAACTGAACCATCTTTTGGGAAGGAGGAACACTACATTTTACCCAAAATAGAGCCTTCACATACATGTTTATTGGGTGTTACCAGTAGTGTCCATATGAAAGGCCAAATGGACACTGGACACTTTTCTGTATATGCTCTTTCACAAAACATATAGTGGCTTGCGGCCCTAGGAGCTTGGTTTTCTACTTCAAGTATATTGTCGTGGAGCTTTTGAGAAAGAGAGCACACTGTGGTGGATCGCCATTGAAATACTTCACTGGTATCAGAGCATTTCAACGCAAAATATTTGTTCACTGGCATACCTTGTCACTCGAGTCACAGAAGTCAACGTTGGCACCGTTGGTTGCACGCGAGAGAGGACCTTGATGATCAAGGAAGATAGTGGTTCTTGATACTTCTTGGGAGGTCACCCATCGCAGTACTATTCCCCCCAGAGCTCGCTTAACCATGGCAATCTCTTGCCACTAGGCTACACTCTTGTGGTGTCTGAAGAAGGGGAAAGACTAAGGTTAACATTACCTTGGACATGTTTTGGTCCCTCAAAGCTTCATTCTTTGATTTCATGGCCTATTTTTGAAGCATTTTTGGGGTATCTTTTGGAGCCATTTTGGAGTACTTTTGCAAATAGTTCTCTTCACATAGGTCCAAGAACATCAAGAAGAGTGTTCTTTTGTACTTATTCGACAATAAATATCAAGCTTTGGGGCTATGTTTTTAGCCACGCTCATAAAACTACAGCTTTCTTGAAAGATTTTTAGTTTTGGTGGGAGCAACCGCTGCAAATTTATGTAGGTTTTTCGGCCTAAAACATCAGAGTTGACAGACACTTACAGGTGTTGTTGGCTAGTTTTTGGATTGTGCATTAAACCTTTTAGTGTCATTTTACTACATATATTGAGCACATACACACCATGTACGCTTTTGTGGATACCGCTTATGTATGTCCATGTGGTCATTGATATAGCGGTTACGTTCTTTGTGTAAAGCCTTTTACATTTGATAAAGGGGGTCATGGTGAGGTTTTCTTAAATGGGAAGACACTGATGTAGATGGAAGAATTACCCAGCCTCATCATAGGAGAATATGATAGTTGTTCATAGGTGCTCACTAGTTGGATTTTATTGGGTAACTGATTATATGCAGTGGACTCAGTGATTCGCTATGTAGTTTTTTTGGTTTTTTCTACTATACAGTGGTCGATTTACTCATTGATACACTTATTCATTGGTCTTTCGACTCGTCTAGCTCCGTTATCATTCTATTCAATTCTCTACCATCATGACATCAGAGGTCTCAAAAACATCTAGTGGTTTAGGTTCTAGTGCCAATGTTCCGAGGAGGAGCTATAACTTCTAGGGCAAAGACCATTTTTAGATCCGAAAATTTGATGGCACAAACTTTTCTCTATGCAAGAATCAAATTAAAGATGTGCTGATTCAAAGGAGGCAATGGAAGCGAGTAAATGGAATTTCAAAGAAGCCTGCTGACATGGATGAAGATGATTGGGATGAGTTAGATGGAATGGCCAAGTCTACCATTCGCTTGCACCTGGCAGATAATGTTTACTTTACAGTATTACACTATGAAAGTGCAGAGGAGCTTTGGAAGAAGTTATGCGATACACATGAAAAAGAGATGGCATCAAATAAAGTGTATCTAATGAGAAAATTATATGAACTTTACATGAAGGACACAGATAATCTTGTTGCTCATCTAAATGAGTTTGATGCTATATTCTCCCAGTTACAAGCTCAAAAAATGGATATGGATAATGAAATGAAAGTAGTATTGATGTTATGCACCTTACCATCATTATGGGATATGTTTTGCATAGCTATTAGCAATACTGCACCTGGTGGTAAACTCATCTATGATGACATATGTGGAGCACTCTTGACTAAGGAGATTTGTAGAAAATCTATGGTTGAAACTAAGAGTGGAGATGCATATAATGTTCGTTATTCTTACCAAGGAAAGAATCAGCAACATGGCAGGAGCAAGAACAAGGAAAAGAATGGTTAACAAAATAAGAGTAGAAGTAAATCAAGGAAGAGGGATAACGAATGCCATTATGTCATAAGAAAGGACACATGAAGAAAGAGTGTTATGCATTAAAGAATGCTAAAGGTAAAGGACAGAATGTTGATGGGCATGTTAAACAGTTACTTGCACCATCTACTTCGACGGTGAAGATTGAAGAAGTTAATGCTATTTCTAATGATGTTGATGCGTTGACACTTGATAGTACTGAGCCACTTGAGGCTGTTATGGTTGATTAACACATGGCTACTAGATTCTGGTGTTTCTTTCCACATGACACCACACAGAGAATGGTTCTCTAATTATGCAGCAAAGTCTCTTGGTACCTTGAGACTTGGTGAATCTTACCAGTGTGATGTTGTGGGGATTGGAGATGTGGTTGTGCAATTCATTGAAGGCTCAAAATTTACTATGCATAATGTATGCCATGTACATTAGTTATCATGCAGTTTGATGCCAGTTGGTCAACTTGATGACCTTGGTTACAAGGTGGTCTTCTATGCCCAGTTCTTTCGTATATCAAAGGGAAATATGGTTATTGCAAAAAGACGCAAAGTTTGCTCACTTTATCCTTTATTTATATCACAGAAAGAACACTTGTTAGTTGTTACTAAACAACATATGGCTTGTATTTGGCATGGTCATTTCGGCCATATATCTCGTAGTGGAATGGAAAATCTTTCCCATTCTGGCTACTTACCTATGTTATCTTTCTCTAATTTTTTATTTTGTGAGCATTCTCAATATGGAAAGCAAACCAAAAATGTGCATAGAATGCTGTTTGCCTCTTAGTCCAAGGGAACGTGCATACACTCAATGATATTTTGCCCAACCCTTCTGATACTAGGTCAGTTTTTGGTCCCCCTAAGTCCACAATTTCACTCCAAAGTATTGATGGAGGACAAAAGAAGTACACACACAGCTAGATATCCAACTCGACTGATTACGTCTCAACACCTTTCACTCTTTTTCACACTTTCATGCATGCATCAACGGGCTCACACACTCACTCGTACACTCCCATATGCATTCTCTCATATACTCCCGCACGCATTTAAACATATGCTTGCATACATGCACTCTCCTTCACTTACTCCTCACGCACACCCACTTCTTTTTCATACACTCATTCAACCACACTCACGTATATAGTCGCACACCTTTTTGACGTTGTGATCGGGTTCTTGCACGCTTAGGGATGCACACAGGGTGCTAAGAAAAGTGACCTTGACTCTAAAATACAGTAGTCGTGGAAAAGAACTGCTTACTATATTTTTGAAACCAAGACTCATCTATGGACATTCACCATTTTTACTCTCTTCTATCTGTTCACGCTTGTTCATAGTGCATCTCATTAGAGTTTTAGACATATGGGTAAAATGGATGTTGTAAGTCATACGAAACGTAACAGGTTTGTCTATCGAAAATGGAATGAGTAAAAGGTGTACTCATTACATGCGCATGTAAGGTTTATACTCTACTTTTGATATGTTAATACTACAACCATTCAAAACAAAATCAAGGCCTAGAGAGATGCACGTAAAATTTTGTCGCGTAGAGCAAGTATTTCGAATTTGAATCCATTAGAAGATTTGTAATCGTGCAGTAAGAATGGCTAGCAGGGAAGTCGACATTAAATACCGTAGAAAACATTAACATTACGCAATGGCAAGAGAAAGTTTTAAAAACACATTGTCATCGATTTTCCCGTCGCTTAATTTGACACACACAGACTACAACGACTGAACACTGCACGAGTCTTCGAAGAAGGATTTGCAACCACCAAGGTTTGAGTATTTGAAACAGCCTCCTCTAGATAACAGAGAGCTTCAAGAGAAACATATTATTAAGACAATGGTATGATCTCTGGTTAACTTTGTTCAGTGCTGCTAATGAAGTCCCTGCTAATGAAACTTATGGAAAGCAACATAGCAAATCCACTGTCATTATCTCAATAGAAATTATGTCAGCCATGTTTTGCTTTCGACTCTGCTATGGTTATTATCCATCCAACTCAATTCATGCAACATTATTCATAGTCACAAAGTTAAAGCAAAAAAAAAAATCTCTTAGATTTACCACAGTGTTATCAGCTGATATCTGCGTTCGTTGACTTGTAGCAGCTACTTTTGTTGCAGACCCTTTAGAAGCTAAGCGGGCTGCTGCCGACACAAGAGTTCCCCATCAGTCGTTGTAATTCTTCAGCAACAACACTGTCGCATCTTCTTCTCATTTCCTTCTCCAATCTGTCAGAAAATTCTCTTCTCTCTCTCTAGGAGCAACACCGGTTACCTCACAAATACATAGCAAACTCCCAACTATAATCCATTCCTTTTCATTATCTTTGGAAGCTGAAGGACCATCTCCTTCGAACCATGAAGTCTTGTGTTCTCTTTATAGCGCAGAGAATTTCCCATTGTAAGTTGAACCAAGAATGGCACAGACACAGATAGTATTTTCATCAACAAGCTCCACAGCCTTCTCAGGGTCCATCACATAGTATCCCTCACGGAGTTTCACATCCTTCAGCTCAACTTCGAAGTACCTCGCAAACTTCTCCCAACAAACTTGCACATTGGCGCCTGTCACAATGTTGGGCTTGTCATAGGGCTTTCCCTCAGACTTGCGCTTGTTTTGCCAATTGCGCTTGAATGCAAGGCCTGCAAACATAATAGCCTCTCAGGAGCCTATCGTCCCAGCACCAATCGCCTGCTCTCCATCACTAAGTGGAGCATGGAATAGCCGCGCTATCATATTCACACATCGGTCCCAGTTTCTTTGTTCTTCTCCTGCAGCAGCTCATTCAGACGTTTGACATCTTCGAATTCCCCCCCTCTCAAGCTGGACCGAAGGACAGAAGTTCAGGAACAGCAACCTCCCTCATATGCGAGATGAGTCGGGGACTAAGTAAGTTCTCCACGCCCAGGCATTCCCCCCTTTTTATGGCAGAACAACCGCAACTGCTGCTTCGTTCCCAAAATTATACAGAGCAGCCCCCCAGCCGAGCGGGAGAGTCCAAAAAAGAACCCGTCTGCCCTATGCAATTCCATAAAAAAGACAATCAAAACCACCTTCCCCCTTCCTCTCTGCAGGTAAAGCGACCCCCCCTTGTTCTGCACCAAAAAACGAAAAAGCGTCCCCCCTCTGTTCGACGCCTGCTGGTCCTATCTGCCACAAAAGAGACAAACCCCCCTACCCCCCAAAACTTCCTCCAACTGCCCCCGTAAAACAATGAAGAAAGCCCCATTTTTCTGTACCTACATATCTATGTAAAAACGAAAGGACTGGACCCCTGTGTGCATTCACCGTCCCCGTTCTTTTTTCTGACACTTCTGAAGAAGGGTGGGCAAAACCCTGAGTCACGTATTAAAAGCTGGCAAACAATACTCATCTTCTCCAAAGCAAGCGATTCCACCAAGCAAGTGAAAGCATTGATGTACTCTTCCATAGTGTAATTGAAGCCATAATTTACTTGAGGCTTGTCAGAAAACCCAAATCCAACCCAATCAAATGCAATAACGTGGAATTCTGATGATAATATTGGTAACACATTCCGGTAAGAGTAGGACTGAGAAGGGAAGCCATGAACCAACAAAACAGATGCATTTTGACTGTCTCCCTCCTCCACGCAAAACCACCTTAGGGATTCATCAGATACTTGTGAAGCCTCACCAAGTGCCAGGCCAAAGACAGGATCCCGAGCCTTCTTTGATCCATCTTTCATTGCATATGCATTAATCCATTTTCCACGTGCAAACCACTTCTCTGACGGGCCTTCTTCAATTGAATACTTACCCCCAACAAAGGAAAAGCCATCTCCGGCCGACACAAGTGCATCCAGTAGATAATCCTGGCATTATGGGAAATTCAAATGTATGAGGCATCCTCCACAATGTCACACTTTGCATACATATTGATCAAGGCACTAGCAATGGCATCTACATCATGAAGCCCAAATTCTAAACATGAACTATGTAGAAGTGTGCCCTCTTGCAAAACTGATGCATTAGAGCATGCTTTGATTGTACACAAAAAAGTTACAGCATTGATCTCCATGCCCTCCTTCTCCATAGTCTCAAAAGACCTAAGCGCACCATGCAAGTTACTTCCTTATTGTTTTCACAGATCTGCCACAATAACACGTAGAGAAATAACACCTGTACGAATGCTAATTGCTTCCCTTCTATACCTCCCGTTAGCGGATATGCAACAACTCTCTGCATGGATTGCGAGCAGTGAGCTTTCCCCCCTGAAACAAAGCCGCTTCTAATTTCCTCTGCACGTCACTATTTCCTATGTTCTTAGGAGGCTTGTCCATGCTCAATCCCTTTTCTCCACAACCCTGCAATCTGCAGTAAGAAGATCCCACCATCACCGGAATCCTCCAAATCGAAACATTCTTCACAGTTTCTTCTTGTTCGAGTTCTTGTCCTTTCCCGTTCCACCAGCCCATTCTTGACTTCTCATTATAATTCATAATCGATAGTCAGTGCAGACCAAGATATACCTATTGGATCTACGTCTTGAGGGAGGATAAATAGGCCCCACAAAATCAATTCCCCACTTTTCAAAAGGTTTAAGAGCCAGCACTGGCATAAGAGGAGCACCATGTGCTAATGTTGGTTTGCCCATTCTTTGGCACTTGTCGCATTTCTTGCAGTATGTGTGAGAGTCTTTGAACAACGTTGGCCACCAATACCGAGCCAATAAGATCTTTCTTGCCGTCAACTCACCAGCAAAATCCCCACCGCAGGGTTCATCATGTAATGCTCTCAACACTAGGGTTGCTTCTTCTTCCTCGAGACACCTCCGATAAACGCTTTCATGTACAAAATATCGATAGAGCTGCCCACCAATGATGCTATGGTGCTTTGCCAATGCTAACAGTTTTTGCTTCTCTCTCTTGCTTGCTCCCAACGGGTATTTAGTGGTGCATAAGAAATTCACCAAGTCCGCATACCAAAGTACTTTAGCATCAACCTGAAATAGATGCCCATTAGGAGCATCATCGGGCACACCAGAGATTGGCTCCTCATTAACAATTCGAGATAAATGGTCAACCAATATGTGCGCTTTGCCTGGTTTGGTTACCACTGTGAACTGAAATTCTTGGAGGAGTAGCATCCACCTCATCAATCGCCCTGATAGCTCGGGTTTATTGATGATATACTTAAGGGCTTCATGATCCACATAAAATGTGAAATGCTTTCCCATCAAGTAATGCCGATACTTGTTCACCGCAAAGATCATCGAGAGGTATTCCTTTTCTATAGTTGTGTAGTTTCTTTCTGTGCTATTCAACTTTCGACTTGCGTAATAAATAGGGTGGTCCAATTACTTTTCATCAGCTTGGCATAGCACTGCTCCAACCGCAGTATGAGAAGCATCGGTATGCACATGAAATTCTTTCGTCCAGTCGGGTGCTACCAAAATCGATGCATTTATCAATTTATTTTTGATCAATTCGAATGCAACTTGACACTCTCCAGTCCATTGGTATTGTTGGTCTTTCCTCAAAAGATTCGTGAGTCGTGCTGCTATTGATGCAAAATTTAATATGAATCGTCGATAATAATTAGCATGCCCCAAGAATCCTCTGAGTTGCCGCAAGTTTTGAGGAGGTGGAAGTTGTCCAGTTTTTTCCACTTTATCCTCGTCAACCGCGATCCCTTTTTCGGAAATAACATGTCCCAAAAGCAATCCTCTTCGTACTCCAAATGTACACTTTTCAGGATTTAATGCGATGCCTTTTTCAATGCTTCTTCTTAAAATAGCTTCGATCCTCTCCATCATGTTTTCATCATTGCCCCTGATTGCAAAATCATCGAGGAATATCTGCATCCAATCCTGCAAATAGTCTTGATATGCAGCTATCATTGCCCTCTGGAATGTGGCCGGTGCATTGCATAATCCAAATGGCATCACACGATATGCGTATGTGCCCCATTCCGTGGTGAAAGTAGTTTTTGATTGATCCTCCTCATGGATTTGGATCTGGTTGTACCCACTGAAACCATCCAAAAATGAGTACAATTTATGGCCAGCCACTCTGTCCAAGATTTGATCAGTAAATGGCAAGGGGAAGTGATCCTTTTTTGTGCGCTCGTTCAACTTTTGATAATCTATGCAAATACGGATTTTCTTATTTTTCTTCGGAACAACTACAATTGTTGATACCCATTCGCTGGAGGCGATGGGATATATGAATCTTGCTTCCAATAACTTAGTCAATTCCAACTTGATCAATTCCGAGTAGACTGGATTTGTTTGCCTAAGTCGTTGACATATTGGTCGGGTGCCTTCTTCCAAATCTATATAATGTTGGCAGATTCGGGGATCAATTCCTCTCAGATCACTGTATGACCATGCAAAGGCCTTGCTGAAATTTTTGAGTGCCAATTTAATGCAATCTCGTACTTCATCTGGTAGCTCTGACCCCACACTCAAGAACTTTTCTGGAAAAACCTCCCATTTTTCCAACTGAGCTTCTCGTGAATATTCCTTATTCCTTGATGACACTGTGATTGGAACGTGCTCTCCAATCACTCGTGCATGGTTGGCCAGTAAATCATTGTTTTGTTCTTTTTTGATTGGACCCAATTTCTTGAGTTCAACTTTTGCAATGGCTTCCCGCACTTTAGTTTTACTTTCCGCTTCTTTGTCCGATTGTCGACTTCTCCTTAGAAGCTCTGCTTCTAGCACTCTAACCCTTTCTCTCAACTGTTGTACTTCCATTGTCAGAGCTAACTCCAGTTTCAACTCTTCTTTTGAAGTTCCCTTCTCTAGGGATTGAGTAGCTTTATTTTCCTTTGCGTCTATACTCAACATTTAGCACTCAAATTCACTTGTATGTGTCAACCATCCCAGCAACTCCTGGTCTGAGTCATCCTTGTAACATAGTGGATCTTTGTACTCGCCCACCTTCGCATGTTGGAAGTTGGCCAATTGCAGATTAAATCCATCATGTGAAAGGTCCTTAGAAGTCTCCGTGCGCAGGGAAAATCTTACCCGCGCCATTTCTTGTCTAACCTTTTCCTTCGCTTTTTGCTCCCTTTCCTCAGCTGTTGTCGATTTCTTGCCGGTCAAGTTTGGAGACACTTGAAGTTGTATTCGATCAACCTTTGGTCCAATTGTGATAAATCCTGTGCACCAATCGTGCACACATTCGGCTTGCACCAACCATGGCCGTCCAAGTAAGATCGAGAAGGTACCCTCTGAGGTCCTTGGTCTTACTATCAGATAATCAACTTTAAACTCTAGACCGCCCACAACTGTGCTTACATTCTTTAAAAGACCTGCAGGCTTCACTTGTGTTTGATCTGCCATTCTCAAGGACATCGGAGTTTCTTCCATGTGGTTGAGGCCCAAAGCTTTCATCATGAACTCAGTCATAAGGTTGACT
This sequence comes from Ceratopteris richardii, assembly GCA_020310875.1. Taxonomy (NCBI): domain Eukaryota; kingdom Viridiplantae; phylum Streptophyta; class Polypodiopsida; order Polypodiales; family Pteridaceae; genus Ceratopteris; species Ceratopteris richardii. Next base: position 101,488,445 of record CM035426.1, read on the forward strand.
GTGGCTCCACTATCTAACTGAGCACCAAGGACTGCATACCCTTTAATCTCGACCGTCACAGCTGGAGCATTCGAATCAATTTGCATCGTAATGCTTTGAATGATCCCTTGGACATCTTTATCTTGTCTCTTTTTCTCTCGAGCTTTCCTCAGCTTCTTAATATATTCGTTGTAGAATTGTTTCCTATAAGCAGGTGAACATTTCAGCAACGTGCCAATGTCCAGTGTGACTTCCGTGTCAGCGAGCAACTTTACAATATCCACTTCCTCCAAACTCTGTCTTTCCTTCCTACATTTTGGAGCCCTTAATCTTTCAGGGAATGGTGCTATGCCTGGCACAAACTCCTTGGTCACTGGTGGAAGGATCTCAATCTCTTCCCCATCCTCAAACTCTTGCTGCTCATCAAATCCTCCAACTTGGTTCTCTACCTCTCCATGTTCGGTTATCTTCTCCTGGCTAGCTTTTTCGCTTTCACCTTCCAGATGCTTCTTTGAATACTCTTGAGTCCTTGTGACTACTACCACAGTTGGCTCTTTATGTGGTTTCTTGGCCTCGTAAGCATCTACAAAGTGCATTGACGAGCTAAAGCCTTCTTGAGGGTTCGGTGTCTTGAACACTACTCCGATCGTAGGAACTTGCTCTTGAGCTCTCGTTGTGGAATGCATCTGAGTATCAACATAATTCGAGGACCCTACTGGTCCTTTTTCCTTGCCGGCGGCAGCTCTTCGTTTTGGACAATCTTCATCAAAGTGGCCCTCTCCACTACAATACCTACATAGTGGAGTATAATCAATTGGTTTCTTTTCGTTTGGACATCTAGATTGAGTATGGCCAAAGCCATGGCACCTCCAACACTGGATTGGACCGTCTCTTCTTTGATCACGTGCAACTCCTCTCGGATAGTCTCCTCCCTGGCCTTGAGCACCATATCCATAAGTTGGTCTGTTTTCCCAACGAGATGTAGGTGGGACACTTTGAGCGGGCAATCCCGTGTAAGGTCTTTCTCTTTTATCTCCCGATTTCATGGTCCTCTCTTCATAGGCTCTCTTGTTGTAACATCGGTCCTCTGTGTGATTTGTTCTTCCACAAAAAGTGCAACGCATTCTAGGTGGTGATCTATCTGTGAATACTCTTGAGACTATAGGGCATTCTGAAGCCAAATGGATGATACCATGGCACTTTCCACACCATGTATTTGATCGAAACACTTGATTCGGGTTTGCAGCTACCTTTGGTTTTACTGTGTATGTTTCTTGGGTCATTGTGGCAGCTTTTATAGCTTGTGTGACCAACTCCAATATTCGTTCTTCAGTTAGCGCAGGCTTTACCTTGCCTGGCGTGCTAGTGGCAGCTACAAAAGCTGGGGTTGTCAATGCGGGACTTCCTTGGCCAGGATCTTTCATCGGTATGCTCCCTGGGCCTCCCATAGGTTCATATAAGAGCTCCATCTTCCTCTGTTGACATAATTGTAATTCCTCCCAAAGCCTTGCTTGTTCCTTAGCATCCATTAAAGTTGCAGGTCTTGTCAGGCTGATATGCTGCTGTGCCGTAGGATCTCTCAATCCCGAAATGAATCTTCTTTTCAATGTCTCATCGTTCGGGGCATTCGCCCCCATCTTTCTTACCAACGTTTCCATTCTCTGAATGTAGTTATCGATGCTCTCATTGACTCCCTGTCGCAAGTAATCCATCTGTTGGGCCAATCTATCTTGGAAGCCTTGTCGTCGAAACTTTGCCAAGAAGGCTTCCTTGAGCCTCTGATAAGTTCCACACTCTTGAGGTGTCAAATTCCCATACCAGTTGGCTGCCTCATCACGAAGAGTAGCCGGAAAGATCCTCAACCTTTGACCCTGGTCAACTACCTCATTGGCCGCACACGTAACCTCAAACAATTGGATAAAACTATCTGGATCCTCGTCCCAAGCACCTGAGAACTTGGTGAAGTCCCCCAAGTGAACCGAAATCCGCTGAGCCATTTCAAACAGAGGTGTGATGTCAATATCACTTTGATCCCAGGAATTTAGCACACGTGGCCTCAGGATCCCTCCTTCAAACTTTCGTACTTGATTCGCGACTCTCCTACGGGAGTACACGTTTTTGGCAGATTTCTTCGAGCCAGTCGAGGTTGACTCAACTTGCGATTCCCACCTCTTCCTTTCTCTTTCAAAGGCTCTTCTCTAAGCGCGTTCCTCTCTTTGAGTTTGTGTTGCTCTTGAGGATGAGCTCCCCTCACTCATGTACTAGATCTGGAGTCCGCAAGCTCGGCCAATGTGTGGCGCTAGGCGAACCTATGGCACTCTCTTATAGAGACGTGCCAAGCTAAATTCCCGGCAGACGCACCAAAATGTTTGCCTCTTAGTCCAAGGGAAAGTGCATACACTCAATGATATTTTGCCCAACCCTTCTGATACTAGGTCAGTTTTTGGTCCCCCTAAGTCCACAATTTCACCCCAAAGTATTGATGGAGGACAGAAGAAGTACACACACAGCTAGATATCCAACTCGACTGATTACGTCTCAACACCTTTCACTCTTTTTCACACTTTCATGCATGCATCAACGGGCTCACACACTCACTCGTACACTCCCATATGCATTCTCTCATATACTCCCGCACGCATTTAAACATATGCTTGCATACATGCACTCTCCTTCACTTACTCCTCACGCACACCCACTTCTTTTTCATACGCTCATTCAACCACACTCACGTATATAGTCGCACACCTTTTTGACGTTGTGATCGGGTTCTTGCACGCTTAGGGATGCACACAGGGTGCTAAGAAAAGTGACCTTGACTCTAAAATACGGTAGTCGTGGAAAAGAATTGTTTACTATATTTTTGAAACCAAGACTCATCTATGGACATTCACCATTTTTACTCTCTTCTATCTGTTCACACTTGTTCATATTGCATCTCATTAGAGTTTTAGACATATGGGTAAAATGGATGTTGTAAGTCATACGAAACGTAACAGGTTTGTCTATCGAAAATGGAATGAGTAAAAGGGTGAGGTTCCTAATCATTTAAGCATAAAAACTTTTAAGACCCGTATGTGAATAGTTCCTCATAAATTCTGATGTATCGAGAGAAACCCAAGTTCATGGTCTTCTGCACTTTTCGTCATACTGAAATGATTTCAAACGTTTGCAATTCTCGAATTACTAATGGAATTTCAGGTGCAGGTTTACAATAAAGAAGGTGTACTCATTACATGCGCATGTAAGGTTTATACTCTACTTTTGATATGTTAATATTGCAACCATTCAAAATAAAATCAAGGCCTAGAGAGATGCACGTAAAATTTTGTCGCGTAGAGCAAGTATTTTGAATTTGAATCCATTAGAAGATTTGTAATCGTGCAGTAAGAATGGCTAGCAGGGAAGCCGACATTAAATACCGTAGAAAACATTAACATTATGCAATGGCAAGAGAAAGTTTTAAAAACACATTGTCATCGATTTTCCCGTCGCTTAATTCGACACACACAAACTACAAAGATTGAACACTGCACGAGTCTTCGAAGAAGGATTTGCAACCACCAAGGTTCGAGTATTTGAAACAGCCTCCTCTAGATAACAGAGAGCTTCAAGAGAAACATATTATTCAAGAGAAACAGCCTTCTCAGGGTCCATCACATAGTATCCCTCACGGAGTTTCACATCCTTCAGCTCAACTTCGAAGTACCTCGCAAACTTCTCCCAACAAACTTGCACATTGGCGCCTGTCACAATGTTGGGCTTGTCATAGGGCTTTCCCTCAGACTTGCGCTTGTTTTGCCAATTGCGCTTGAATGCAAGGCCTCCAAGCATAATAGCCTATGAGGAGCCTACCGTCCCAGCACCAATCGCCTGCTCTCCATCACTAAGTGGAGCATGGAATAGCCGCGCTATCATATTCACACATCGGTCCCAGTTTCTTTGTTCTTCTCCTGCAGCAGCTCATTCAGACGTTTGACATCTTCGAATTCCCCCCCTCTGAAGCTGGACCGAAGGACAGAAGTTCAGGAACAGCAACCTCCCTCATATGCGAGATGAGTAGGGGACTAAGTAAGTTCTCCACGCCCAGGCATTCCCCCCTTTTTATGGCAGAACAACCGCAACTGCTGCTTCGTTCCCCCAATTATACAGAGCAGCCCCCCAGCCGAGCGGGAGAGTCCAAAAAAGAACCCGCCTGCCCTCTGCAATTCCATAAAAAAGACAATCAAAACCACCTTCTTCCCTTCCTCTCTGCAGGTAAAGCGACCCCCCCTTGTTCTGCACTAAAAAATGGAAAAGCGTCCCCCCTCTGTTCGACGCCTGCTGTCCTATCTGCCACAAAAGAGACAAACCCCCTACCCCCCAAAACTTCCTCCAACTGCCTCCGTAAAACAATGAAGAGAGCCCCATTTTTCTGTACCTACATATCTATGTAAAAACGAAAGGACTGGACCCCTGTGTGCATTCACGGTCCCCGTTCTTTTTTCTGACACTTCTGAAGGAGGGTGGGCAAAACCCTGAGTCACGTATTAAAAGCTGGCAAACAATACTCATCTTCTCCAAAGCAAGCGATTCCACCAAGCAAGTGAAAGCATTGATGTACTCTTCCATAGTGTAATTGAAGCCATAATTTACTTGAGGCTTGTCAGAAAACCCAAATCCAACCCAATCAAATGCAATAACGTGGAATTCTGATGATAATATTGGTAACACATTTCGGTAAGAGTAGGACTGAGAAGGGAAGCCATGAACCAACAAAACAGATGCATTTTGACTGTCTCCCTCCTCCACGCAAAACCACCTTAGGGATTCATCAGATACTTGTGAAGCCTCACCAAGTGCCGGGCCAAAAACGAGATCTCGAGCCTTCTTTGATCCATCTTTCATTGCATATGCATTAATCCATTTTCCACGTGCAAACCACTTCACTGACGAGCCTTCTTCAATTGAATACTTACCCCCAGCAAAGGAAAAGCCATCTCCGGCCGACACAGGTGCATCCAGTAGATAATCCTGGCATTATGGGAAATTCAAATGTATGAGGCATCCTCCACAATGTCACACTTTGCATACATATTGATCAAGGCACTAGCAATGGCATCTACATCATGAAGCCCAAATTCTAAACATGAACTATGTAGAAGTGTGCCCTCTTGCAAAACTGATGCATTAGAGCATGCTTTGATTGTACACAAAAAAGTTACAGCATTGATCTCCATGCCCTCCTTCTCCATAGTCTCGAAAGACCTAACCGCACCATGCAAGTTACTTCCTTATTGTTTTCACAGATCTGCCACAATAACACGTAGAGAAATAACACCTGTACGAATGCTAATTGCTTCCCTTCTATACCTCCCGTTAGCGGATATGCAACAACTCTCTGCATGGATTGTGAGCAGTGAGCTTTCCCCCCTGAAACAAAGCCGCTTCTAATTTCCTCTGCACGTCACTATTTCCTATGTTCTTAGGAGGCTTGTCCATGCTCAATCCCTTTTCTCCACACCCCTGCAATCTGCAATAAGAAGATCCCACCATCACTGGAATCCTCCAAATCGAAACATTCTTCACAGTTTCTTATTGTTCGAGTTCTTGTCCTTTCCCGTTCCACCAGCCCATTCTTGACTTCTCATTATAATTCATAATCGATAGCCCTGTTTTCCTTTACCAATATCTCCACATGCTTCTCATCAATCATCAAATCCACTCTTCAAGTACCTGAAATCAAACGTATTTCCTGCCAAATAGAACCACATTAGTGCATTAAAACCAACCATTTTCTGAGCTAACATACTCCCCTCTTCTTATTTGCGAAGTCGTCCTCGGCGAGCCCTTCTTGCTGCACCATAATCCAATCAAATGAACATGTCAGTTTAGAATTGGTTTGCATACCTTTTTATTGAGCCATGATTCCAACTGGACCTGCACTCATTGAAGCTATTAGTGCTAAAAAATCACTCATGAATACATACAAATCACTCACTTCCAAAATGATCCAAGAACATGCACATATATGCAACTCCATTTCCAACATGCATCAAATTTCTCATGCATTCCATTATGAAAATACTCTCAACCAAAATAACACATTCATACCTTTCCATGTTTTACACATGCAACTATCATTGCGGAAAACAGAAAAGAAAATACCGAAATGAACAACGACAACTGAAATGAATCCAGTCGGAGATGCAACATACCCAAAATGCATACCCCTTTATTGCACCTACTATTCGCTATGTACAAGTATTCCATGACTAGACGTTCCCGAAGAATCCCCATCGTCGTCCCACAAAATCCATCGAGACCCGAGTACAAGTCAAGACCTACATAAAAACCCTGGAGTGTCCAACACACTGGAAAACCCTCGGATAGAGCACACAAGTTATAAAGCAAACCCATTGCATTACCTCGCTAAAGCCTCATCCATAAGTACATATAAAGTCTCCGTGCCTTCAAGAATGTTGATTCAAAGTGAGCTGATCTGTCATAAGCCATCACATACCAATCACACAAGCAAATAAGGTTCCCTTCCAGGCGATCGTCGCCCTCTCCTCTCTCTCTCTCTCCCCCTCAGGAGTGGGGAATAACTTCATAGGTAGATTTTATTTATATTCACACGTTGGCCTACGTTGACATTGGATGCGATTCGTGGACCTCACCCCCCAATCAGGTTGATTCCACCCATCTACCAATGCAATGCAGCGCACAACACACAAACACACAATGATAACACATAACATATATCAGCTAGCCCATAACGAAGCTGGATACGGCTCGTGGTCGTGACTACCCAGCCACGATGGCTCCACCTACCTACCAACCCGTTATGGCGCGTAGCTAAGACATAAACATATACATCCCAAGCCTATGGCGAAACTAGCTGCGGCTCGTGGTCCTAACCACCCGGCTAGGATAAATCCACCCACCTACTAGCCCACCATAGCGCATTGGTACGATCATAGCAACACAAATTTTTTCTTTTCTTTTTTTTTTTTTCATAGTTTATTAATTTACCCAAGTCTTGAGAATTAGGGAGAGGAAGAAAGGGATTTTTTCCCCACTTTTCCCACACATGCATGCAAACATATACACTCTAGCCTTTGACAGATCAACCACCTCTTCACTCCATTCTCTCAATTACAGACACTACATATGTATTCATCGAGTTGACTTTTCACTTGGTAACTATAGCCGGCTATGCCTTGGCCCCTCGTATACCTATCCTTAGATGCTCTAGAATGTGAGTCTCCGGGGTGTCTCATATAGCCTCACATCGTACTCGCATCCCAACGACTTCCCTAGGGCGAGTCCGGCTCAACTTCAGGAGCTCCGTCATCACTTCCTATCGTCAACTCATCTGCCCAAGCCCAAGTGATATCGTTTTCTTTATTAGGCATTTCCCTCGAAAGGTCGAAATAGTAATATCGATCCCCCGCCCATCCTACATGTCGGGTCAGGTATTCCTCAAAACACTCAATATAAAACATAACATCCAAACCTTGGTTTATGAAGCATACCAGCCAGTGCGCTTCCTCCACATCATATTCCGTCTCAAAGTCGTGGACATCTATGTCCATGTGGGCGAATGTTTGGTCCGAAAAATATATGCTTAGCTCGTACAAATAGAGTTGAGTTATTTGATCTGCCATTTTGTTACTTAGCTCCTAACAGTCTCTGCGCAACACAAAAAAATAATTAGAAGTCCAAAATTCCTGGGCTAGCAAGGGATAACATTTATAACACAAAAATCATAGCTTACATATGCGCATATATATATATATATATATATATATATATATATATATATATATATATATATATATATATATATATATATATATATATATATATATATATATATATATATATATATATATATATATAACTATACATCTATGTACAAGGAGTTTACTACGTCCTTCTGCTTGGATCTCGTCTGGCTTCTCCCGTCCTAATGCTACTTGAAATATGGTTTAACTCGAAGCGCGTTAACCTTCACGGGAGCACATTCTTCTCCTAAATCTTGAATTTGCATGGAACCATTGGGGTTGAGTTCCACCACCTTAAACGGTCTTGCCCATCTTGTCTATAACTTCCCCGGGAATTTATAATATTTACTATCATAGACTAGCACCAAATCCCCGTCTTGAATCACATAGGTCTTGAGATTCTTGTCGTGCCTCTCCTTACGTCTTCTCTGAATAGCTTCCAGACTTTGTTGTGCAATGAGTCTCTTTTCTTCTAGCTTGACCAGTTGTATGTACCTGTCCTTCAATGACTCTTCCTCTCCCATCCTGGCCTCGATGGCCACTCTTAGTGTCAGAACTTCTTTTTCGATGGGAAAGATGGCTTCCTCGCCATATACTAGAGAGAACGGGGTGCTCTTAGTCGTCACTTGGTAGGATGTTCTATACGCCCACAAAGCTTCCAAAAGTCTTTCATCCCAGTCTCGCCTATGCACAGCTACTGTCTTTGTCAGAATCTGTTCCAGAACCTTGTTGGTGACCTCCACTTGTCACCAATTATACATAGCATCCCCCCAGTCGAGCGGGAGAGTCCAAAAAAGAACCCGCCTGCCCTCTGCAATTCCAGAAAAAAGACAATAAAAACCACCTTCTCCCCTTCCTCTCTGCAGGTAAAGCAACCCCCCCTTGTTCTGTACCAAAAAACAGAAAAGCATCCCTCCTCTGTTCGACGCCTGCTGGTCCTGTCTGCCACAAAAGAGACAAACCCCCCTGCCCCCCAAAACTTCCTCCAGGTACCCCCGTAAAACAACGAAGAGAGCCCCCTTTTTCTGTACCTACATATCTATGTAAAAACGAAAGGACTGGACCCTTGTGTGCATTCACGGTCCCTGTTCTTTTTTCTGACACTTCTGAAGGAGGGTGGGCAAAACCCTGAGTCACGTATTAAAAGCTGGCAAACAATACTCATCTTCTCCAAAGCAAGCGATTCCACCAAGCAAGTGAAAGCATTGATGTACTCTTCCATAGTGTAATTGAAGCCATAATTTACTTGAGGCTTGTCAGAAAACCCAAATCCAACCCAATCAAATGCAATAACGTGGAATTCTGATGATAATATTGGTAACACATTCCGGTAAGAGTAGGACTGAGAAGGGAAGCCATGAACCAACAAAACAGATGCATTTTGACTGTCTCCCTCCTCCACGCAAAACCACCTTAGGGATTCATCAGATACTTGTGAAGCCTCACCAAGTGCCAGGCCAAAAACGAGATCTCGAGCCTTCTTTGATCCATCTTTCATTGCATATGCATTAATCCATTTTCCACATGCAAACCACTTCTCTGATGGGCCTTCTTCAATTGAATACTTACCCCCACCAAAGGAAAAGCCATCTCCGGCCGACACAGGTGCATCCAGTAGATAATCCTGGCATTACGGGAAATTCAAATGTATGAGGCATCCTCCACAATGTCACACTTTTCATACATATTGATCAAGGCACTAGCAATGGCATCTACATCATGAAGCCCAAATTCTAAACATGAACTATGTAGAAGTGTGCCCTCTTGCAAAACTGATGCATTACAGCATGCTTTGATTGTACACAAGAAAGTTACAGCATTGATCTCCATGCCCTCCTTCTCCATAGTCTCGAAAGACCTAAGCGCACCATGCAAGTTACTTCCTTATCGTTTTCACAGATCTGCCACAATAACACGTAGAGAAATAACACCTGTACGAATGCTAATTGCTTCCCTTCTATACCTCCCGTTAGCGGATATGCAACAACTCTCTGCATGGACTGCGAGCAGTGAGCTTTCCCCCCTGAAACAAAGCCGCTTCTAATTTCCTCTGCACGTCACTATTTCCTATGTTCTTAGGAGGCTTGTCCACGCTCAATCCCTTTTCTCCACACCCCTGCAATCTACAATAAGAAGATCCCACCATCACCGGAATCCTCCAAATCGAAACATTCTTCACAGTTTCTTCTTGTTCGAGTTCTTGTCCTTTCCCGTTCCACCAGCCCATTCTTGACTTCTCATTATAATTCATAATCGATAGCCCTGTTTTCCTTTACCAATATCTCAACATGCTTCTCATCAATCATCAAATCCACTCTTCAAGTACCTGAAATCAAACGTATTTCCTGCCAAATAGAACCACATTAGTGCATTAAAACCAACCATTTTCTGAGCTAACATACTCCCCTCTTCTTATTTGCGAAGTCGTCCTCGACGAGCCCTTCTTGCTGCACCATAATACAATCAAATGAACATGTCAGTTTACAATTGGTTTGCATACCTTTTCATTGAGCCATCATTCCAACTGGACCTACACTCATTGAAGCTATTAGTGCTAAAAAATGACTCATGAATACATACAAATCACTCACCTCCAAAATGATCCAAGAACATGCACATATATGCAACTCCATTTCCAACATGCATCAAATTTCTCATGCATTCCATTATGAAAATACTCTCAACCAAAATAACACATTCATACCTTTCCGTGTTTTACACATGCAACTATCATTGCGGAAAACAGAAAAGAAAATATCGAAATGAACAACGACAATTGAAATGAATCCAATCGGAGATGCAACATACCCAAAATGCATACCCCTTTATTGCACCTACTATTCGCTATGTACAATTATTCCATGACTAGACGTTCCTGAAGAATCCCCATCGTCGTCCCACAAAAGCCATCGAGACCCGAGTACAAGTCAAGACCTACATAAAAACCCTGGAGTGTCCAACACACTGGAAAAACCCTCGGATAGAGCACACAAGTTATAAAGCAAACCCGTTGCATTACCTCGCTAAAGCCTCATCCATAAGTACATATAAAGTTTTCGTGCCTTCAAGAATGTTGATTCAAAGTGAGCTGATCTGTCATAAGCCATCACATACCAATCACACAAGCAAATAACGTTCCCTTCCAGGCGATCGTCGCCCTCTCCTCTCTCTCTCTCCCCCTCAGGAGTGGGGAATAACTTCATAGGTAGATTTTATTTATATTCACACGTTGGCCTACGTTGACATTGGATGCGATTCGTGGACCTGACCCCCCGATCAAGTTGATTCCACCCATCTACCAATGCAATGCAGCGCACAACACACAAACACACAATGATAACACATAACATATATCAGCTAGCCCATAACGAAGCTGGATACGGCTCGTGATCGTGACTACCCAGCCACGATGGGTCCACCTACCTACCAACTCGTTATGGCGCGTAGCTAAGACATAAACATATACATCCCAAGCCTATGGCGAAACTAGCTGCGGCTCGTGGTCCTAACCACCCGGCTAGGATAAATCCACCCACCTACTAGCCCACCATAGCGCATTGGTACGATCATAGCAACACAATTTTTTTATTTTCTTTTTTTTTTTTTTCATAGTTTATTAATTTACCCAAGTCCTGAGAATTAGGGAGAGGAAGAAAGGGATTTTTTCCCCACTTTTCCCACACATGCATGCAAATATATACACTCTAGCCTTTGACAGATCAACCACCTCTTCACTCCATTCTCTCAATTACAGACACTACATATGTATTCATCGAGTTGACTTTTCACTTGGTAACTAAAGCCGGCTATGCCTTGGTCCCTCGTATACCTATCCTTAGATGCTCTAGATTGTGAGTCTTTGGGGTGTCTCATATAGCCTCACATCGTACTCGCATCCCAACGACTTCCCTAGGGCGAGTCCGGCTCAACTTGAGGAGCTCCGTCATCACTTCCTATCATCAACTCATCTGCCCAAGCCCAAGTGATATCGTTTTCTTTGTTAGGCATTTCCCTCGAAGGGTCGAAATAGTAATATCGATCCCCCGCCCATCCTACATGTCGGGTCAGGTATTCCTCAAAACACTCAATATAAAACATAACATCCAAACCCTGGTTTATGAAGCATACCAGCCAGTGCGCTTCCTCCACATCATATTCCGTCTCAAAGTCGTCGACATCTATGTCCATGCGGGCGAATGTTTGGTCCGAAAAATATATCCTTAGCTCGTACAAATAGAGTTGAGTTATTTGATCTGCCATTTTGTTACTTAGCTCCTAACAGTCTCTACGCAACACAAAAAAATAATTAGAAGTCCAAAAATCTGGGCTAGCAAGGGATAACATTTATAACACAAAAATCATAACTTACATATGCACATATATATATATATATATATATATATATATATATATATATATATATATATATATATATATATATATATATATATATATATATATATATATATATATATATATATATATATATATATATATATATATATATATATATATATATAACTATACATCTATGTACAAGGAGTTTACTACGTCCTTCTGCTTGGATCTCGTCTGGCTTCTCCCGTCCTAATGCTACTTGAAATATGGTTTAACTCGAAGCGCGTTAACCTTCACGGGAGCACATTCTTCTCCTAAATCTTGAATTTGCATGGAACCATTGGAGTTGAGTTCCACCACCTTAAACCGTCCTGCCCATCTTGTCCGTAACTTCCCCGGGAATTTATAATATTTACTATCATAGACTAGCACCAAATCCCCGTCTTGAATCACATAGGTCTTGAGATTCTTGTCGTGCCTCTCCTTACATCTTCTCTGAATAGCTTCCAGACTTTGTTGTGCAATGAGTCTCTTTTCTTCTAGCTTGACCAGTTGTATGTACCTGTCCTTCAATGACTCTTCCTCTCCCATCCTGGCCTCGATGGCCACTCTTAGTGTCGGAACTTCTTTTTCGATGGGAAAGATGGCTTCCTCGCCATATACTAGAGAGAACGGGGTGCTCTTAGTCGTCACTCGAATATAGGATGTTCTATACGCCCACAAAGCTTCCAAAAGTCTTTCATCCTAGTCTCGCCTATGCACAGCTACTATCTTTGTCAGAATCTGTTCCAGAACCTTGTTGGTGACCTCCACTTGTCCATTCGCCCTCGCATAATATGGAGTGCTTTTCCTATGTTTGATTTTATATAATTCCATTAATTCTTGGATCAGTTCGTTGACAAAGTGCGTTCCTCTATCACTCACTATCTCCAACGGGCATCCAAATCGGGTGATAATTTGTTCATACAAAAATTTAGTTACATCAACAGCTCGGTCAGTCTTCAGAGCTTTAGCCTCTACCCACTTGGTAACATAGTCAGTGCAGACCAAGATATACCTATTGGATCTACGTCTTGAGGGAGGATCAATAGGCCCCACAAAATCAATTCCCCACTTTTCAAAAGGCTTAAGAGCCAGCACTGGCGTAAGAGGAGCAGCATGTGCTAATGTTGGTTTGCCCATTCTTTGGCACTTGTCGCATTTCTTGCAGTATGTGTGAGAGTCTTTGAACAGCGTTGGCCATCAATACCTAGCCAATAAGATCTTTCTTGCCGTCAGCTCACCAGCAAAATGCCCACCACAGGGTTCATCATGTAATGCTCTCAACACTAGGGTTGCTTCTTCTTCCTCGAGACACCTCCGATAAACGCTTTCATGTACAAAATATCGATAGAGATGCCCACCAATGATGCTATGGTGCTTTTCCAATGCTAACAGTTTTTTCTTCTCTCTCTTGCTTGCTCCCGACGGGTATTTAGTGGTGCATAAGAAATTCACCAAGTCCGCATACCAAGGTACTTTAGCATCAACCTGAAATAGATGCCCATCAGGAGCATCATCGGGCACACCAGAGATTAATATGTGCGCTTTGCCTGGTTTGGTTACTACTGTGAACTGAAATTCTTGGAGGAGTAGCATCCACCTCATCAATCGCCCTGATAGCTCGGGTTTATTGATGATATACTTAAGGGCTTCATGATCCACATAAAACGTGAAATGCTTTCCCATCAAGTAATGCCAATACTTGTTCACCGCAAAGATCATCGAGAGGCATTCCTTTTCTGTAGTTGTGTAGTTTCTTTCCGTGCTATTCAAGTTTCGACTTGCGTAATAAATAGGGTGGTCCAATTTCTTTTCATCAGCTTGGCATAGCACTGCTCCAACCGAAGTATGAGAAGCGTCGGTATGCACATGAAATTCTTTCGTCCAATCGGGTGCTACCAAAATCGGTGCATTTATCAATTTATTTTTGATCAATTCGAATGCAGCTTGACACTCTCCAGTCCATTGGTATTGTTGGTCTTTCCTCAAAAGATTTGTCAGTGGTGCTGCTATTGATGCAAAATTTAATATAAATTGTCGATAATAATTAGCATGCCCCAAGAATCCTCTGAGTTGCCGCAAGTTTTGAGGAGGTGGAATTGTCCGATTTTTTCCACTTTATCCTCGTCAACCGCGATCCCTTTTTTGGAAATAACATGTCCCAAAAGCAATCCTCTTCGTACTCCAAATGTACACTTTTCAGGATTTAATGCGATGCCTTTTTCAATGCTTCTTCTTAAAATAGCTTCGATCCTCTCCATCATGTTTTCATCATTGTCCCTGATTGCAAAATCATCGAGGAATATCTCCATCCAATCCTGCAAATAGTCTTGATATGTAGCTATCATTGCCCTCTGGAATGTGGCCGATGCATTGCATAATCCAAATGGCATCACACGATATGCGTATGTGCCCCATTCCGTGGTGAAAGTAGTTTTTGATTGATCCTCCTCATGGATTTGGATCTGGTTGTACCCACTGAAACCATCCAAAAATGAGTACAATTTATGGCCAGCGTGCCAATGTCCACTCTGGACACGGAAGTCACGTTGGACATTGGCACGTTGCTGAAGATTCACAGTCCATGAAGAGTGAGTTGGATTCTATTCATAACTCTACATCAGGTACATTTTTCATTTTGATGGAGGTGTTATCTCTTGGAGATCTCGTCTTCAAGAAAGTACAATTGTTTCCACCACAGAAGCAGAGTATGTTGCAGCATGTGAGGCATGTAAGGAAGCATTGTGGCTTTCTCATCTTGCTTGTGATATGGGTTTACCTCAGCATGTACCTCATTTTCTTAGTGATAATTAGAGTGCCATTGCTTTGGCTAAGAATCCGGTCTATCATGCAAAGAACAAGCACATTAAGGTGAGGTATCACTTCATTAGAGATTGCTTAGCCACTGAGCGCATTATTCTTGAGAAGGTTCACACTCGAGATAATGTTGCAGATGCTTTGACTAAAGCTCTACCACAGGATAGCTTTGGACACTGTTGTCACTTGATGGGGGTTACTTGATTCATGATCTTATATAGTTACTTGTATACTATCTAACAGACCCATCAGGTGGGAGGTAGAGTTTGTATACTTACACTCAGGTATTCTTTATCATTCTTTATTTTTCTCCCATAGTTACTTTGGCGATATTGGCCTTTAGTGGGAGATTGTTATCATTAGTGTCTATGTGAAAGGCCAAATGGCCACTAGACACTTATTTGTATATGTTCTTTAATAAAACATATAGTGGTTTGGTCAGTCATAGATTGTAAGTTCGATCGCATTTGTAACACCTAAGAAGTTTGTGTTTGTGCTCCCTATCTACTGTGTTTTTCTGCATATTCTGCAACCTCTGTGCGGAGTACCGTGTGTGGCTGTAGGAGCTTAGTTTTCTACTTTGAGGACATCATCCTGGAGCTCTTGAGAAGGAGAGTGCACTATGGCGCATTCCCATCGAAATACTTCACCGGGTGCCTCAAGTTTGGGCAAAGAGGACACCGTTTCAGATTTTTGCAAGCGTAGCAAACTAGCAAAATTCAGATGACCAAAGCGTGCATGCCAAAGCTTTACAGCTAACATCGTGTACTGCACATGCTGAATCATTAACAAATTTTTCATAGTCTATGAGCTTATATAGCCCATGACATAAAATTTTAGAAGCAATAATCACATCGCTGTTTGAAAGGTCATGTACTATGCCTCTGTCATCAACAAATTTCACAACCAAGCCAATTTTGGTTAATGCAAAAAATGATAAACATATTTTTCTTGATCCTTGGCACAAATAAAACATCCAAAAATGTAAAATAACTACCATAAAAAATAGTCAGAATGATCTTATCAACTCCCATAATAGGATAAGAAGAGTTGTTGGCACATGTGATAGTATTTCCTATAGGGGCAAGCTCAAGGGAAGTGAAGAAACTGCTCCACTATCAAAGCACCAAACGTCTGAGTCTACTATAGACATACACTACTCATGAGAAGATGGGATAAACAATAGTAAATGCCCATTCTTCATTTTGCACAGGATTAGCAAACTCTGTTTTTTGTGTAAAGGCCTCTGCAACAACCATTCCATCCTCTTTTTTCTTGTTTTGCAAGAGCAAATGTGAGGAATAATGGTACATTTGACAGACAAGGCTATCAACGCATGTGCCTAAGCATCTCTGCCATCCCAACAAATTTGTTCTATAGTAGGTGCAACAAGAACCGCAGCATGAATAGGAACATGAAAAATATCATCATCTTCAATGCCATCTATATTAGCTTCAGAAAGAAAATACTTGTTAGATGTGCTATATGTGTTTGGTGTGAGTGGTTGTAAGCCACTTTCTCAGCCCATGGATCCCAATAAAAAGTTTCTTTTTAGGTCAAGATGAGGCTATAAGAATATATTACATTACAATGAAGCATAATTAGTTCATTATTTTATGCTACATACACTAGACCTGATCTTGCATATGTAGTAGGTGTATTCTCTCAATTTTTGCATGCACACACTCATGATCATCTTATGGAAGCAAGAAAACTGCTTAGATACATCAAGCACACCATCAATCAAGGTCTATTTTACTATTATAATAATGTTTGAAGTGTCAAAAGATATAGTGATGTTGATTGGGTAGGTATCAAGGATGATTGAAGGAGTACATTAGGTTATGTTTTCATGATAGGTAAAAAGCTGATCTCATGGAGCTCTAAGAACCAACCCATGATTGCTCTTTCATCCATAGAGATTGAGTGCAAAGGATTAGCATTGGCTACATGTGACCTATTATGGCTTGAGAAGCTACTTAAGGGCTTGTAATTGGAAGTGGAGGAGTTTCCTCTTTATGGAGACAACATTTCAAGCATCTACCTAGCTAAAAATCCAATGTCTCATGCAAGGAGTAAGCACATAGAGGTTCATTATTATTTTGTTAAAGAAAAGGTGATGGAAAAAGAGCTACATATAAGGTATGTGAACACTAAACTACATGTTGCAGACATGATGGCAAAGTTTCTTGAAGGTACAAAGCTTTGAGGATTCAAGGAAGCAATCAAACCCTCTGTTATTGCCATTGTTGTTTCTCCTTCATTTGGAATCCATTTCTAGTGATTTTTGTGACTTTTCTTGTTGGAAACTTTATGAATTCTATTTTGAGTGGTATAAGTCTCGGGATTAGTATCTCTACAAGTTCAAGGAAATGAATAGAAAATTGTCTGTGTAGTTAGCTAATACTTTATGAAGAGATAAAGTACTCTATTTTGATGAAGCTTGTTGAGGAATCATCCAATGTCTACGTGGAGTGATTTTACTATCATTTGAACGACCTCTAACTCTAGTTTCAATGTACAGAGTTTTATTTAGAATGTGTGCATATAGTAAGAGAAAATAAAAAAATACAAAGCCTCTCACTAAAAAATTTAGGATCCTAAGAGGCTTCATTTGCTTTCGATGTGCACATAGGAGTGTTTATCCTCCAATAGAAGCACTAGTGGTGCCTTGGGCACAAGAATAGAATATTGTTTGTTGTTGGAGTAATTTGTTTGAATCTATGTGTATATTAAAGTCTCTGAGTAGTTAATGCACATGTAGAATTCTATGTATTGTTAACCAATATTCTCAAAGTTAATTCAATGGAAGAACTTGTGCGGTGTAATTGTCTGAGTGTTTACAGATGTGATTGATTAAGTAGGGTAACGATCTGAATTAGTACTGTAATATTGTCAGAATCGCATAGTAGTTGAATTAGGAAGGATTAAGTGTGGGAAAAGTTAAGAATGTGTCCTCATGATTCCTCCAACCAAGAACCCCTAGTTGACCATCAAACTGTAGAGTATTAGATAGAGATAGAGAATTTTGTTCTAGAGTGCAGTACTTGATAGAGGTTAACACACACTCTTATCATTGTTTCCATACTTTGCACTAGATTAACCCTACCAAGTGCAAAGTTAGTTGGTACTCATGATGATTTGGATTCGAATCACACCACACACACAAAATCCCCTCTTTTTTAGATCTAGTTTGGAACAAGATCCTCTTTTGATTAAAAAAGACAATTAAGGGAGATGAAAATCCATGATCCTCAGTTGGACCATGGGCTTGACGAAAAAATATTCAATAGATATTTTCTATAGAGGCCTCTTCTTGATAGACAACTTGATGCATATTTTTGAGGATGAAAATCCAAGGGGGAGAGGGGGGATGCTATGGAGTAAGCCTTGATAATCCTAAAGGTCAAGATCCTCGAACTACTAGACAAGCTATAACACTACAAGAAATAGGGGGGCATAGCGACGCCCCCGAATTGGAAAAAAAACAAACACCATCGCTTATTCGATGCTAGCATCGCATAAGCAACGGTGGTGTTTTCGAATTGTTTTTTTGGGCATTCGTCGCATAAGCGATGCTTGCGTTGCTTATGCGATGCTAAATTAGTGCATCACAAATAGCGTCGCTAACTAGTGACGTTAGTTGCGACGTTGGCAAACTGGACAGCGTCGCATATGCGACCCTCTAGAATGTTAAAAAAAAATGGATTTCTCCCGGCACATTTGTGTTGGGATTTTGACGCAAGAGCAAGAAGAGACCGAGAGAGAGAGAGAGAGAGCACGAGAGAGAGAGAGAGAGAAAGAGAGAGAGAGAGAGAGAGAGAGAGAGAGAGAGATCTCGTTGAAGCAAGGTATGTGCACACACACACACTTACACACACATACATCTGCATACACACACACATATACACACATAGACACACACACATACACATAGACACATACACACATACACACAAATACACACACATATACACACATACACAAATAATGTTGCATACACACATGCACACATAATGCATACACATGCACACACATATACACATACATATACACACACATACACATACACACACACATACACACACACATACACACACATATATGCATACACACACATAGAGAGACATGCACACACATACACATACATGCATACATAATGCATATGCATATGCGTACATACATACATACTTACATGCATACACAATGCATATGCATATGCGTACATACATACATACTTACATGCATACACACACATATGCATACATAATGCACATGCATACATACACATACATAATGCATATGCATACGTAATGCACATGCATACATACACATACATAATGCATACACACACATATGCATACATAATGCATACACACACATACACACACATATGCATACATACATGCATACACATACACACATAGACACATACACACACATAGACACATACACACACATAGACACATACACACACATAAACACATACACACTCATAGACACACACACATACACATAGATGCGCACACACATACACACACATACACACATAATGATGCATTCACACACATACACATGCATACACACATACACACACATACACACACACATATACACATACACACATACACACATACACACATACACACATACACACACACATATATGCATACACACATAGAGAGACATACACACACATACACATACATGCATACATAATGCATATGCATATGCATAGATACTTACATGCATACATACACATACATAATGCATACACACACATATGCATACAGAATGCATACACACACATACACACACCTATGCATACATACATGCATACACATACACACATAGACACATACACACACATAGACACATACACACACATAAACACATACACACTCATAGACGCGTACTGACACATACACATAGACATACACACATACACACACACATATACACAAACACATACACACATAGACACATACACACATAATGATGCATACACACACATACACATGCATACACATACATATGCATACATACATGCATACACATACACACATAGACACATACACACACAGAGACACATACACACACATAAACACATACACACTCATAGATACACACGCATACACATAGACACACACACATACACACACATATACACACACACATAGACACATACACACATACACATGCATACACACACATACACATGCATACACACATACAGACACATATACACATACACACACATATGCATACACACACATAGAGAGACATACACACATATGCATACACACACATATGCATACATACATGCATACAGACACATATACACATACCCACATACACACATACACACACATATATGCATACACACACATAGAGAGACATACACACATATGCATACACACACATACACACATATGCATACATACATGCATACACATACACACATAGACACATACACACACATAGACACATACACACACATAAACACATACACACTCATAGACGCATAGCGACACATACACATAGACACATACACATACACACACATGCATACACACACATATGCATACATAATGCATACACACACATACACACATATGCATACATACATGCATACACACACACACATACATGCATACACATACACACACATAGATACATACATATACACTCATAGACACACACACATACACATAGACACACACACATATACACACACAAACACACGTAGACACATACACACATAATGATGCATACACACACATACACATGCATACACACATACAAACACACACATACACACATACACACATACACACATACACACATACACACATACACACATACACACATACACACATATATGCATACACACACATATATATGCATACACACATACATAGAGAGACATACTCACACATACACATACATGCATATATATACATACATAATGCATATGCATATGCATACATACATACATACATACATACATACATACATGCATACATACACATACATACACATACATAATGCATACACACATATGCATACATAATGCATACACACACATACACACACATAGACACATACACACACATAAACACATACACACTCATAGATGTTCACACATACACATAGACACACACACATATACACACACACATAGACGCACACACATAGACACATACACACATAATGATGCATACACACACATACACATGCATACACACATACACACACATACACGCACATACATACACACACATGCATACATACACATACTTAATGCATACACACATACATATGTATACATATATATATTGATTTATAAGCATTTTGTTTTATATGTTAGGTATTATGGATTCCAGTAGAGAGAGAAAGGCGAAACTCACTCTCATAAAAAGTCTTATGAGAGCAAGAGTTCGTCTGATACTCTAGGGGCCATCATGCGTGATTACGCAGAGATGTCTGATGAGGAGCTGGATTGTACGATCCAGATGCTTATCCAACGATCAGACGAGGGCTCTTCTGCGGCTCCACATGCAGGAAGAGCGCTATCTGCTCATAGGTATGTTATTTTTTTCATAAACTTTTTTAATGATATTATAACACATATTTTTATTTATTTTTATTTGTCTATTTTCAGGACACCTATACCACCTCCAAATCGTGATAGCAGAGTAGAGTTGCCTATGAGGACATGCATAGGCACCTTAGGACTAGAGTGCGATATAGAGCCAGAGGGGAACATTGTGTACATAGGGAATGGATTGGAGTTCAAGAGAAGAATGCGGGCACTATACGACTCTTACCTGCACTTTGTCCACTTACCGTGGAAGTAAGTAAAAATTTTACATATAATTTGAAATAAATATCTTATGTTTTATTTGCATTATGTTTTTTATTTTTGTAGTGAGCATGATGAGAGGGATAAAAAATACGTACTTAGTTCACTTGAGACAGAGTTTCGGACAGGATGGTCGCTTAAGTGGTGTCTAAAAGAGATGCGGACACTTATGGCTCATCGTCGCGATAATGCATGGTATGCACTGCTTTTATGTATATATACGTGGATATGAGTATGTGTGTTTATGCATGTATGTATGTATATGAGAGAGAGAGAGAAAAGAGTGAGACTAGAGGTATAAATACACGCATACACACACATATATACATCATACATGCACATTTACACACATATACACATACATGCACATTTATACATACACACACATACATGCACATTTTTACACACATACACATGCATGCAGCTACACACATATAATGAATACACATAGACACATACACATACTCACATACACGTACACATACTCACATACACATACACATGCATAATCATATGTACACACACATAGACTCATATAATCATATTTACATGCATATATACACACACACACACAACACATGCATATGCACATATAGATACACATACATACACAACACATGCATACACATAAATAAATGAATAAATAAATAAATAAATCCTATTTCAAAAATCCTAAATTGAAAACACTAATTTTGATATTAGGGTTTTAAAACCCCTAATTTATAAACTCTAATTCAACCTTTTAGCCATATGTTTGAAGTATATGTACACATTGCATCTATTCCTCTGACGTCCTACTAGAGAGATGTCTCTCCTCCCAACCTTATGCCTCTATATATAGCTACTCGAATCAACGAGGATCATAATATATATAAAGATATATACACATCATGTAGATAGGATACATAAATATAAAATGGAGTAGATATATTATGCATCACACATACATGCCTAAATGCACACATAAATATATATATACATGCATACATATTTACATGTACACATTTACACATAGACATATATACATATATACATGTACACATCACATATACATGCCTACATGCACACATAAACATATATATACATGCATACATATTTACATGTACATATTTACACATAGACACATATACATATATACATGTACACAATTATAAACACTTGCATATATTACATGAATACATGAATATTTTACATAAATGCATATGCATATATACACATATGCATATTTAACACATGTATACATATATCACACACATGCAAACACATACATATACATGAAATACATATATATGCATACTAATATATGTATACATATAATACACATGAATACACACACATATGCATACATACATGATAAAAATTTGCTCCTCGAAGATAAAGCTATATATAAAATAATTAGGCATACCCCCGAGCTTCATGTTCTAACTTAGTAGAACATGATTTCATCTCTCTAGTAGGATTCATCATTATTCAAGTTAATAAAAAAATCTCTTATCTGATATCCATTCAGAAGCTTCAAGTTATTGATCGATAACTAGAGTAGAATTTACTATCTAATCTGCTCATATGTTTTCATTATTGCCATCATTTTGGTAAGACATCAATATAGTTTCATCTTCATTATCCTTATTGATTTCATTTATTTTTTCTATTGTTAAATCTATGTTCTCATGAATCACATCATCTATTGATGGATTAATATATATTTCTGGTAATTCCTCTTCCTCATC
The DNA here is from genome assembly GCA_020310875.1 of Ceratopteris richardii. Classification (NCBI taxonomy): domain Eukaryota; kingdom Viridiplantae; phylum Streptophyta; class Polypodiopsida; order Polypodiales; family Pteridaceae; genus Ceratopteris; species Ceratopteris richardii. The sequence goes on from CM035426.1 coordinate 101,511,985, forward strand.
AGTAGAATCAACATGTAGAGAATTATTCATAAGGAAGATTAGTATCATTATCACATATAACGATTCTAATTTCTATTTCAGATGTTGATGTATCAGTATCTGATGCTGAATCATCAAGAGGACTTTCTTCGATCTCTCTAACAATAAATTGTTCAAACAATGACCTACCTCTAGGTTGCACATGAATGACTTGCCATCAAGGATGAGCATCAGGGTTTTTATAAAAAAATGCTTGTTCAATATGCCTAGGAAGAATATATGGTTCTTTAGTAGATCGCATTACCTTGGAAGAATCAATTGCCCAAAACCCAAATAATTCCTTTCTTAATGTGGAATTACTACCTTTATACTCGGCTCGAAACCAGTCAACCTTCAAAATGACCTATCAAAATATATAACAACAAAAACCCATTATTAGGTGCTTAAAAAAATAACTAACTATAAACTTTTTTCTACCTGTTTGAATGTACGAAATGAAATTTCGTAGATACCAACAATAGTTCCTATGTAACCAAGTTCGCTATCTATAAGGTTCATCTCTTTTGAGCTAGCACGTGATAGTTGCTTGAAAGAAGCAACAATACTAGAATCCTCTGTTTTACGTAAAGAATCAATGGCTTTGATTCTAGTATGCTATCCAAAAGCCCACATATTAGTGAACATTCGAGCCTGCAAAATAAATTCAATTAGTAAATAGAAACTAACATACATATATGAAAAAAATAAAATATTATTTTAATAAAATTACCCTTCGTTCACAACCTATCATTAACTCTCTTTGCTCATCTGAGATTTCTTCATTATTTGCGTTGGCGCATTGCAAACGACTATATAGCCAATCCATGAAAGGAGATATATCTGTAATCTCATTATTATCGAGATTATGTCTAAATCTTTTGTTTTTTCGCCTTTTACTTCAGAGATTTTGAAGTTCCTCGTACTCGCTAAGGAATGCTTGCATGCATTCGCTATTATATGCTACAAAAGTAGAAACATCATGTTTTTCTTGAAATGTAAATAAGAATGGAACCCTACCTCATCTGTTATTTTTGAAGAAGACTCATTGGTCCATGCACGTGGAGATTCTTCATGAACTCTTTCAAGGTACTCACTAACGTAATACATGCACTCTTCAAGCATCCAACCCTTTGCCATGGATCCTTCTAGTTTCGCTCTTTGTCGCACATAACCTTTTAATATTCCCATAAATCACTCGACCCAAAACATCCATCGAGTGTTGACAACACCTGCAATCTCTATTTCATCTACAAGATGGACTAATAAATAAACCTGAATATCAAAAAATGAAGTAGGAAGTTCTTTCTCCATCAAACATAGTAGCTCTTTGCATTCACGTTTTTTTTGTGGGATCGAGTTTTTGTCAATCTCTTTGGATGTAATCCACCTATACATATCATAAAAAAAATTATAAAGAAGTTAATTAAAAAATAAAAGATATCCAATATTCATACATATTAAATATAAAAGTATAATAATTACCTTATAAGTGATCCAAGACGATAGATCACATCTCGTACTCCTTTCGTTGTACATCCATCGATAACCAAAGGTAAAATATGTTTCATCAAAAAGTTATGTCAGTCATGGGTCTTTAACCCAGATAAGCTCTTATCATCCATAGTAAACATGTTTTGAGAAGATGCTCCATATCTTGTAGGAGTCTTAATCAATTGAATTCTATTGTTGATAGTCTGTATCTCTTTTGTTGTAAGTACCCAAGGAGCAGGTGCATAAGTCGTTTCTTGTCGATGTCTATAACAAACTGGCCATAACTTTGGTTTGGATTTTTGATCTTTCAAATAATTCCTTGATGTTGTGGTATCTTTTAGTCCAAGAAGATGATGCCATAGTGAATAACCAATATTTTTGAATATATGCATAGGATCAAGAAGATGACACACTTTTAACTCTTTCCAATGCTCCAAAGAATACCATATTGATATGTTCTCTGCGAGTGCCAATTTTCCTTTACCTCTGTTCACATACTCATTATCTAAATCATCACTGAAGATTTCTGATTATGGATCTATCAGAGGTCCATCTGTCCATTTTTTATACCAATCCATAGGCATCATAGGTTTTGGACACTGACCTGTTTCAAGCTTTCCATTAAAATGTATCGCTTCTCTTTTAGATCTTAATGGATGATCATCAGGCAAGAATCATCGATGTCAAAGATAAATATTTTTGTTGAGATTCTTACTATAGATTGATCTCAACCAATCACCACAATATGGACAAGCTTTATAACCTGTAGTAGATATTGCTGCATCATGGAAAATGATAAAAATATAATTAGATTAAATCATATTTATTTACATGCATATTGAATAAAAAAATTACATCAGTACCTGAACAAACATCATATCCTGGAAAATCATGAATAGTCCAAGCCACAATACCACGAACCATAATGTCTTTCATTGATGCTTTTCGATACATCAATGACATTAATACCTCTCCATAACTCTTGAACATCGTCAATGAGAGGAGCAAGATATATATTCATATCTTTAACTTGTCTTTTGCCTGGGATTAAAAGTGAAAGCATTAAATGTTCCTTTTTAATGCTAAGATATGGCAGAAGATTGTAGTTTATGACTACCACTAGCCATGTTGACCATTTACTAGATTTCATGGAGAATGGATTAACCGCATCTAATGCAACTCCTAACTTTAGATTCTGTGGATTTTGTGCAAATTCAGGCCATGTAGAATCAATATTTTGAAAAGCAACACTATCATGAGGAATTCTGATTATTCCATTAGTATTTTTTGATCATGTCCCCAAGTCAAAAGTTTTGATAATTTAGGGCTTTTACCTTCTTCATCCTTTTTGGGATTTTACCTTCTTCATCCTTATATCGAGGAGATTGACATTTGGGACATGTCAAAGAATCTGCATATTCACCTCTATATAAAATACAATCGTTAGGACATGCATGTATGCATTGATAATCTATACCAAGATTGTTGATTATCTTCTTCATTTCATCATGTGAGGTAGGAAGAATATTCTGACTTGGTAAAAACTTTTTAGATAATAACTTGTAAGTTTATCAAAAAAAGATATATTAAAAAAAGTAAATAAACAAATATACACACACACACACACACACACACATATATATATATATATATATATATATATATATATATATATATATATATATATATATATATGCATGTAATTTTATATATGTGTATGCTTATGTGCATCTTTCAAAATATTCGTGAAAAATTTGATTGTTTTGGGTGGCAGGATACGATTGTTTGTTTTGGAGGATATGAAGTATGTAACTTCATTGAATGATTTGTCGATTCTATCATATGTTGAGTTTGAAAGTGTGAGAAGCGGGTTTATAATTGTTATTCAAAGAATTTGGCACTGTTTATAGGCCATACGATGGTGACCTAGATGAATCGCATGCACAAAGGTTACTCAAGATAGAGCAACTTGATTATAAGGGACTAGTGCCAGCAGGATTCGTGGGGTATGCAGTAAACCTCTTGCATGTCAATGATGAGCATTTGAACTTTAGGATACAAAATGGAAATCATGGTGGCTTGAGAGGATCACGTTTATACAGCTTGTTCAAAGAACTTCAGGTTTATGACACTGAAGTTTTTTGAACAAGCTGTATAAAAGTGATCCTCTCAAGCCACCATGATTTCCACTTTGTATCCTAAAGTTCAGATGCTCGTCATTGACATGCAAGAGGTTTACTGCATACCCTAGGAATCTTGCTGGCACTAGTCCATTATACTCAGATTGCTCTATCTTGAGTAACCTCTGTGCATGTGATTCATCCAGGTCACCATTGTATGGCCTATAAACAGTGCCAAATTCTTTGAATAGCAATTATAAATCCGCTTCTCACACTTTCAAACTGAACATATGATAGAATCGACAAATCATTCAATGAAGGTACATACTTCATATCCTCCAAAACAAACAATTGTATCTTGCCATCCAAACAATAAAATTTTTCGCAAATATTTTGAAAGATGCATTAATAGTTTTAAAAGATGCACGGACAAAAAGTGTCCATTCAATTCAAGTTCTTGTTCTTACCTTATCTAAAGTGAGAATTAAAACCTGCATATATATGCATATATATAATAGATAGAAAATTGAAAATTATACCTTAATAGTGTCGAAACAGATACATTACTCCATCCAAAGAGATTTTGAAGGTTGGGAATAAGTAAGCTCGCACTTAGTCGTGTCAAACGACTCGACTACTATTTATTAAACCTGCTATATTTCCATGTGTGTAAGGTCTTCCATCAATATATAATCTTTCATTTTCTGCATGTAAAATCCTTCTACTAGTAAGGGATGCTGCGTTCAAGCATATTCCATAAGTACTCATGCTTTGAACATAACGTGAAAGTCGATGTAAATCTCCCCATCCATATATAGGACCACAAAATGACATAAGAGTGACTTCAGAGTTCGGAGGCACATACAAATCCTCTACAATAAAGAGACCACGACCATCATTAGTAATAGTGGATGGAGCAATCATATAGCGATTACCCCAAAAGTTGAAAACCTCTCCATCTAAAGGAAGTGGTCCTCTATTCCATCCTCCATATCTTCTTCTATCATATGTTTGTACTAAAGGACGATCACAAGCTGGCAATGGATAATCTCCAGCCGTTTCATTCTCTAAACCAGGAGGTAGAGGATTTCTAGAAACCTCTGCTTGTAATTGATGAACAACAAGTCCATGACATGTATTAGGTATATTAACATTATGAGAAAAATTATCATCATCATCATCATCAAGCAAGTATTCCTGTATATCAATAGTAATTTGATTTTATATATGGTTTTTAAATAAAACAATGACATTAATATATATAGAAAATACATACCCAAGCATTATCACGTTGACTAGGTGACATTGCACGCTCAAAAGTACCATACTCTGCCTCATGTTCAATACATTCCAATCGTGGTCTTCGACAAGTTCCATAACAAGAGTTACACCAACATATAATATGCTCTTCATAGTAAAATTCATCATAATTCCTATCGGAGGACACATGTGAATTTGTTGCATGGATAGGAGGTGGTGGAGTACCCTCTGATTGATCAAAATCTGCACAAAATAAGAAACAAAAAAAAAAAAGTTATGTATCCATCAAATATATTTAAAATTAAATGTTTGATATACTTATAGTATAACGTCATTGCACAATGAGGAGATGGTGGTGGAGTTCCATCTGATGGATCATAATCTACAAATAATGGTATTTGATATTAATAATCTGATTATCTACATACACAAAAAATTCACATATACATATTTACACATACACATATATTCACATATACACATTTACACATACAACACATATTCACATATACACAACTACACATTATTGTGGGATAATGTATACACATACACATATATTCACATATACACATTTACACATACAACACATATTCACATATACACAACTACACATTATTGTGGGATAAATGTATGTATTTTGTATGAATGAGTGTATATGCATGCATGTGTGTGTACGTATATATGTGGATATGTATATGTGTGTTTATGTTATATGTATGTATATGTGTATATGTATACATATATGTATGCGTATATGTTTGCATGTATATGTATATGTGGGTATGTGTATGTTATGTGTGTGTATATATGTGTATGTATTCTGATTTTTTTTTCTGTTTGAGATTATATTAACAGGAGATATTGTATGGTGACAAAAATAAGAGGCGAGCTAACATAACACCTGAGACGTGGTAGTTTTTTCGTAGACAGCTACGTCTTTAGGAGTCATTTCCTCAGCAGAAGGTACACAAATTAATAGTTTATATTTATAATTTTTATATATTTTAGTAAATTTTTACATTTAATTTATGTATTTTTTTTTCCTGAATAAACAGGCTGCTGCAAAGAAGAGAGTGGAGTCGGGCCACACATCGCACCTAGGCCAAATGGGCCATAATGGTTTTGTCGCTACATTTGTAAGTATATGTGTTATTGTGAGTATATTTTTTATTTTAGTTAAAATGGAAGCAACTAATCTTTTTTATTTGTTTCAATACAACGGAAGGATTATGGCCGATATCCTACGAAACATGAGATTGAGTATGCTACACATTTTGGATATCGACTTTTGAGCGAGTATATGCAAGATCATCCTGATGCCTTTGTGAGTATTTTTAAATTTTATATAATTATTTTATTTTTATGAATGGTTTAATTGTTTTATTTATTTATGTTTGTTATATGTAATACAGGAGTATTATGGAGAGACAAATATGGATGAGGTGGAGAGACAGACACAGGAGGGACGATCTCGATCGTCACAGGGTGATCATGACGATGAGGATGAGGAAGATCAGGATGATCATGATATTGTTGATGATGATGATGATCATGATGACGATGATTAGGATTTTAGTTGATTATGACATTGGATTATATGTATTTATATTGATATATGTATATATTTTTTATCTATATATTTTTCATTTCAGTTATGTTTTGAATTGTGTGTATGGTATTAAGTAATGAAGAGTTTTGTTCTATTGGTTATTATTATTGTTTATATTAAGCATGTGTTTTAATACTTTAATTATATAATTAATTCATATGTGTGTACCTAAGTGTATATGTATGTGTGTGTATATGTATGTATGTGCATGTGTATGTGTGTGTATATGTATGTATGTGCATGTGCATGTGTAAGTGTATATGTGTGTATGAGTATGTGCATGTGCATGTGTATGTGTGTGTATATGTATGTGCATGTATATGTGTGTATGTGCATGTGTATGTGTATATGTAGGTATGTGCATGTGTGTGTGTGCATGTGTATATGTGTTTTAATACTTTAATTATATAATTAATTCATATGTGTGTACCTAGGTGTATATGTATGTGTGTGTATATGTATGTATGTGCATGTGTATGTGTGTGTATATGTATGTATGTGCATGTGCATGTGTAAGTGTATATCTGTGTATGAGTATGTGCATGTGCATGTGTATGTGTGTGTATATGTATGTGCATGTATATGTGTAACTCTATGTGTATATGTGTGTATGTGCATGTATATGTGTATATGTAGGTATGTGCATGTGTGTGTGCATGTGTATATGTGTTTTCATACTTTAATTATATAATTCATTCATATGTGTGTACCTAAGTGTATATGTATGTGTGTGTATATGTATGTATGTGCATGTGTATGAGTGTGTATATGTATGTATGTGAATGTGCATGTGTAAGTGTATATGTGTGTATGAGTATGTGCATGTGCATGTGTATGTGTGTGTATATGTATGTGCATGTATATGTATGTGCATGTATATGTATAACTCTATGTGTTTATGTGTGTATGTGCATGTATGTGTATATGTAGGTATGTGCATGTGTGTGTGCATGTGTATATGTGTTTTCATACTTTAATTACATAATTCATTCATATGTGTGTACCTAAGTGTATATGTATGTGTGTGTATATGTATGTATGTGCATGTGTATGTGTGTGTATATGTATGTATGTGCATGTGCATGTGCATGTGCATGTGCATGTGCATGTGCATGTGTAAGTGTATATGTGTGTATGAGTATGTGCATGTGCATGTGTAAGTGTATATGTGTGTATGAGTATGTACATGTGCATGTGTAAGTGTATGTGTGTGTATGAGTATGTGCATGTGCATGTGTATATGTGTGTATATGTATGTGCATGTATATGTGTATATGTAGGTATGTGCATGTGTGTGTGCATGTGTATATGTGTGTGTACATATGTGCATATATATGTGTATATATGTGTATAATGTATGTATATGCATGTGTATATGTATTCCACATGAATGCGTATATGTTAATGTGTGTGTGTATATATATATATATATATATATATATATATATATATATATATATATATATATATATATATATATATATATATATATATATATATATTGCTTGGTTAGCTTCTTGAATAACCTGCAATAGAGAGAGAGAGAGAGATGTAGAAAGAGAGAAACAGAGACACAGGGAGACAATAAGAGAGAGCTTAGGCAAAACAACAATTCTGCATGTACTTGCTTCAACTCGTAAGTGCAACGCAATTGCGATTGTTGGAGAGCTCTTCGATCATGTGTGAAAATGCCGATCGAAGAGCCTCCAATGTTTTAATTCTTTTCCGTCAACAGACCATCGTGTAAGCGATGCTACACGTCAAGTTGCGGCGCATAAGCGACATGTTGTTAGCGTCGCTTATATGACTACGCAAAACGTTGCTTATGCGACGCAAGAAAGCATCTCTTATGCAACACTATTTAAAACCGTCGTGTTAGCGATGCTGTATGGGAGCGTCGCAGCCCCGTCGTGCCACAAGTCACAAAAAAGGTCGTTTGCTTCGTCGTTTAATCGACGGTCAGCGCGCGACGCTCATTACGATGCATGTTGCAATTTTATAGCGACGAAATTCTGTTGCCTTAACCGTCGCTATACGCCTGTATTCCTTGTAGTGTAAGCTTGGCCTAGTGGTTGGGTCTCATGGATGGGAAGAAGGAGATCTTGGGTTCAAAACCAATGAAACATAGGATGGGTATTTCTTCCAAGGATTCTAGAGCCTTCTAGAAGCATCTACTAGGAGATATGATGCACATATGCAGATTTACTACTTGGGGACTCGAATACATGGAAAATATGTGTGAAGTTTCCTTGAAAGATCCCCCTTGAGAGAGGCCAAATAATTGATGGTTGGGTGGTGAGTAGTGTATAATCTCACTTACATGTGGAGAGCATACAAAATTGGTCTTTGAAAACCTAGGGCACCCATAAACATGTTTTACAATATATACACGTTAAGAAGCAATGGAGCATCCAATGCAAATTCAATACAATCTAAGGGTCCAAGGCCAATAATTTGTTATTGATGTTGGAAGTATGGGCACATTAAGAAAAAGCATTCACTTTTGGAAGGTTTTCCACCATGGTGGAATCGCCTTTATAAGAAGGATGGTTTACAAGGGATAACCTCAAGAATCATGTTGCATCAATCATCGCAATTATTATTGCACCACATGAAAAGAAAAGAAGAGGCCAAAAACTTTCGTTGTGACAATAAAATCCAAAGCCTCAAAATCAATAGAAGCCACAACAAGAGGAGATCCACGATAAAGCACTAGGGTTGGAGGACAAAAGGAATATCATTGATGAAGCATTTAGAAGCGTTATTATGGATGTCAACAATGACAAGGAGCAACCTATGTCTGTAATAATTGATGTGAAGCACATGCAAAAGAGCACATATCAAAAGGTTAGCCAATGCCAGTTGAAAGGTAAAAAGGTTCTTCTAAATGCTTGATCTCAAATCTTATTTATCTAAGATCTTCTCACTACCCAAGTCCAAAATATATCTACCATATGTAAGTGTGAGTTGATCAAGATGGATCCCAACATAAAAAGATTTTGGAGCATGTTTGATCTCAAATCTTATTTATCTCACATCTTCTCTATCCTAGTCCAAAATCTGTCTCCTATATGTCCAAAATATTTTTGATTGGGATGAGAGAAAATCCTCTCAAATCTGATTTATCTCATATCTTCTCTCATCCCAATCCAAAATATCTCTTCTAACAAGCCTCTAAGGGTGAATTCACACTGTTCCGATGGCACAATATTGTTTTTTCTGCATACTATGGGTGACTTCAGATTGAGGCTCTGGAATGATGAGCTAAAATCACTGTGTTCCACCTCGAAGCGTGGATATTTTGAATGTTCCACCGGCCTTGTATTCGCATAGGTGATGGAATAGAATTACACAAAATGTATTAAAAAGGTTCTTGAAATCTGATTTGGCAGCACTACATGCTTGGGGCGGAGGGAGGGGGGTCGGAACAGTTTGCATTATAAGGTTCCAAGACGTGGCTACAAACTTTGTAGGGAGCACCGTGCAATGTGAATACATCGATGAAGGCCCTGCTTACTTGGCATACAATTACTGGTTCATTGTTGAAACGATGTGAGGGTGCCACTCTGTCTGAAATGCCCCTATGTCCTCTGGGCTGGCAACTCACACTAAGTTGAACTGAGAACAAATGCAAAGTCATGTCAACCATCATATTGACCATTAAAAATTTCTGAGCCATAGATTTTTCATGTTCCACATGTCCCATTTTTGTTATGAGGGGATGAAGCCACCAGAGAATGAGGTGGGTCTGGAACCTCTTTAGATTCATATAAACCAATAGTCTTCTGCCACATGGTTTAATTCTTCATGCCTCTACCTTGTGTGAAGCTCCACTAAGAGATATTAGAAGCCTCCAAGATACTCTCCAAAGAAGGCTCCAATCATCATGCTCTAGCGTGAGACCATATCGATTGTTTGATCCATTCATTCTTTTGGTGGTTCGATTGGAGGGTAGCGCCAAAGTTAAGCCATGCCTCTCTGGAGCTCGACAAATTTCGAGTCTCAGATTTTTTTTCTAAATTTTTAAATATATTTTTCTGGTTCTGGCAAAAAGTGGAAAACTATCCACGTGGCAGGTGACAAGATTACACAGGGTTTGTTTGAGGCTAAGGCGTTTGTGGTGACTAGCGAGATACTCCTCCTATCAGCACTTTTTTTATTATTATGCATCTCCTCCAATAGTTACATAGCTGCAGCGGCTTCTAACGAAGTGAGGAGGAGCTATGGCGTCTGCTGCAGTTTCCGCTGGCGCCGCCAGCACGTTTTCTTCCTCATCCACGCTTAGCAGCTCACAGGTATGTCCAAACTTTTCACCTCAATTTCTCCATTTGTGAGAGGATAAGATCGTCGAGGTCGTTAGCTGTGACATTTTGTATGACGGAATGGCCATCTATGCCCGCAGGCTAATGCCGGTCGATCTGGTTTGTCTGATTTCTCTGGTTTGAGGAGCTCGGGTTCTCTGCCTTTAGTGAAGAAGAATGATGATTTCGTGCTAAGGGTAGCGTCGCAGACCGCGTCTGTAAGTTGGACGGAACTTCAGTATGTCATCAGTAATCTCTACGCGAAACATTTTTCTGAGCTGTGAGTATCGTCCGCGCAGGCCGCCTCCTCGGGGCAGAAGAGAGCCGTTGCCGAGGCCAAGATCAAGGTAGCCATCAACGGATTTGGACGTATTGGACGCAACTTCATCCGCTGCTGGCACGGGCGCAAGGATTCTCCCCTTGATGTCGTTGCCATCAACGACACTGGAGGTGTGAAACAGGCTTCCCATCTTCTTAAGTACGACTCCATGCTCGGTACGTTCGATGCGGATGTGAAGGCCGTCGGCAGCGACAGCATCTCCGTTGATGGCAAGGTCATCAAGGTTGTCTCAGACAGGAATCCTCTCAATCTTCCTTGGGGGTGAGTGGAGACATTTTCTCATTGTCTTCCTCTGGCATAGATTCAGGTCTAATTGATCTGCTTGGTCTGTAGGGAGCTTGGTATCGATCTTGTCATTGAAGGAACTGGGGTGTTTGTGGATGCCGAGGGAGCTGGAAAACATATAACCGCAGGAGCGAAGAAGGTCCTCATCACTGCGCCAGGCAAAGGCGCCATTCCTACTTATGTTGTTGGTGTGAACGAAGATAAGTATAGTCCCGAGGAGCCGATCATCAGCAACGCTTCCTGCACCACCAACTGCCTCGCTCCTTTCGTCAAGATTCTTGACGAGAAGTTTGGTAAGGATGTCCATGGGCGGTGGTTTCGTCATCACCAGGTTCTCTAATCTGGCTTCGAATTATTGATCTCCTCGCACTTTTACATGCCCATTGCAGGAATCGTGAAGGGCACCATGACCACGACCCACTCATACACCGGCGATCAGCGTCTGCTCGACGCCTCACACAGAGACCTCCGCAGGGCGCGGGCTGCCGCTCTGAATATAGTCCCCACATCTACGGGTGCCGCCAAGGCCGTTGCTCTGGTTCTACCCAATCTGAAGGGTAAGCTCAACGGGATCGCTCTACGAGTGCCTACCCCAAACGTATCGGTTGTCGACCTGGTAGTACAGGTGGAGAAGAAGACCTTCGCGGAAGAGGTGAATGCTGCTTTCCGCGAGGCTGCTAGTAAGGAGTTGAAGGGCATTTTGGACGTCTGTGACGTACCTCTGGTGTCTGTGGACTTCCGTTGCTCTGACGTCTCCTCAACCATTGACTCTTCGCTGACGATGGTTATGGGTGACGATATGGTGAAGGTGGTTGCCTGGTACGACAATGAGTGGGGTTACTCTCAAAGGGTCGTTGATCTGGCAGACATCGTTGCCAACAAGTGGTAAAGCGAGCCCCATATTCACTCCACTGTGCTCCATTCCCCCGTGGAGCTTGTCCTTTTTTGTCTGTATAATCTGCATAATGTAAAGACCTTACCTTGCATGGAGCTGGTCAGCTGCCTTTGCTATTCTTTCAGAGACATCCATAGCCCCCATATGGAGCTTACAATACGCAACCTTTCCGGCATAATGAATTTTTAGTTTGTGCAGTGTAATATTGTTTGAGGTAGAGGGGTTAATCTAAAGCAGTTGTATGTATGTTGTCTGTCTTCAGGATGAGTGTATGTATCAATGAGATACAGGTCTGTATCAATGAGTTATTTTAAATGAGATACAGGTCTGTATCAATGAGTTATTTTAAATGAGATACAGGTCTGTATCAATGCGTCATGTGGTAGGTTATTTCGGAAACATAGAAGAATATGCAACTTTTGGATGATAGGAGATTGGTAATTGGGCATGGGGAGCTCCTCTAAGGATGGGATTGACTCCGAAGTGAGTCATGGATACAAGTCAGGTTCGGAGTAGCCCTTTTAACTGTGGGGAAACAGGTCAGGTCATAGGAAACCATCTCTGATTAATGTGGGACAAATTGTGACCACGTAAGCTCCATATGAAGTCCTCCATATGAAGTCATGGATGGGTTCGGAGTAGGCCTGTTAGCTGTGGCGAAACAGGTCAGGTCATTGGAAACCATCTCTGATCAATGTGGGACAAATTGTGATCACTTAAGCTCCATATGAAGTAGAACCATGGACTAGCCGTAGCAGTAGCTTTGGGTCCTCCATTGGAGTTGATGGCTCTCAGCTTTGGGTCCTCCATTGGAGTTGATGGCTCTCCTGAAGGGAATTCAGGGCAAATTTACGAAAAGCACATGTCCAGGATATGCTGAACGTAGTAGTATTGAATTATATAGATAGCAGGTTGCCATGCCGTGGCAGCTTGAGGGCATGGAACTCAGCTCTATGCTATGCAGGCCTTATCCTCTCAAGTTGGGATTTGAGAGGTGTAAGATCCGCGCAATTTACTTTCTTATCATTTCGGGTGACAATCTATTTGTAATCATATTCAAGTGGCAATGTGGTAATCTTGGAAGAGTGTTCGACACTATTATATGCAAACTTACCATAGATTACCACATTGCCTCATTCTTCTATTTATCCATTTGTCTATGGGTGTTTGGTTGTGCTTATTCAAAGTTTAGTGTCCAATCTCTTAGAGGTCTCTCCAAAAGTGACTAGTTTACTGAGTATCTCTATCGAAAACAATGAAGGTCTCTCCGGATGTGACTAGTAAATGTCTCTTAATCTAAAGCAATGGAAGATCATGCTTAGATTTCCTATAGATCAAGACAAATTTTGGATCGTCATATAATCTATTCATCATTAGGAAAAAAATGAACCATGCATGGGATTTGTAAGGATCCCTAACTTTTAGAAATTAAGCTTGTTTAAGGAGATAAAGTGCATTTAATAGAGCACCTAAGTAGGTTGGAGTAGGCTTTATTAGGTTTACCAAGCCCTTTCTCTCTCTCTCTCTCATCCTTTGGAGAGAGATGAAGGAAATCTATTTCCCACATCATCAAAGTTGAGTATGTATCGGAACAAAAAAATGATTTTTAAAGCCTCATGAGAATATGTGATAGATTATTGAAGATCCATATAGAATATGCATTTTCCATGAAGATAGTTGATAAATCTATATAAGCCATCGAAAATTGGAAGAGCTTCTTAATTCGATTGGTTGTCATGGCGGTAATGTAACTCTAGTTGTCAAAAAACTTGGTGAATCCCAAGATTGTTTGCAACAAGTATCGTTGAAAGAGAAGAATGTAAGAAAATGTTTGAGAAGAGGTATTAGCCCTAAATAGAATGATTGTGGGGAGCTCTGGAAAGACCTATGCATGATCACCCTTGATAATGATTCTCAAATTGACGTTATTAATACGTGAAAGAAGGTTTGCTCATGCTTAGATAACTTTGTAGGCTTAATGACTCTTACTAGTTGCAACAAAAATGAGCACCAATGGTTTAAAGATATGTTAACGGAGTTCACAAAGTGTTTCATCCTATCTTGGGGAGAGAGAAATATTACAGATTACATTGTACGCTTTCTTAATCTTTGAATTTTTTTGTTGATAAGATTTTGTTGTACACTTCAAGGCTAGAGGTGTTTACTTCAATAACACACGAAGTGGTGGTGGCACAATGCAATCAAACTATATGGAAGAGATTTTCAATTGGTTTATTGTACTACATTTTGAAGGATATATGCAATGGAATGAGCTAAAGAGTTCAAAATTGCAAAAGCTACAAGAATTAATCAACACAACATGGCTAGTGAAAAATGGAAGTCAATGTTGGGACCTTTACATCATGGTCAATGGCGGGCTACAAGAACACAAGAGGGTTCATCTTGGACGTGAAGTCATTTAATCCATTCTTGTTTTCTTTTATAAATCATAAAGTTTTCACTACACTCTTTTATAGTTTGCAAATTTTTAAGGATTTTTTTTTGCCTTTTAACTATTTCTATCCATTCAAATGTAAGTAGAACCTATTTAAGTGAAACTTTATAAAAATAGACTCATTGTCTCATTTCAACATTCTAACACTATAGAGCATGGCACGAACAAAGCAAACTGCCAATAAGAATACCAATAACTTTCCTAGCTACATGCAAGGCAGTCAATGACCACCGTGGATGAATCCCCACAAAAGACCACATAGTGTATCACGCTCTGCATCCCATCTCCAAACAGGTGGTGGAAATAACTCTCGAAGTTAACAAGAAGTGGCACATGGAAAATCCAGGCAACCAATTACAAATCAACCACAATCACCACCACCATCATATGATGAGCCTCCATCACCCAAGAAACCAACAAAGAAAAGGTAGAAGAAGTGTGCTCAAAGAAAGGTAGTCCTCTCTGACAATTTGGTGAGTCTCCAGAGTATTATTCACAACAATATAGAACTTCTCCACAAGATGCAAAGTCAAGTGAGGAGAGTTAGGTAGAGGTACCATGGGTTAACCAAGAAAATACCATCAAATCATAGGGTAAACGTAGTTGGCAAGACTCTACCAATGAATTAAGGAGCCATACCAAATGATAAAGAGATGGAACAAAGCCAACAACAACATCTAGAACAAGGAGAAAGCTCAAGATGTGTGCAACGTAAGAAGAAGGTCTTCAAACCTTGCCATAGACCATCCCAACCAAGACCACAACAAAATGTCCAACAAAGACCTCTAGCAAGAGCACCACAACGAAGAAGATAAATGCACATATTCACACACATAAGGCACTATCAAAAGATAGCTGAGTTGTTGATACCTAGAAGACCCTTTGTGAAATGAACTTGGAGAAGCTTGTAGAAGGTGGAAAAATGCGTTTCGAAGTGACGAAGTTTGGTCTAGCCAACCGGCACAAGACCAACCCTAGAGCTTATGGAGACTCAAATAGACCTTATAAGTATGTGATAAGTGCAAAGAAACACACTATGTACTTTGGAGCATCAAGGAGAATGAGTCGATACAAAACAGATAGGTTCACGGGTCGACTAACTCAAAAAACTTATTATCTATGGAAGAGACAATGAACTTCAAATGCCCATAGCGACTAGGTTGATTACAATTAGAAAAAATCCTTTTATGGGAGTGATACAAATAGGGTTGAGTATATAGAATGCACAAAAGTATAAGGAATAAGCAAAATATGCTATAGGAATGAATGAGACATTCACCGATGGTATTTCCTATTTTTCAGGAATATGTAGAGATTGACCCCGAGACAGAAAAACTCAGATTTCTCCAAATCTAATGAACCAAATGCTATGAAAATGTATAGCCATAAAGTAGACACTAATATCTTTCCAATGAGCCATCTTGCACTCAATTTGGAGCTCTGAAGAGAGAGCAACAGCCTCTGCAATATTACTCTTGGCGAAGAAGATGATGCAGAGAATTGAAGGAGCAAGACAATGATGATCACAAGTGTATGTATATTGCTTCCATGTAATGTACAAGTGATTTCAAGTCTTTATATAGACTCTAGGAGTGATCCACCACTTCTACAAGTGAAGTTTGAATTCAAATGAAGGTGGGAATGGTTGTTGGAGGGAATCAATTCACTTTCCTACAATCTAGGAAAAGTGAAGATCTAGTTTGATCTACTTTTAGTGATTGATTGCTTGATTGAATGCAACTTCAACCACCACAAATTCGTGGGATTTGGGGTTTATCTATCTACCTTTACATGTGTAAAGCTCAAGGCTTTTGCAATGGTAAATGAACCATCAAAAATCTCTCAAAAAAATACAATAAATGAGCATAAGAAAAAGAACTCTCCAACGGATATTCTTTCGATGCGATAGCCTTTGATGTAGATCAAATCCACCTCAAGCATAGTGTAAGCTTGATGTTCCAACCACTCCCCTTCAAGCTAAAGTATGCTTGAGTCTTCATCCTCTGATAGGTTGAATACCTGCCATAGCTTTGAATCTACAAAGCTTTATTCCATCAAGTGCCTTCATCATCATATCTTCTACTTGCTTTTTAATTGGAACAAAAGAAATGTCCATCTCCTTTGCCATGAGCTTATCCCTGATGAAGTGGTAATGGACTTCTATGTGCTTGGTTCTCGCATGGAAAATAGGATTTTCCGCTAGATGCATGGAGCTTACATTATCTCCAAATATGTGAGGTTTGGAACTCACAAGTCCCAAATCTGTATACAATGCTTTTAACCATATTGCCTCTTGAGTTGCTATGGTCAAGCCTCTGTACTCTACTTCAGTTGAGGATAAAGCAACTGTTCGTTGCTTCTTGGAACTCCATGATACTAGCTTTGAACCTGCAAACGCTAAGTAACCAGATGTACTTTTTCTATCATCCTTAGCTCCTGCCCAATCTGCATCTAAATAGATTTTGATATCCAAATCTGAAGAATAAGGATAGAATATACCTTCTTTGATTGTACTTTTGAGATACTTAAGTACTCTCTAAGCCGCATCCATGTGTGGTCTTCTCGATGAGTGCATGAACTGACTAAGCACTCCCACACTATATGAGATGTCTGCCCTTGTATGAGTAGCATATATCAAGTTGCCTACCAAGCTTTGATATTCTTTTAGGTCTTCAATTTTCTCACCTTCATAAACACTAAGTTTATGATTCATCTCCAAAGGTGTACCTGCAGTTTTAGTGTTCTCCATTTTGAACTTGAGAAGAAGATCCTGAATGTATCTTCTTTGAGTCAAATACATTCCTTCATTTGTATATATCACCTGCATACCTAGGATATATGTGAGCTCACCTAGGTCATTGATTTTGAACTCCTCTTGCATGTGTCTCTTGATCCTTTGAATGCCCATTTAGATCATCACCTGTCACAATAATATCATCTACATATACACATAGATAGATAACCTCATTGTGATCCCTTTTGATGAATAGAGAAGGATCTGAGCTTCTAGCTTTGAACCCTTGATCTTGAAGATATGTAACCAACCTGTAATTCCAAGCTCTTGGAGCTTGTTTCAATCCATACAATGCTTTCTTAAGTCTGCAAACAAGATGGATGATTAGGGTTTTCAAAACCTGGCGGTTGTGACATGTATACCTCTTCACTTATCCAACCATTTAAGAATGCATTTTTCACATCAAGTTCGAGGAGTCTCCAAACACACAAGTGTATGTATATTGCTTCCATTTAATGTACAAGTGATTTCAAGTCTTTATATAGACTCTAGGAGTGTTCCATGACTTCTACAAGTGAAGTTTGAATTCAAATGAAGGTGGGAATGGTTGTTGGAGGGAATCAATTCACTTTCCTACAATCTAGGAAGAGTGAAGATCTAGTTTGATCTACTTTTAGGTGATTGATTGCTTGATTGAATGAAACTTTAACCACCACAAATTCGTGGGATTTGGGTTTATCTTTCTACCTTTACATGTGTAAAGCTCAAGACTTTTACAACGGTAAATGAACCATTAAAAATCTCTCAAAAAAATACAATAAATGAGCATAAGAAAAAGAACTTTCCAACGGATATTCTTTCGACGTGATAGCCTTTGATGTAGATCAAATCCACCTCAAGCATAGTGTAAGCTTGATGTTCCAACACTTTGCAAGGCTGGTTAAAGAAGATTTACAAAGGTATTGCACAAGATTAAGGATCAAAACTTTAGCTTTAGAAGATGCTCCATAAGATAAGGACAATCCAGACAATTTTCAAATATGATATACAAAATAATCTCATGGGAAGAAACAAAAAAAAAAAGCAAAGCGTAATTTTGTCATTAATTGATTTGTTTATATCAATTGGTTTTTAGCTTCTCAATGACTCTCTTTTGACCCTCCAAAGCCATAGGTGGGATGTAAGTCAACACTGATCTTGCTATATCATCAATATTTTTCACCCCTTGCCTTGGAGATAAACCTATTTGACCTAAGACTTTTCCATGAAAGTTGGAACCTAAAGTTGTAATTACAATGTATTTTTTAACTTAACAGACACAATTGGTGCCTTGAGTAATGGTTCACAGAAAAAACAATTTACTTAAGGCTTTTAGACACCTTGTCATGAAGTGACCCTAAGGACTATAGTCTTTATGGATAATTACAAAATGTTATTTGGGAAGCTCCCCAATGTAATTTTCGAGGGATGAGCCACCTCCACAAGAAACTTGACCCCCTTTGTTCCTAGCTAAAAACTTGTCGCCTTGCATCTCCTACACAAAGTTTTCTGATTAGTATCTGCATCATGTGGTTGTATGAATGAATGACATCAATTGAATCTTGAACTCTATATTCTTCTTCTCCTCTCTCTGGAATATGTAAGTTAATGCTAGAGTGGGAAATACCACTTTGCTCGATGATTGGTGAGTTGGGAACCTTTGATTCTAATATCGTTGCTTGCACATGATTGAATTCTTCTTCTGTGGATTGTTGATGTTCACTTGTAGGTATGTCATCACAAACCAATTTTATTGTGTCTACCAAATGACAAACACTTCTTCTCCAATAATTCAAAGCTGCTATCCGATGATTCATAACTCGAATGCCTTTTTGACGTCATGCAAGCATAAATATTCTTGTCCCTTGATAATAACCACTAAAAGAGCTTCAATCTCCACCTATGCGGTAGTCCCTTTTGGCTTCGAAGAGGTGGATGGTGCAAGTACTTCTTCCAGCTTATCATCTGCATCATGAGGATAAGTTTTTTCAATCGCTTGTCTCTCTAATAGGAGATTCAAGGGTTCTTGGGTTGGTTCCTTTTTATCATCAACAAGACCACTCGTAAGAAGATGATGGATGTCATTAGGAGCTGAATCTGGTTCTTCATTCACAATGAAGATTGTGGCAGCAATGAAAGATAGGTATTTTGCACCCATCTTTCATTTCCTATTTAATTTCTTTATTAGTGGCATGGCCTCATCAAGGAGGTGCCTCCTTCCTCTACAATTGCTTGGAACCGCTTCAAACATTTTGCAAATGCCTCATCACCTTTGTGAACGTAGTTGAGAAGGTCACAAGGAACCCATTTTCCATCATATGGTTGTATTTCGATAGAGAAATGCTATATATGAACTTGCATATATTGAAGTAGATCCACCAAGACATTTGTGTTCATCTGCATAGTAGCATGGAGGTCAGGAGCCTTGGAGAGAAGATCATATAGGCCATGTTGACCTTTATAATTTGAATCCTTAAAAAATTCCATAAACTTTTGCTCTTAGGAGGTACAGAGGTGGAAGCCATAGCTTGCGAACACACAAAGAACTGATCTATCACTCTCCACGTAGTTGCAAAAGGGAGAAGTGAGGAGAGAGGATTCCTATTTATAAATTTTCTAGGATTTTTAAGTGATGGGTTCCACTTTTTAACAAAAGCGACTTCCCTTAAAATTAAAACAAGAGTGAGTTTTTGCAAGAAAAAATTGACATTTGACATCACAACAAAGAAAGTAACAACAAGAATGCTCTTACAAACAAAATATTGGGAATGTACACATAAAAATAGAATGTGGCCAAAAATCTTTCGGAA
Source organism: Ceratopteris richardii (assembly GCA_020310875.1). Taxonomy (NCBI): domain Eukaryota; kingdom Viridiplantae; phylum Streptophyta; class Polypodiopsida; order Polypodiales; family Pteridaceae; genus Ceratopteris; species Ceratopteris richardii. The sequence continues at coordinate 101,532,342 of CM035426.1, forward strand.
GCAAATGTGAAAAATTTTCATTGCAAAAATAGGTTTGTACACAGTTTTCACATTGTCTTTACATAAAAATCGATAACAATGTGGAAAAAGAGCTATGACAATGAAATTTCAGTCCCATCCATGCTGCAACTTTTGTGAGGACCTTGAATTGTCTTCCAATCTCTTTCCAATCTGTGGACATTTCATAATAGAATAAAACATTATGAAATTCATGAACAATAATGATATAATAAGATATATATAAATGGAAACCAAAACTTACTTTATTCTCTCGTATTCAAAATTTGAAATCATGAAGATCATCATATCGCATGATAAGTAAGTGCTCTCTCAAGTTAGCCAAGTTCCAATGCTAATTAACTAAAACCACCTTCATATCATTGTTGGGTTAGTTTATATTAATTTCAAATGGAACTAAAGATCCTTCAAAGCTCTATAAAGGTATCCACTCTCCATGTTTACACATCTAATGGTCATAATAAAATCCAACATATAAAGAGATACGATGTTTAAATTAGCAAAATCATATACTTGTTGGGAAAGATGGATGGATCCTCCAGAAGATTGAGTAGGTGCTGCTAATCCTGCTTTGCACCAGCCCTCAGTGACTCCAGATATGATTATTAGACACCCTTAGCTTCCAAATGATACCAAGAAATCATATATGTACTTTGCAAATGATGTGTGTAGTGATCACATCAAAACAGACTACTTGATACTTCACAAATCCAAGAAAACTTGCTATTTTGGTATTGACACCTGCTCAGAGTTATGCTCAGTATGACCAATACACTTACAATTGGCAAAATTCCTTCTAGACGTATTCTATTAGCTTAGTAAGCTACCATTTTCAAGTGGAATGAGATAAAATGATAAACTATACTCAGAGAAATCACTTTAGCAAAATTATGGACACCCCCGACTTTTTAGGACGTATGCAGACAAATACCAGTGAGCACTTCGACCGCGATTTCTCGAAATTGGCTGAACCAAGTTGCTTCAAACTTTGTATGCTTGTAGTATGCTTTGAGCTGAATCTACCAAGCTTTGAATCACTTGATTTGGTGGACTAGGCACTGAGATATGCCTCTTTGAAGTTGACAGACTCGAAGTAGTACACACAGAGAACACAGAGTTGATGTAAAGACTTGTATTAATTCACAATGATGTACAACCTCATTGGCATCATAAGTGTAGCCTAATGAGTTTGAGTGTTGTGGGCTATGGTGTAGCACTCACACACACTCAATGAAATTGTAAATGAATCTCGGATGTACACTCTCAGCCCGCAAGTTTTCTTCTCACTTTTATATGAGTTGGAGGTTGATTTGAATTTTAAATTCAAATCTAAGGCTCCCTATAATCACTCCTCTAAAAGTAGGGAGATATTCTCTCAACTCATACCATCTAATTCCACGAATCTATTAAGTAAGTGATTACATAAAAATGCCAAGTCACTTTAGACTTTTACAAGAGGTAGAGAAGTAATAACTCATAAGCTAGTGTTTCTATGCTACTTGCTTCATGTGAAATCTTCTTCAAGGATTCCAAGCCAAATGTGTAGGCTTGATTTGCACCAACAGCTCCCCCTCAAGCCAAACATTTTGGCTTAAGTCTTCATCTTCAATCTTCAATTACATCCTGCAATCCAATCATGGATTTGAATCTGCATAATTTGTTTCCATCCAAAGCTTTAGTGAGTAAATCTGCACATTGCATATTAGTAGACACATAGGTCAACTGAATGTCCTTGCTAAGCAACTTCTCTCTCACATAGTGGTAATGAACCTCTATGTGTTTTGTCCTAGCATGATATATTGGATTGGCTGCAAGGTGAAGAGAACTTGTGTTGTCTCCAAAGATAATTGGGGGCCTAGTGTATAGGCCTAGCTCTGTATACAAAAGCTTTAACCAAATAGCTTCTTGAGTGGCATTAGCTAGCCCTCTATATTCTGCTTTAGTGGATGACAATGCCACTGTTGGTTGTTTCTTAGCTGACCAAGAAATAGGTTTATCACCTGCAAAAGATAAGTATCCTGATGTGCTCCTTCTATCATCCTTGCATCCTGTCCAATCTGCATCTGAATACACTTTAATGTCAATGTCTGATGTATAAGGAAAGTACAAACCATGGTTTTGAGTTCCCTTTAGATACTTCAAGATCTTCTTTGCAGCCTCAAGGTGAGGTACTCTTGGTTTGTGCATGAATTGACTTAGCACACTAACTCCATATGCTATGTCAATTCTAGTCAAGGTAGCATAATTCAAACTACCTACCATACTTTGATATCCTGTAATGTCTTGGACTTCATCCCCTTCATGAGCACTTAGCTTTAGATTGACTTCCATTGGAGTACTAGAGACTTTAGCATCCTGCAAGCCAAATTTCTTTAACATGTCCTGCACATACTTCTTCTGAGTGATATATACACCTGAATTAGTATAAACCAATTCAAGTCCTAGAAAGTATTTCAATAATCCAAGATCATTGATCTTGAACTCCTTCATCATCTGATTTTTGATGCTTCTGATTCCTTGGACATCATTACCTGTAATGATGATGTCATCAACATAAACACAGAGATATATTACCTCTGAATTGCTCCTTTTGATAAACAATGAAGTGTCTGCCTTGCTCATAGTAAACCCTTGGTCTTGGAGGTATGTTGTCAGTCTATAATTCCATGCTCTAGGTGCCTGCTTCAATCCATATAAAGCCTTCTTCAATTTACAAACATAATTTACCTTCTTGGGATCTTCATAGCCAGGTGGTTGTGACATGTAGACTTCTTCAGATATCCATCCATTCAAGAAAGCATTCTTGACATCTAATTGGTACATGTTCCAATTCTTGGATGCAGCTACACTCACCAATACTCTGATTGTTGGCATCTTAGCCACAGGAGAAAATGTCTCCTCATAATCAATGCCTTGGGTTTGTGCAAAACCCTTGGCTACCGACCTAGCTTTGTACCTGTTGATTGTACCATCAGAGTTCCTTTTTAGTTTGTAGATCCATCTGGATCCTATCACCTTCATAGAGTCCTTCTTGGGTACCAAGTCCCATGTGTCACTCTCCTTGAGAGCTTCTATTTCTTCATCCATAGCTCCTTTCCATTCTAGTTTGGTAATTGCCTCTTCATATGAACCTGGTTCTTCACTTAACAAGTCCTTTGCAAGATAAATTGAATGCTTAGTAACAAGAGATGTATCATACCCATATCTGATAGGCTTCTTACTTTCTCTCTGAGATCTCCTCATTGCTTGAGTTGAAGATTCTGGTATATCCTCAAGCTTCTTCATCTTTAACTTGCCTTTGGACTTCCATGCCTTGAATTCTTCAAGATTGATTGTGTCATCATCTTCTGAACTTGAGTCTTCCTTCTGGATTGGTTCCTCCCTTGAGAGTTTTGGAAACTCCTCTTCCAAATCATAGGGTAGACTAACCTTCCTGCATTCATTCTCATACCATGAGTCATTCTCATCAAAGATGACATCTCTACTTACCTTGAACCCTTTATTGGTTGGGTTGTAGAGTCTGTACCCTTTTTGATTCAAGTCATAACCAATGAAAATACATTTTTCTGCTTTAGGGTCTAGCTTTCCCCTTACCTGTGAGGGAATATGCACATATGCTACACAACCAAAGATTTTGCAATGATCCAATGATGGTCTCTTACCATGCCAAGCTTCATAAGGTGTCATTCCATCAAGAGACTTTGATGGCAACTTGTTTATGAGATAGGTGGCAGTAGATACACTCTCTGCCCAAAGATAATTTGGCAACTTCTTTTCATTAAGCATGGACCTGGCTGTTTCAACTATAAGTCTATTCCTTCTTTCAGCTACCCCATTTTGTTCAGGTGAGTACCTTGTGGTTATCTCCCTCTTGATGCCTCTTTCCTGCAAGAAGTCCTCAAACTCATTTGAGAAGTATTCACCTCCTCTATCTGGCCTTAGCTTCTTCAAGTTCCTTCCTGTTTGATTTTCAACTAGTGCAAGATATCTTTTGAAACAATTAAACACTTCATCCTTGTGCTTCATAAAGTATAACACAGTCCATCTGCTATAATCATCAATGAAAGACACATAGTACCTTGATCCTGAAATGGAGGGATCCTTGCTAGGTCCCCAAACATCTGTGTGCACCAAGTCTAGGTAGTCTTCATGCATAAAACCTTTCCTTGTATAAGGTAACCTGTGAGACTTACCAAATTGACAAGCACCACACTTGTAAATCATGGGTTGCTTGGATACATTTGGTATCCCAAGCACACATTGATCTCTGCTCATTTGCTTCAAGGTCCTTTCACCTATGTGCCCTAGTCTCTTGTGCCACATTTCAAGCTCTGAAAGTGTCTGGTCCTTGTAGCTATACAAAGCAATATTCTTTGTGTCTTCTAATTCAAAGGTAAATAATCTACCTGATTTTTCTCCCTTGGCTATCCTTTTGAATCCATGTCTTGGGTCCTCCACATATGCTCCATGTTGAGTGAATCTAACCTGCAAACCTTTCTCCACAATCTGACCAACACTCATTAAGTTTTTGGTAATAGTTGGTACATAAAGTACCCTGCTCAATAGGTTCTGGTTACCATCACAAGTTTTTACATTTCCAATCTTTACTACAGAATGCTTAGTATCATCACCTGTTTGTACTTGATGTTTGCCCTTGGGTTCCTCAAGATCAGAGAGTAATGCCACATTGCCAGCTACATGATTAGAACACCCTGAATCAATATAAAACAGATGATCATCATTGATACCTGACTTGGAAGTCATATTCATGATCAATAGGGAGTCATCTTGCTCCTCTGTGTAGTTGTTGTAGTCTTTCCTATTTTTGAATCCTCCTTGGTAGTTACCATTATGGTTGTTGTTGTAATTGTTGTTGTAGTTATTGTTGTAGCCATTGTAGCTTTGGTGTTGGTTGAACCTTCCTTTGCCTTGAGAGTATCCACCTCTTTGATAGCCTCTTCCTCTCTGATTTTTGTAGTTTTTGTAGCACTCATCTGTGGTGTGATTAGACAGTCCACAAATGTTACATGGTGATGAATTGTAGGGTCTCCCCCTACCTTGCTTACCTCCTCTGCCCCTGCCTCTTGAAGATCTACCTCTCCCTGCATAGTTGGCTTGGGAGGTAGAACCTTCATCTTCTTGCCTTTTTCCTTTACCTTTGTCTTTAATCTTTTTATCAGTATATAGGGCAGAAGGAGTGTTACCTTTAGATGTATCTCCAACCTTTGTGAACTTTGCTTCATGTGTGAATAGTTGGCCCATCAGGGTTGTGAGATCTGGGGTATGCATATCCATGTAGAGATCCATTGCAGTGGTGAAGCTTTCCCACTTATCATCTGCCTTTAGTCCATTGGTTACTTGCCTTACTATTTGTTCCTCTTCAATCTCCTCTCCTATGCTTGCTAATTGGTCTGCCACATCCTTGATCTTGGTCACAAATTCTGAGACTGATTGCTTTGGTTGCTTCCTAAGGGTTGTGAATTCAATCCACAATTGATTCTTCCTGGCCCTTGTATTAGATGAAAAATATGATGACAAGGTTTCCCAAGTTTCTTGTGAAGTCTTACAATTCCTGATGTGAGGTAAAAGGAAATCAGATATAGAGTTAAGAAGATAAGACCTTGCCAATGCATCTTTTGCACACCATGTATTAAGCCTTTCTTGTTCTTCCTTGGTGGGTAGACCCCTTGCTTTGAATGAGGGCAATTCCTCATCTCCTGAGATGAATCCAAATAGACTTCTTCCTTGTAGATAAGTCTTCATCCTCAAAGACCACGCTTGATAATTTTTCCTGTCCAATTTATCAATGAATGAAGGAAAACCATCTCCCATGTTACCTTGTTTGCTCTGATACCACTGTTGGGAAAGATGGATGGATCCTCCAGAAGATTGAGTAGGTGCTGCTAATCCTGCTTTGCACCAGCCCTCAGTGACTCCATATATGATTAGTAGACACCCTTAGCTTCCAAATGATACCAAGAAATCATATATGTACTTTGCAAATGATGTGTGTAGTGATCAAATCAAAACAGACTACTTGATACTTCACAAATCCAAGAAAACTTGCTATTTTGGTATTGACACCTACTCAGAGTTATGCTCAGTATGACCAGTACACTTAAAATTGGAAAAATTCCTTCTAGAGGTATTCTATTAGCTTAGTAAGCTACCATTTGCAAGTGGAATGAGATAAAATGATAAACTATACTCAGAGAAATCACTTTAGCAAAATTATGGACACCCCCGACTTTTTAGGAAGTATGTAGACAAATACCAGTGAGCACTTCGACCGCGATTTCTCAAAATTGGCTGAACCAAGTTGCTTCAAAACTTTGTATGCTTGTAGTATGCTTTGAGCTGGATCTACCAAGCTTTGAATCACTTGATTTGGTGGAGTAGGCACTGAGATATGCCTCTTTGAAGTTGACAGACTTGAAGTAGTACACATAGAGAACACAGAGTTGATGAATGTAAAGACTTGTATTAATTCACAATGATGTACAACCTCATTGGCATCATAAGTGTAGCCTAATGAGTTTGAGTGTTGTGGGCTATGGTGTAGCACTCACACACACTCAATGATAGTGTAAATGAATCTCGGATGTACACTCTCAGCCCGCGAGTTTTCTTCTCACTTTTATATGAGTTGGAGGTTGATTTGAATTTCAAATTCAAATATAAGGCTCCCTATAATCACTCCTCTAAAAGTAGGGAGATATTCTCTCAGCTCATACCATCTAATTCCACGAATCTATTAAGTAAGTGATTACATAAAAATGCCAAGTCATTTTAGACTTTTACAAGAGGTAGAGAAGTAATAACTCATAAGCTAGTGTTTCTATGCTACTTGCTTCATGTGAAATCTTCTTCAAGGATTCCAAGCCAAATGTGTAGGCTTGATTTGCACCAACAGTTGTGTCACCAATTTTACAATGATATCTATCCCCTTTTGACAATCCTTCTACAAAGACCCTATTTTCTCCTAGTAAACCTTCTACTACCTCATATGTAATATCTTTACATAGGAACACTGTAGGAGTTTCTACAAAAGGAAGACCTTGAAATATGAACACAAAGCAATGGATTGGTACAGTGGAATGTAGACCTATTGATCTAGACACTCGTGTGGATTTGTTATACTTCATTTAATAATGGAATTTTTATGGATTTTAATGTTTTGAGGTTTTTAATCTAATTGTGTTTTGATTTAGCAGGTGAAGACTCATGAAGGTGTGAATGCGCATGGACTTATTCAAATATTTTTGAAGATAGTTAAAAGATAGTATTTTAGATATTTTTTGTAAAAATAATAGATCGCTTTAGAAAGCGACATTTTTGTAAAAATACTAGATTGCTTAGAAAGTGATGATTTTGTAAATAAAGCATATTTTTGTAAACACACACTTTTTGAAGTGTCACCCTCATGTATCTTCTATTCAAGACGTAATGAGAAATAACCTATAAATACAGACTCTGATAGAATTATCCATCAAAGTATGTGGGAGGATATTCTACCCAATCTTATGTTCAATCTTGTCTCTTTCTATTATGTTTATGCTTTTGTGAGATTTTGTTTCTCTACTATCCTCTACATATGTGCGTCTGCGAGATCCGGTCAACAGTGGTATCAGAGCAAAGATACATCTATGGAGGTGGTTTCTTGGTGTTCGATTGTGAGTCATAGTGCAGTGTTCATTTGCGATTCAACATCCGTCTTGATCATCTGGTCCACATTTTCGTCTATTAAGTTCATTTGTTTTTGGTTTGCCTATGTGTTCTTTTGATTTTTTTTTTTTGTAATTTTTTACTGTGCACTATGCTCCTGTCACATAGTGCACTATGCTGTGCTCACTGTACTCACTATGCTCACTATGCTCACTATGCTCACTGTGCTCACTATGCTCACTGTGCTCACTGTACTCATTGTGCTCATTGTGGACATTGTACTCCTTGTGCACTGTTCACTATTCGAATTTGGTTGGGTCATCAAGTTCATTTATCGATTCACTTACTCCAAGGTGGCATAAATTTGACATCTTTTGGCTTCTTTGGCACTCATGGTTCGCTTGGTTCACTTTGGTTCTCTTTGGTTTCGTTGGCAGCCATTGGCTATGCATGAACGAATTCTAACTTAAGAGCTTCCTTATTTCCCTAGTTAGCCTACTTATTTCTCTAGTTAGCTTAGTTAGTTCCTTATTTAGCATGTAGGGGGATTGAAACCACAACCTCAAACTTCCAAGAGATAAGCTTTATCCACTAGCCTATTTTCACTTATTGATATCCCATTACTTTAAATTGATATTTGACACAACTTTTAACACTTTCTTCACTTTACTTATTTATTATTTATTTATTTAACACTCTCTTTTCTTTATTTATTTATCAAACACTCTCATTTATTTATTTATTATTTTTATACACTATTGTTAAAATAAATAAATAAATAATAAATAAGTAAAGTGAAAATAATTTTAACAATAGTGTATAAAAAATAATAAATAAATAAATGAGAGTGTTTGATAAATAAATAAAGAAAAGAGTGTTAAATAAATAAATAATAAATAACACTCTCTTTTCTTTATTTATTTTTCAAACACTCTCATGTATTTATTTATTATTTTTTATACACTATTGATATTTAACACAACTTTTAACACTTTCTTCACTTTACTTATTTATTATTTATTTATTTAACACTCTCTTTTCTTTATTTATTTATCAAACACTATCATTTATTTATTTATTATTTTTTATACACTATTGGTTGCATATAAGGCCATGGACCCTACCCATAATATTGAGGATTTTGGTACATCACTGCCATCGGGATAATGATTGAGCAATAATTGGAGCTTTTGTGACATGAACTCCAACATGCTCAAAATGAGATAAACGAACGCAGTGTTGCAATCCAACAACTGCATAGTGATGACAATAACCTAGTTAGGCTGGTGAAGGCCATTATCACTGCTCAAGAACAAAAAAGAGGGTGTCTGCATAGGACCACAGACATCACTATGAACAAGGTGCAATTTCTGTATAGCTTGAACATAACCATCTTTTGGGAATGAGGAATGCTGCATTTTGCTGAAAATACAACCTTCACATACATGTTTACCAAGTATCTCAAGTTTGGGCAAAGAGGACACCATTACAGATTTCTGTAGGCATAGCAAACTAGCAAAATTCAGATGACCAAAGCGTGCATGCCAAAGCTTTACATCTGACATAGCCTGAGAATCATGTACTACACATGCTAAGTCATTCATAGATTTTTCATAATCTATGAGCTTATACAACCCACGAGATAAAATGCCAGAAGCAATATTCATGTCGCCATTTGACAGATCATGAAATGTATATCTGCCATCAACAAATTTCACAACCAAGCCAATATGATGCTATAATGAAGAATGGTACTTGGTCTTTGTGTGACTTGCCTCCTGGCAAGAAGGCCATTGGCACTAAGTGGGTTTACAAGCTGAAGTGTAAGCCTGATGGAACAGTTGACAAGTATAAGGCTAGGCTTGTGGCAAAGGGTTATGCACAAGAAAGAGGCATTGATTTTGATGAGACCTTTGCACCTACATGCCGTATGACTATTGTTCGGAGCATTTGTGCACTTGCAGCCCATCATGGTTGGAATGTACATCAGTTGGACATTAAAATTGCATTTCTGAATGGTGACTTGCATGAATAAGTGTATGTTTTTCAGCCCCGTGGCTTTGTGCAAAAAGGGCATGAAAACCAGGTGTGGAGGTTAAATAAGGCATTATATGGTTTAAAGCAAGCACCACGTGCTTGGTATGAGAAGATACATGCATATGTGATTGCACATGGTTTTGAGAACAGTCCAACTGAAAGCACCTTACATGTTAAGCGTGCTAATGATGTGCTTCTGATCATTGTGGTTTATGTTGATGACATGCTGCTCACTGGTCCTCATGAGAGGCATATTGCTGATTTTAAGGCTGATTTGCATGCCTCATTTGAGATGTCTGATTTGGGGCATTTGCATCACTATTTGGGCATTGAGTTTATGCAAGTTGATGGTGGAATGGCTTTGTGTCAAATGAAATATATTGACACATTATTGCATCATTTTGACCTTGAACACTGTAAGCCTATTGCCACTCCTATGGAGACAGGTTTATGATTGAGTCTTCACGATGCTGGAGATGCATTTGATGTTGTTCTCTATCAGCAGGTTGTTGGATGCTTGATTTAGTTATGCATTACTCGGCCAGATATTCAGTTTTTTGTCTCAAAGATGAGCAGGTTTATGTATTGCCTAGGAGTCAAGCATTGGCAGGCAGTTAAGCGCATCTTTTGCTACTTGAGTGGTACTCGGCTATTTAGGTTGTTTTATCCCAAGGGGGGATCACTACCACCGGATTTGCATGCTTTTTCTAACTCTGATTGGGTTGGTTGCTATGGCATTCGTGTGTCCACTAGTGGCTTTTGCTTCATGCTTGGTAGCTCATGTATATCTTGGTTGAGCAAGAAGCAGCCTACTGTGGCCACTTCCAGTTGTGAGGCTGAGTATAGGGCAGCTTTCACAGCGACTGTTGAGTGTGTGTGGTTAAGACGCCTTATGGTTGATTTGGGTGTTCTACCACCACCATCTTCACTGACAGTTAGTGCGCATTGGTAATTGCGAGGAACCCTGTGTTCCATGCTCGCACTAAGCACATTGAGGTGAATTATCATAATGTCAGGGAGAGGTTCTCTGCTGGGGAGATCAGCTTGGCATATGTGCCCATGCAGGAGAACATTGCAGACCTTTTCACAAAGGCTCTGCCTAGGAGAAGTTTAAAGCTTTTCGTAAAGCTTTGGGCTTACTTCCTTTTGTGGAGTGATCTCCACATAGCTTGGCTTTTCCTTATACATGAGTGCCAGCTACTTGTTCACCACATCACTCCCAGGGGGGATTTGTTGATATATTTAGGTAGTGATGTGTGTGAACACTCTAGGACTGTCGGGGCACTTTTTTCCCTCTTTAGAGGTTTTGTTTCCCTCGGCTTGTATATATGCCTATTGCCCTAATGGGCTACTTATCTTTGTATATTCTCTAGTAATACATTCAGTATTGTGTGTTGTGCTCCAAGCTTCTTCTCCTTCCTGTGTTGTTCGCGTGCTTCCATAGACGTCTATCTCCAACACTTGGTTCATGTGATTCTTCGGATTGATAATTAAACATGTATCGATCCACCGCTATATGCATGTGGGGCAAATGAGATTTAGTCTCTTTGACACAAGTCCCTAAGACTTTGTGACTTAGGTACACATGTTTTTGGCACCGTTGCTGAAGAACAAACTCAACCAAGGTGCCTTCTTGATGGTTATAGATTTGGAGTGAAGCAATCATACTTGTAGAGGTGAATTCATTCAGTGGCAAGTAGTCAGGCACTTCAGCACTTGTTACTTCACATCCCTGAGGTGTGTGCAATGAGTTTTTAGGTTTAGGGTTAAGAGTGAGGAAGAGAAGGAACAACTAGGGTTAGGTTAGAGAGAGAAGTGGAGTAGGAGGAAGTTGGAATCATCAAGAAAAATCTTAAAACAAAATTGCCAAAATTAGTGTAGAATAGGCTTCAGGCATCACAAACTATAAAAACCAAAAAATAATTAGTTCATTTGACACTAGTGCAAGAACTGGTATCGTGCGCAGACAGCGATCGTATCGTCAGTTTGGTATCGCGCAAGGTGAGCTAAGGAGAGGAGTTGGGAGCATACACTTGGGTTGAGGCATACTTGAAGGTAAGCCACACAAGTTCTTGATAGCAAAATCAATTCATAACCACCACCACATGTGATTAAAATCATTTCCGGTATCGCGGGGTGGGACAGAGAGTTTTGGGAGATTCTATGAGAGACAAAGGGTTAAGAGTAAGGAGGGGATAGAACTAAACCCTTTTGTACAAAAAAATTAAGTTTAAAGCGATTTTGGCTGAAATATCACGGTCGGTTGAGTTTTGGTATCGCGATATCAAAATTCCTAGTATCGTGATACTCGCCTAGTATCGTATCGCTGCATACAAAGTATCGCGATACCACTCTGGTATCGTATCATCAAGTTGGTATCGTATCGTCAATCGAGCGGTATCATATCGCCTGTTTAGTATCGTATCGTCCAAGAAAGTGGTATCTATCGTGAGAAATTTAATATCATATCGCCAACGTGGTATCGTATCATCCAAAAATTCAGTATCGTATCATGTAAAGTTTCGGTATCATATCATCACTTGCACTAGTATCATATCACAAGAATTTCAGTATCGTATCGTGAGAAATTTTGGTATCGTATCGTGTAGAGCACTAGTATCGTATCGTGCAAAGTGTGGTATCATATCGCGAGGAATCTGGTATCGTATCGTCTATTGTTCTAGTATCGTATCGTCACAGGCAGAGGTATCGTATCGTCCTATAGTCAGTATCGTATCGCCGGAGTGGTATCACCCAGAGTGGTATCATTCAGAACATATCAAGCCATTGGAGGGCAAAATTAGAGGCAATTGAGGAGCCAATTGTGGGATATCTGGGAACCAAGATAGCCCTAGGAGGGTGGATGAACTTGAGATCAGGATGTATGCTAAGTAGCCTGAGGAGTGTTATTTCATGGGTAGGAAGTGCAACTCAGGCAAGTCATCACTCTATCTATACTGACAGCTCTAGTGACTCAGAGGAAGAGATACCAATGGCTTCAGAAGACATGCAAGGTTCTGTCCCTAGGGGGAACTTCATGTCAACGGTAAAGGGGGAATACACATCTCTCTGTAATATGTGTCCACTAATCCCCAAGAGATTCCCATCTACTTGGATGGCTTAAATAGATCAGTAGCCAGGATGGTGAATTCCACTGAATCAGCAATAGTGCCCAGACCTGCAGTCAAGTATGAAGGAGGAGTGTACATGGACAAGTTAGGTCACATTTACGTGATAACAGAACACCCAGATCGGATCAATGAGAGAGGAGGATTGGAAGGACAAGGAAACTTAGGAAGATCAGACCTTGAAGGGTTAATAACTACACTCAAAGGCAAATCAGTAGTGGCTCGAGTCTTGAGAGGGGATTTGATACCTCAAGATGATTACCTATTAGAGGTCTACTTGATCCATGGATCATTCTTATTGTTACAAACTGACTCACCCACATGAGGACAGGAGGAAAGCCCAATGACCTTCTATGAGTTAAAAGATCCTGAAGAGGAGTCTAGAGTCATGTACCTAGACAAGAACCAAAGAAGGTATTGGTCAGGACATGTCATTGATAGAGATCAATTGAAGTATATGGGGTTGCCAATATTCCCTTCGCAAGAGCAGGCAACTACCTCTCATAATCCCTTTGGGACACATTAAGAGTCAGAAAATGCAATGTCGGGACAGACAATTCAACAAAGCATTCCTAACTGAACCCATGTGCAATTCACAATGCCAAGGTTGCAATCACACAATCAACCTCACCCTAGACTAGGCAACCAACATCGGCCACGAGTGAGGCCAAGACCACCACTAGGAGTGCAGCCTGGAATGCCCCTAATGAGACCTGCAATTTTTGTAATGCCTAGACACATAGAACCCATAAGAACATTGAGACCAATTCAAGTGGATAAGTGTATGAGAAATCACTGTGACAGATGGGAGAACCTTACGATCACATAGCTGAATTTAAACAAGTTCTATGAGCTGAGCAAGTGGATGATTTCTTTGTGCAGTATGAGTCCTTCGGACTCACTCTCACAGGAACGGCTTTGACTTGGTTCGAGCCATTGGATCCCAATCAATTTGGAAATATTGAACAATTTTTTAAGGAATTCATTGGGGAATTCACTAAGAGAGGAATTAAACACAACTCTTCATCTTTAATCCATAGCTTCAAACAAAACCCGAATGAAACGGTGAAAACAGCTGGCCGAAGGTTCAATCAATATGTCAATAGATGCCCAATAACAAAAAGACCCATGCAGCAAAAAATGATATCACTATTCTTAGATGGGCTGACGAACGAGACTTTGAGAACTTTAGTCTATGTAAAGTGGCTATAGATGTTGAGCAATTGCCTTCAAGAGTGTATAGACCTAGAGGACAACCTAGCTGATGATATCAAAAGTACACCAAGCCCCACGAAATCAGAAGACACTAGAAGTATAGTTACATCCAACTCTAGTAACATAGAGGAGTTGGTGGAGCTGGTAGCCAAGAAGTTAGGAGTTCACGGACAGGGGAACTACCAACATCCACCCATGAGAATACCCATGTTGCGAAGATGCAGCGTATGCGAAGGAGACCATCCTACTCACATGTGTGTAAGAGGAGGAACATGCTTGCCTCAAGTTTATCCATACAATAGGCGTCCGCATCAAGGAACCGCCCTATATTGCCATATAGAACAAAAATACACTAATCATACCAGTGAGAATTGTCCATTCAATAGGCAGTCACGACCCTCAAATCAACCTCAGTATAGGCCATATGGATACCCTCCTAGAGAGCCAGGAAGGGAGATTCCAAGATACAATCCCTATCCAGGACCACAAGTAGCACCTAGTCCATATGAGCAAGGGCAATATGGACAACTTCAGCCGATGTTAGGACAACAACCACCACTTCCACAGAATGTAGTGCCAGTTAAATATGCTCAACCGGAGGAAAACATGGAGAGAGCCATAATACCAGCATCACCATTAGCTAGTACAGAATCAATGAATCCAAGATACGACCAAACCAAAGGAGAATACTATCCCTATGACACCAATATGATGGAATACGAGCAAGTTTATGACCCCCAATACTATGGTTATGAGGGATATGACAATGTCTATGGACCAGAGTTGGCAACCCTAATGTACACCACACCCAAGGCACCAACACCCATGAGACCACCCATCAGACCACCCATGCCAAAAGGACTGTGCTATAAATGTGGAGGAGATCACTTTATAAGAGAATGCACTCAGCCATACAACCCACCACCCCCCAAGACTTGGGAAGGGTATTGCAATGACTGTGGAAAGGAACATCTCTTTAGAGATTGCCCAAAAAATCCCAATAAGACTCATGACACTGCACCTATTAACGTGATCGAAGTAATTGAATCATCAAGAAGTGACAAGGAATACACAGTACCATTGAAGGCCATCACACGAGCACAAACTAAAGGACAAGAGAGAAAATGGGTAGACTTGGAGCAAGAAAAGAGTAAAAACCTAGAACCTAGAGTACAAATAGTGGGAGACTTGAAGAACCACTTGAGAATATCCAAACAAATAAAAGCCAAAAGTGGAAGGATAGAAGGGAAAAACTCAGAGAAAAATGGATGAAAAATGAAAATAAGGAAGACAAGAAGGACACAAGAGGCAATAAGAAACCTAAGGAACCTGAAATTCAGGAAGAAACTCCCGTTACATCGCAGACACTAGAACTATACAAGCCAAGATCAATTCTAGGAGACCCAAGACCAGACGATTTAGATATGTGGTTGAAAGCTTACCAAGCGAGAATCACAAATGGACCAAACGTAGAGCAGCTTGAGAAATTTTACCCACAAGGGGAGTTAGAAAAGGAGAGACTAGCGATATGTAGAAAAATTATAGAGGTGGCTCATGCCACTCTAGAAAAGACTATCCCTGTCCTCCCTGAGACGAGAATATCCAAGAATCAGTACAATGATTGTCTTAAAACCAAGGACAAGAAACCAAAAGAGAGGGATGATAAGAAAGAACTACTGAATACCCAAGACAAATCCATGTCCACAGTCCCTGATTTAGAGGCTGATTGGCCAAGAGAGTTGTGGACTAGGATTCAAGAAGATCAATAGAAAAAGAATGGAGTTGCAAAACTGCCTTTTGAGGAATTAGATGTGGAGGACTATCAACCAACACCGAATGTGGATGAAATATATGAAGAAGTCTCTATGCTAGACCAAAATAGGGAGAAAGCACACAACATCTCCACCCTACCAAACTACATGGGAGAATATGAGGAGGAATCCATAATCTTCTGTGCTCCCACAATCTGAGGAAAAGAAAAGGAGTCTTCAAACAAAACCTCACACAATCTAGCAGAACTCAAAAAGACCAAAGTACAATGTCAATTGACTGTGGAAGAATTACGTCATGTCAAACCACAATTATGGAAACAATTAGCGGGGCAATTGAAGTTGGAACATGAGAAGAACAAAAACGAAAGCAAGGAAACTGAAAACCCTTCTACTATACAAATTCCGGTGGATAAGGTTGGAGAATTCAGTGAAGGAGATGAAGGCAAGACATGTTTACCTGTCGCGTACAATGGATACATGACCAAGGCCATACTAGACACAAGAGCAAGGGTGGGTATCGCCACCAAAGAGATTTGAGAGAAATGGGGAAAGCCAGCCCTGTGACCAATGCATATGAAGCTTCAATTAGCAGATGGTCATGTAGAGAAACCCCTAGGAATATTGGAAAAAATTTAGATTAACCACCTGTGGAGTTGAGTTTGAGCATACATTAGCTATATGTCAATTGGAAAGGCAAATAATTATGAAATGATATTAGGACGACATTTCATGAGACAACTCAGGGTAGTACAAGACTAGGTAAGAGACTCATTATGCTTTCAACATCAAGGAACCACTACCAAGATAAATTTGCACACCTTTGCGTACAGGGATGTTCCCCCACTACAATGGAATCCCGTACACAAGGAAGAATATGATTTGTCTATCCATAGTGCCGGTTCAAGTGATCAATCATGGATGCACGAGGATGCCCAATTGTGGATGTGTAAGGAAGCAAAGAGAAAGGATAAAAAACTTCAGCCATGGCCCCTAGGACATCAAAGTTATCGACCCGTAGAGGACCCAATGTATATGCCTCGGGTTTTTCCTGATGAAGCATTCGAACTGCACGATTGGATGGAGATTCTAGCCACTTTGGATGTATGTGTAAATGAAGAAGTATTGACCATGAATGAATGTATAGACAAAGAAGGTTATGATGTAAGCTTTTACATGGTAGTCCTTCAGGAGGTAGAAACAAGAGAAGTATTAGAAAAAGCATGGAAGGAAGAATACGAGAGCATAGAGATGGAACCGGAGTTTGATTCAGAGGAACGCTATTTAAAAGCCATTCAAGCAGAGAACAAGGATGGAATAACCAAGGTGTTAGCAATAGAAGCAGCTCAGGAAATACTAAACCATGAGAAAACCATGGGTAAGACCGAACTAACTCCAGATCTATTTGAAGTTCCAGAACACTTCAAAAGTTACGAAGTAGAGGAAATAAAAATAGCCATTCAGATGCCTAAGAGAGAGGCAAGAGAAGGAGAAGCTTATGACAACAAGGAACAAATGAAAAAGTCATAGTGACCATAGAAAATGGAGAAGACAAATGCACGTACATAGGAAAGGATGTGTCACCTGAGGAGGAAGAAGAATTGATAAGACTGATTCGAGAATATCGAGATGTGTTTGCATGGACCTACAAGGACCTCAAAGGTGTGGAACCCTCCATTTGTTCTCATTGAATACCAAGGACACCGGATGCTAAACTATCGAAGCAACGCCCTTACACTTATAATGATGTCTATGCAGCAAAGATTAAGGAAGAGGTAAACAAACTATTAGCGGCCGGATTCATTTACGAGATAGAACATACCGAATGGGTATCACCCTTAGTAGTTGTGCCCAAAAAGAACGGGAAACTGGGAGTGTGCATTAATCTAAAGAAACTCAATGCAACTACGATCCGTGATAGCTACCCATTACCTATCACTCATCACCTCTTGGAAAGTGTTGCAGGTAAGGAAGTCTATGGCTTCTTGGATGGATTCTCTGGATACAACCAAGTAGCTATTGCTACTGAGGACCAAGATAAGACCGCATTCGCGACTGAATGGGGAGTCTATGCTTTCAGAGTGATGCCTTTTGGACTCACTAACGCCCTTCCTTCTTTCCAAAGGTTGATGTGTCACATTTTCAAAGGATTCCTAAGGAAGAGTATGGAAGTATACGTAGACGACTTATGTACATACTCGGATAGATGACAGGAACACATTCCGGAATTGCAAAGAATATTTGAAAAATTTTGACAATATAGAGTATGCTTGAATCCTAAAAATTGCATTTTTATGGTGAGACAAGGAAAAATCCTAGGGCACATCGTATCTAGGAATGGAATATCTACTAATGAAGACAAGATCAAAGTAACTCTAGAACTTTCAAGACCAAAAAGTGCAAGCATTTATGGGTCATTGTGGATACTATTGCCAATTTATCCACATGAAGCTATAATTGCCAAGCCATTGTATGAATTGTTGACTCAATTTAGGTGGACGGACGAATGCGAGAAAGCATTTACTGAATTGAAAAAAAGACGAAGCACAACACCAATTCTGAAAACACCCAACTGGAACAAACCCTTTCATATTCATGTGGATGCTTCCAATTACGCAATAGGATGCATTTTAGCTCAACCGGTAGATGAAGGAAAATTGGACCATCCTATTGCCTATGCAAGCAGCCAACTAAATCAAGCTGAAAGAAACTATACAACTATGGAGCGAGAAGGTTTAGGGATGGTGTACACTGTAAAGAAATTCAGAAACTACCTTTTAGCCAACAAGTTCAAGTTCTTTGCAAATTGAGTAGATCAAGGAATAGAGAAATGAGCCACATTGCTAAAGGCCACAACCCATGAGGAGATGCAAAAACTATAATGGACATCATCTAACATACATGTGCAATGGAGCACCAAGGTATCAACATACAAATTATAATATGCAACCACAACAATGATAACAACAACAACAAAACATTAACAACCATATTACCAACAAAGGCAATGATATCCTAGGTAGACATATCCTCCTAGGGATGCATATGGAAACCCTCCAGAGAACACCAATAATATAGATAAACTTATTATGGTTCCCAAGCTTAACCAAGCAAATAGAGTGCCAGTGAGGCTTGTTTTGGATCAACATTCACCTCCACCTCTAAATGTTGTTATACTTTATGGAATAATGGAATGTTAAATGGATTTTAATGTCCTGAGGGTTTTAATGTGATTGTGTTTTGATTTAGCAAGTGAGGGATCATGAGGGCGTGAACCCCGTGGATTTATTAAGATGTTTTTGAAGATAGTTAAAATATAGTATTTTATATATTTTTTGTAAAAGAATAGATTGTTTAGAAAGCAACATTTTTGTAAAAATAGTAGATTGCTTAGAAAGCAACGATTTTTTTAAATAAAATAGATTTTTGTACATGCTTGCTTTTCAAAGCACCACTCTCATGTATCTTCTATTCAAGATGTAATGAAAAATACCTATAAAGACACGTACTCTGATAGACTCTTCCATGAGAGTATGTGGGCGGAGCTTGTACTCAATCTTATGTTGAGTCTCTTATCTCTCTATTTTGTGAGTACTTTTGTGAGATTTCATTTTTGTACTATCTTTGCATTTTGTGCATCTACAAGATCCGGTCAACAATTGTACGAGTGAAGAACACTAAAGAGTCATCATATCTATCAAACCAAGAATGGTAGACATAATTTCTAGCTATTCAGAGCCTTACTTAAAAGATGGGAATGAGTATCAAGAAGATACTTATAGTGAGGTAAGATAGTATAAAAAATAAACATATTTACCTTAAAAAACCTAATGACAACTCAAATTGGTCAAACAAGTCTATTTTAGGCATATAATATGTTAAGAAAGGAGTTGTAGTGCAAAGGAAACAATGTACTAAAAATGCTCCCACTCCTAGAAATCTTTGTTAACGTTGTAATGGTGATCAGATTTTGAAAGATAGTCCAAAAGTATCTGAGAACTTCACTTGGAAGATTCAAGGTTTTGGTGAGGATTACAAAAAGGACCATTTGATCAAAGACTACCCTCAAAACCCATAAAGCACTTCTCACATCTCGCTTAGAATGGTGGAAATCATTGGAAGTATTAGTGAATAAGAAGGGCAAGTGCCTCTTCAAGTAATAACATGTACCCAAGATAAAAGTAAAAGGATGAGCAGTAAACTGATGAAGAAAACTCTTGACCTCAATTCCTCAATCACGAATTATCTAGGGATAAAAAGGAGAAGAATTCAACTTGGAGACAAGTAAGAAGAATATTAACTAAAATTGAGAAGCTTAGAAAATACGTTATAAAATGCACTAATTGAATTATGTAAGCAAATGTATTGGACACATATCGAACCTATTAATTTTTTTGTGTGAATGGCTGATGAATCAAGATTTCATCCAATTTAATTGATTAGAGACATTTTAATCGCCTTGCAAGGAGACACGTTCCAAGTTATCTTTGTAGTACTTGAATTATTTGACTCAAATACAAACTATAATCTATTGTTTGGAAGGCCATCATTGAAAGAAGACAAAGTGATGCAACACTTGTGTTCACGTCCATTAACCTTAAGTATAACCATTTATGATGTAATGTGCCTCCTGATGAATTAGCCGAATGAAGACCTCTATTTCCAACCCTTCTTGGAGAAGACGATTTATAGTTCTACTAGCGCTTCCTTAGTTATCCCTACTATGGAAGTAGATAAATCCACCTCAGAACCCCTTATCCCACCTTTGCTCATTGATAGGGATCATCACACACATGTTCTCGAAGCTCAAACCATCTCATGTAATATTGGGACATCAGAACCTATATGATAATTTGCACTACATTGTCCACTAAGTTTCATTGATAGCGATCATCACACACATGTTCTCGAAGCTCAAACCATCTCATGTAATATTGGGACATCAAAACTTATGTGATAATTTGCACTACATTATGACGATCATAATGTGAAATTGAGAAAGTGAAATTTGTTACTAATTATTCAATGGGTAAGGTCCAATTATGGTGGAATGTCTTGCGGCATAGCACCGACTGCCCCGCGACATGGATCACATTTCAAGAAAAGATCAAGGAGTCCTTCCTTCATCCCTAGTTCCAGTTACATGCCCATCGATCATGTACAACTTTTGGATGGAAAGAGGGAGATACCATGTCTACCTACACTAAATGTTTTTTACAACAACTACTACTTATTCGTTTGCTTGAAACAATTCCTAAAGATACCTTGCAATAGAAGTATGAAGATGGTTTGGAGACAAGAATCCAAGCCAAGCTCAACACACTATGTCCACGGACCCTCTATGAAGCTATTCGTTTTGCGCATGATGCTAACAATGAGTTTCAATCCATTACCAAGTCCATTCGCTTACAACAAACATGCCAATGACAACAACCAATCAAGCCCAATTTTCCTTTCAAGCGTGCTTTCACTAATTTTTCTTCACTTGCTTTTCGACACCCACCTACTTTTCAGCACCCTCCTCAATCCAATTTCTCACCAGTACCCAAGACAACTCCTTTACAACCTACAAAACCTCCAACCCGTCAAAAGAGTGACTTTTTTCAAAATAACTTTAAAAACTCTCTTTTCCCTCCTCAAACTCCCACTTTCATACCCAAAACCCAAAAACTCATATTTTTCACCTCTATTCTCTCCCTACCATACAATGAAAGCTCTATTTCTTGTCCCACCTTCCTCATCCAACTTTTTTGAGTTTCGCTTGTCTTCATTTCTTGGTAGGAATTCTTTTTTAAAGAATTTTTCAAATTGGCTCCAAGTTCCAAGGATTCTCTGAGCCTCTTTCAAGCTCATTTGTTGATATATTTAGGTAGTGATGTGTGTGAACACACTAGGATTGCCGAGGCATTTTTTTCCTTCTTTAAGAGTTTTTTTTCCCCCGGCTTGTATTATATGCCTATTGCCCTAACCTGTTACTTATCTTTGTACATTCTAGTGGTAATACATTCAGTATTGTGTGTTGTGCCCCAAGCTTCTTCTTCTTCCTTGTGTTCTTCGCATGCTTCCATAGATGTGTAACTCCAACAAATTGGTATCAGAGCAAGTCGCTGCTTCATCTAGGTCATCATCGACACTCCTCCACTCACAGTCTCAGAATCACACGAAATTTGGTGTGCATACTCAGGATGATTAGAGATCAAAATAGCTCCATTCTATTGTGCCAAAATTAGGATCTGAGCTCGTTTTGACCTCCAAATGCACTATCACAGTTCTTGTATAGGCTGTTTTGTCTTTTTGTGCCAAAGATATATACAGGTTTTGGTTCGCCAGTATAAGCATCTCAAAGTCTGCTACAGGTCTAGTAGAACTCGTTTGGGTAGCTCTGTTCAACTTTTTCAGATACAATCGGTTTTTTGCATCAAGGTATTTCAGTTAGTGTCCATGGCTGAAAGCAGTGATGTATTCCATATGTTGGTTGTTGAGGATAAGTTGGATGGTACCAATTATCCATTGTGGGATTATATGATGCATCATGTATTGGTCGCAAAAGGACTGTGGAAATTTGTGGAGGGTGTTGGAAAACATCCTATTACACCTACAAACACATGTACTGCAAAAATAGGTATTGAAACTAATGTAAATGGTGTCAAAGATGGTGATATTCTGTAGATTCCTATTTGTGTTGTTGTTACTATTGCACCTACTGCATAACAAATTTGTTGGGGTGGCAGATATGCTCAGGCACATGCATTGATAGCTTTGTCTATCAAACATGCCATTATTCCTCACATTCGCTCTTGCAGAATAGCTAAGGATGCTTGGGATACACTTACCACATTGTACCAAGCTACAAATGAGGATCGTGTTGCTTACCTCCGAAAATAGTTGGAGAGTGAGCACATGAATGAAGGTGATTCTATGGACAGTTTTCTGACAAAGATCAAGGATTTGAAGCAACATTTTATTTCTACTAATGAACTCCTTCCTCATAGTTCACTTGTGTATATTGTTATGAATGGTCTTGCCGACTCATATTAGAGTTTTTCTTCTACTCTTCATTTGATGATCAAAGGCAATCCAAATGCCTTAACATTTGAAGAGTTAGTTTTTGTTTTGTTGCAGGAAGATTAGTCTAGGCAGAACAGGTCTATTATGTGTGTTGCAGGTCAAGCTTTCATGGCTAGTCAGAAGGGCAAAGGAAAATGGAGCTCTTCTACTAGTAAGCAAAAAACTGCTAATTCTACACAATCAAAGAAGGAAGACAAAGATTAGAAGAAATAAAAAAAGCAAAAATTGTTTTGAAAATACTATAAAGCAAATGATCATGTCATTAAGAGTTATCCAAAACGAGCTGCTAAAGAAGCAAAGAAGAAAGAGGCCGGAATGGTTGTTGCAGAGGCCTGTACACCAAAAACAGAGTCTACTAATCTTGTGTAGGATGAAGAATGGGCGTTTACTATTGTTTGTAGTTTTGACCCATCTTCTCATGAGCAATGCATGGTTGTAGTAGACTTAGATGTTTGGTACTTTGGTAGTGGGGCGACCAAACATATCACCTCACAGCACAGTTTCTTCTCTTTACTCGAGCCTGTCCCTACAGGGGATACTGTTACACTCACCAACAACTCCTCTTATCTTGTTACGAGAGTTGTTAAGATCATTTTGATCACTACTGATGGTAGTTCTTTTACATTGACAGATGCTTTATTTGTGCCAAGGATCAAGAAGAATTTATTTTTCGTTTCAGTTTTACGTATCTGTTGTGAACTAACTAGTGATTAATTAAGTATGTGTAAGTGAACAAACTACGTATCTGTTGTGAACTAACTAGGTGTGTGAGCTTGTGAGATACATGAGTTAATTGGGGTATATGTAGGGAAATGATTCTCTTGGTGGGGGTAAACGCATCTAGAACTTGTCACTTGCTTAGAGAGAGAGGGATTAATTTAGAGTATAATCTAGAGAGATCAAGGCTTCTATGGGGTGAGTTAGTGAACAACCATTATCACATAGATTTTTTAGTAGGAGAGCTTTTATGGGAATTGGCGCATGATTGAGCTGAACGGAGGGTCGCATATCTTTTGAGTAGAATATCTGACATGGGGGCAATAGCACAAATCTTTAGAGAAGAGATGGCAACCAATTCCGTATGATAATTTCATTTTCATGGAATTCGTTTACATTTAAATTGCACACAAAGAGTATCCAACAAATCATTGTCAAAAAGAATGCTCTTACAAAAAAAATATTGAAAATGTATAGATACAAGTAGAATGTGGCCAAAATCTTCCTAAAGTAAATGTAAAAATATTTTGATTGCAAAAGTAGGTTTGTACACATGTTTCACAATGTCTACATAAAAATTAATAACATTGTGGCAACAGAGCTATGACAATGAAATTTCAGCCCCATCCATGTTCCAATCTATGAGGACCTTGAATTTGTCTTCCAATATCTTTACAATCTATGGAATTTCATAATAGGGTAAAACATTATGAAATTTCATGAACAATAATTATAGAATAAGATATATATAAATGGAATCCAACTCTTACTTTATTCCCTCGTATTCGAAAATTGAAATCATGAAGATCCTCATACCCCAGGATAAGTAAGTGCTCTTTCAAGTTAGCCAAGTTCTAATGACGATTAACTAAAACCACCTCCATATCATTGTTGGGTAACTTTACATTAATTTCAAATGAAACTAAAGATCCTTCAGAGCTCTATAAAGGTATCCACTCTCCATGTTTACACCTCCAACGATCACGATAAAATCTAAAATACAAAGAGGTATGATGTTTTAGATAGCAAAACCCTATACCTCTGTCACCAATTTTATAATGATAGCTATCCCCTCTTGACAATCCTTCTACATAGCCTTAGTTTTGTCCTAGTAAACCTTCTATTACCTCGTATGTAATATGTATACATAGGAACACTATAGGATTTTCTACAAAAGGAAGACATTGAAATATGAACATAAAGTAATAGATTGGTAGAGTCCAATGTAGACCTATTGATTTAGACACTCATGTGAATTTCAAAGAGTTATGTATGTCCATTACCATCTTACGCTTGAAAGATGATATGGACCAAAAATCAGGTTGTGGCCACTCTAGACTAAGAAGAGAATCATCTTTAATAATCTCCAACCTTCCATAATCATCATTTGTAGAAGAAGAAATGTACTTGTGAGTGTAAAAGAAGATCCTTTCACGAATAAGTTTACCAATAGGTACGTCAAGAAACACTAGTGCCCCAATGTCTCCATGTAATGCTTCAAAAGTTCCTGTAAAACTATGAAGTGGTTGCTCTTCCACTAAACTAGAAGGAAATATGACTCTAAAGAAAAAAAAAAGAAAACATACTAAGATGAATAAGTAAGACATTTAACACCATGAAGCATTGAAAGTAATATAGAAATACTCACAATAAATTGTATATCTAGTTCTATTAGAGTTTTCCAACTTCATGGTTGACACTATGAAGACATGTTGTACAATAGCAACCATCCCACCATGTGTCTGTTGCTTAAAGCGTAAGAGCTTACCCTTCCAACAAAGATCCAAATTTCCACAATCTTGAACATGATGAGGACCAAATATAGATGTTTACATGTACACCCCATACACGTTTGCAAAATTCATGTCATAGCCAACTTCCTTCCATTGTTTGGATGTTGTGGCAGGTCATTATGTGAACTTCATCTTTTGGTTGCCCATGAGCTATGGACGTTTCCATGGGAGCCCAAGTTGTTGTCGTTGCTATAGAAGTTGGATGAGAGGTTTCCATGGGAGTCCAAGTTGTTGTCGTTGCCCTATGAGGTATGATATGGCAATAAATAATGTGTAAATCATTTCAAAGTATTTGGTTGCATACTTTATGCGTATCTATCTAGTGAAATGAGTTCAAAACTTCATGTGAACCAGAGAGGTGTGTGTGTTTATTGTCTATGTAGATATCGAAAGAGGATATAGATTTTATAATCCAACTATCGGTAAGATAATATTTTCAAGTGATGTCAAGTTTGATGAGTTAGTTTCATCATTTGCAAATAAGATAGGTTTGCAAGTCATGAATGAAGATGAAAACAATGACACATATGAAACAAAATCGGCTTAAAAGAACTCTAAGTGGTGAAAAAACGTGGTCTTCATGAATAAAAAGACTATCCTTTGAATGCAAAACCAAAATAATAGTCCACATAAAGTTTGAGAAACAAAAGTAACACGTTCTTTATTGAAATTAATGATGAAGATGTAAAGGAGGAATCCAAGTTGAGTATGGAGATCCATCTATAAGATCGTGTCGAGGTTAGAAGTAAGAAGAATAGAAAGATTAGAAAAGGGACTAGAAAAGTATTCTTATGACCCTTTTATGACTATTTGTTATGCACTCATGAATAAATTAGAAAAAGAGAAAAAACCTACATGTTATGAGGAAGCTAACAAAAAAAAGAATAGAAAAATGCAATGGAGGAAGAGAAAGATGCATCAGATTAAAACGAGACTTGGAACTTGTTTCAATTAATCCACCACTAAAGGTATTTGAAATAATTGGGTCTTTAAAATTAAAAGAAACAATGATAAAAGAAACAATGATGATAGTGTGTTAAGATACAAGGCTATGCTAGTAGCTAAAGGATATGATCGATTATATTCAATAAGTCATGAGAAACCTATAGTCTTGTTGCTAATATGGCTACAATAAGAAATTCATAAATATAGAAACAAGTAATAAGTTTAAACTATATTAATAAGATATGGATAAAGGATTTCTCAATGATATAAGAAATTCATAAATATAGAAACAAGTAATAAGTTTAAACTATATTAATAAGATATGGATAAAGGATTTCTCAATGATGAATTAAGAGAATATAAGCATATGTCAAGAATTGGTTTTATGGAGGCTAGATGCTCTAATCATGTATGTAGGTCAAATGAAGGCATTGTATGGACTTAAGCAAGAACAAAGGGCACAAAGTACAAGTCTCTTGTATCTTATGTTTGTGAGATCATGTTGATCCTTCACTTTATGTAAAACATGTTGATAGTATGTGCGCATATGTATGCATTTATGTGGATGATTTGGTTATTACACATAATATTGCGAATAGAATTGCTGAAATATTTTGGTGGTGATGTATGTGATCACACTTTCGACCATCGAGGCCCTTTTTCCCTCTCTAGTGTTGGAGTTTGAGGTCTACGAAAGCATGCAAACAACACAAGGAAGAAGAAGAAGCTTGAAGCACAACACATAATATTGAATGTATTACCAAGTGAATGCACAAAGATAAGTAACCCATTAGGGTTACATGCATGTTTACAAGCCAGGTTTAAAAACCTTCTAAAGAGGGAAAAAAGTGCCCCGGTGCTCCTAAGTGTGTTCACACACATCACTACCAAAATATATCAACACTTAGGAGACAAGTGTTCACCATCGACAATTGTCGCTTCACCTTTTTGAGTTAAGTCTCGCTTCCGCTCCACATCTAACCTCAGAATCAAACAACTTAAATCCCCCTTGCTCTTTTTTTTTTTAAATGGAGGTTCGGCCAAGGCCTACTCCCCCGGGCTTTAACTTTGAAATTGCAACTGTACAAGGAAGGGCATAGTACCCATGGGACCCCCCTTATCCCACAAGAACAGAGGTTTACAAGACTGGGTTGAATGGCGGTCACAACTACCGCAGGGCTACTTAAAGGATGGCACATCAGCCATATGCTTCATCATTCCAGGTTATACATGTCCCTTACATGTAGCCAGCAGGGATTGAACCCTCGCCCCTGCCTCAAGAGACGAGAGGCCCAACCAGCTGCCTTAACGGCCTGGGACAATCCCCTTGCTCTTGGATAACTGAGAAGATTTGCCCTTTAATTTCATGGCCGTCCGTTTTGTTGGGACATCTGAAAACAAAGCCCCCACCTTTGAAAAGAAGGCGTGATTCGTCACACGGAACAAAAGGATCGTCACACGAGGCAAAGAAAGATCTACTACAGGTTACAACTTTACATGTCCATTCTTTCCGACCATTAGTCGTTAATGCATCAGCATTAACAGCTGAAGCGTAGGCAGAGGCCAACCTACTGGAGTCATGAGATAGTTGAACAGAAGACGCTTTCCACATTATCCATTACTCAGCCATGAATTTCACATATCATGGTGGGCTGGATATGATGTCTGTGGAAGAAGCTATCACCCTCATGGAGAGAAGTTCCGAGCTTCCTACCATTGAAGATTATACGAAAGTTATCCATAACTGTAGAAAATTGAAAAGATCGCGATGCGCGCTCCGTCTATACTCGCTTCTCTGTGGACACGGGCTAGAAAACCATAAAGCTATGGGGAATTACGTTATTCCCGTTTTCACAAGCTGCGGAAGCGCCCACCAAGCTCAACGTATATTCAGCAGGTTTCCTTATCTGAATGAACATTCGTGGACATCTCTCATTCAATGCTATGTTGATTGCGGAGATTCTCAAACAGCACTTAATGTCTTCGACGCCATGGAAGAGACTTCTCCAATGCATCCTTCCAGGTACACTTTTGCTGCCGTGCTGCAAGCTTGTGCCCGACTCAAATGCATTGAAAAGGGCCAAAATGTTCATGCTGCCATTGTGACTGAGGAATTTGAAGGGGACGCTTTCCTTGTAAGCGCTCTGGTGGACATGTACGCGAAGTGTGGTCTGCTTTTGGAGGCTCAAGATGTGTTCGATTCATCTCCTTATAATGATGTAGTTTGCTGGACAGCATTGATGACAGGATATGCAGAGCAAGGCCTTGGTGAAGAAGCGTGGAGTTGCCTTGAGAAGATGCAACTCGTAGGTATATCGCTTGACGTGGTAGTATGGAACGCCGTAATCATGGCATATGGTGAACAAGGGGACACTGATAAAGCACTCAAATCGTATGAAAAGATGCAAGAACAAGGCATAGTACCTAATCGAGTGAGCTTTTTGAACATCTCAAAAGCATGTTGCAATAAGTCTGCCCAGAGGGCTGGTATCCAAATTCATGCTCGATTGCATCATCTTGTGGGTTCAGAAATAGCCTTAGTGACCGCATTTGTTGACATGTATGCAAAGTGTGGAAGGATGGATCTTGCGCAGGAGCTGTTTGACAGCATGCCAATCAAAAGTCTGGTGACATGGAATGCTCTAATTACAGGATATGTTCACCAAGGTGATAGCGAGCATGTTTTTCATCTTTTTGACCGAATGAGAGAAGAGGGTGTAAAACCTGATAGCATTACCTTTCTAAGTGTACTAAACATATGCTGTCATGGTGGTTTCCTAACACGGGGGCAGATGTACTTCCAATCGATGCAAAGGGAGTATGGTATTGTTCCATCTATGAGGCATTACAATTGCATGATCGACCTTCTTGGACGTCTTGGGCGTCTCAATGAGGCAGTGACAATGATGGAACAGATTCCAAGTGGGCCTAATTATGTTACATGGGCCAGCCTGTTAGGAGCTTGTCAGAAATTAGCAGATGTGGAATTTTGCAAAGGAGCCTTTGAGCATGTAGTTAAGCTAAAGCTAGATGATGGGCAAGCATTTGTTTTAATGTCGAACATCTGTGCAGATGTACATGAGTGGGAACAAACTAAAAGGTTCGGAACGACACAAGGTGTCTCCTTGGTGTCCGGAGAATGAAAGAGTTGAAGTTATAGCCTACCTTTCTGTCACTGGAGTTGTCAATTGATTTTTAAGCATCAATCTTTACCTGAAGACCATATGGAATTTCAACAGACTATTTTTCGTGACAAAGGTTAGTGAATGATTGCAATGTGAGCAACATCTCTAGTAGTGGGGCTTCTGGAAGCTGGATGTATCGGGTTTTGAAGCATATTACTAATGCCTATGCTCATCTTGAGTTGGGCATTCCAACCTTAGAAAGGACTATTGCAAAGCAATCTTCTCGAGTTTCAGGTATGAGAGAAGGCTTTTCTCAGAAAACTAGTTATGGTGGATGGATCATGTTCCTTGGCATTTGTTTGCTGTGAAGTGCTGGAAGCTTTAGATAAGTATAATTCAAAGGTAATGGATCAGTCAAACAGTGACTGGATCCAGCTGTTATGAGAACTCAGGGCTGTTTGCAGTTTGTCGTTTAAATTTTAACATCCGATGTGATACCTGAATACCTTGACAGTCACATCTTCATGTAAAGAATTACTTCAAAATGTCACGTCACTTGTACATAAGTGGTAAAGACCATTTTAGCTGAGCCAATTGGAAATGAATGTTTTCTGTAAATCAGACATTTTGAAATGGTCAATTGATCAAGTTCTGTTGATCTTTCTGCAGAATCAAGCAATCCAGAGAATATCTAATATTTTTGATACATACAGGCTCGGAAAAACAATTTGTGAATCTTGCCCTTCCTGGGTTAATATCTGTAGTTAAAACTATTTTCAGAAGTTTCATCCAGGGAATTAAGCAATTGGCAATCAGCTTAAGAATGAACATGCACAAGTTTGGGTCTCAGAACGCAGGGATTACGATGTTGAAATTCTGCATATCAGGTGAAACATTATTTTCCAAATTTATGGAAATTCTAATAGCTTGAAGACTATTAGGCCTGCTCTAGTGGAATCAGATTTAGTTTGAATATGAATTATGATAATTTGGTGTGCATTCAATGTGCTGTGAGAACTACTTGTCTGAGCCATGATCCATCCTGTAAGCTTGGTACCAAAGGCGTTTTTCCTCATTGGAAAGGTCATTGCCCTCATGCTTGGTATGCCAAGCTTCCCTACTCACTGAAACTTCTTTCTTGAGGATGAGCACAGGGATGAATCGGACTTTTGTCTGACTCCTCCATGGGCTTTGGTTGGTGAGCCCAACAGAATTGAATTTCTTTGCAACTATGATGGTGATCTTATAAAACATACAACATTATGGTGCTCTTTTTGAATCAACTAGTGTCCTGCTTTACAAGACTCTTGGCCAGTAGTTGTTTATCATCTTGGAGTCCTGGCAACAAAATTTTGGTTTTCTTCAATGTGTCTCGATATCCTGCTTGCTAGCTTTGTACCTTGCCACTAATTATTGGAAACCCCTCTTTCTCTCCCACGCATGGAGCCTTCAGAAGACCATATTCAACGCTTGCCCTCCCAAAAACATAGTGCATAGCGCTTTGTAACGGGGCAAGTGGTGTCAAATAATTGATGGTCTATAGACAGCTTTTGAGAATCCGTCTATTGATTTGGAAGGACCACACACATCATAAAGACTAAATTCTGAATTTGACCTCCAGTTCATATGGTGGCAAGCATATTTGGACACCTACATTCATTTTGAAGCATCGCACATGTTTATGTTTCCCTCTCATGATATAGAGAAACTTGAATTTTCAAGTCTTTCCCATGTTTGATGTGGAAGAATGCTGTTCATTTGGAAGATTGCTTAGTGAAGAATGGCAATGTGTTGAGTTCAGACCACCTCAATCTTGACTAGCGATTTTCACACTTGGTTAGTCAAGATTGAGAACTTATACCTTGCATGAACTTGTTTGAACTTAAGAAGCCCTGTATATAAGAATACATTGTGCCTTCCAATGAGGATTTTGTCATCTTGGACAAGTGGAAGGGGCTCTATCAATGCAAACTGAGAATTAATGTGTGCATGCATAGTATCACCAAAGCATACTTGGGACAGACACATGGTTTGGAAGAAAGCCATACTTCATGGGTTCATCTATAGGCTCTAGAAAGTGAGATGGACAAGATGCAATGTGCGGATTCCAGAAATTTCCCATATGGCTATGAAGATCCTCAGAGGGTTCATAAATACCATGCCTAATATTCAAGCAGTGAAATCTCCCTCCAGAATTCAAATTCCAAATGCAGAGATGCCGAAAGTGCTTGCAACGAGACTAATAATGACTCAATGATCATTTCATGAACAATGCTTAAAGTCCCTGGACTATCTGAGTCTAGTGATATTCAAAAGTTAAAAAGAAAATTGGAAGATGGCAACTGCATCCTTGCAAGGTCTAAATTCTTAGTGAGAATTCAAAAAAACTTATGGAGGCTAAGTACAATGATAAACAATAGTATGAGACCCAACATAGAGTCTGCCATACGAGGATAATGGAAAATATCCTAGATAATGAAACTAACAGTGAAAGTTAAAAAATGATGTGTGAGAGAGAGAACAGAATGATACATTAATGTAAAGGCCAAAATGACCTATGAGACCAAAGTATTACAGTATATTGTCTAATACATTGCCTGGATAACAAAAGGTACTATTAGTAGGTGAAATGAAGATGATAGTGTAGAACAACAGGCCTGAGGGAAATAGATCCAGACATCAAATGATTGAGGGCTGATCCACTGAATGATAAAGTGACACTACTACAATGTGGGATGGTACAAGGCAGAGGGAGTCCTCACCGATGCTACAATCGAATAGAAGTGCAATGTGCGGCAGACACGAGGTACAGAGAGTTCCCCCTCACAATCTATCCATATTGGAGGTCATTGAATCTCCTCAATGTCCATCACACTCAGTACCTTGACTGGAGGCAGCGTGTGGCATGATGGGAATGACCTGAATTCTCAATTGTAATCCTCGTCTGTACAGGGATGCTCTCCTTTGAAATCATGGATGCCTGGATATCCCGATCTGAAATGCCTTATCTAGAAATATGCCTCTGGTATAGGTAGGATGTGGACGATCTCGCAATGTGGGAAATGTAGACCTTGTTGTGATATTTGCTTGTCTGGTGGACCATGGCTATCTGAAAGGCATTGGAACTGATTGTGTATCTCATAGTATGCTGGATGATGACATGTATAATGCAGCTGCCTCTGGCTCTATGTGCATAGACGACATACTCTTGCCTCATCTTGTACTTCTCTGCATCTTCCAGTCTTAATCTATACCAGGTGTGAGGATGTATGTATCTGGCCAATTGCACATGATACATCATACTCCATGAGATGTGTATCCATATAGCTTGTTCAATCACAAAACCATCCTCTATGAGCTAGAAAAGATGCTAGCCATCTTTGTACGAAACTCATGAACTGGTTCAATTCAAGTCAGGTCCTGCCATATGAGTCTAGTAATCTCTGTCCATGTGAGAGTGGGAGACGATACATCCAAGGAATAATAGAAAGGAGGTAGTTTGTTCATATTAAGCCATGCATCTAAAACCATAAGTTTATTCAGCTATACCAACATGAAGTGATTCCCTGTAGGGCTTACTACTGAAAAGAGTCAAGTGCAAGCCAAGCGTATCTATTTCTAGGGAGCTTCCATAGGCTATGTAGACAGGAGACTGATCTTGTAAAAGCTGCAACCATTAAAAGCACTGCAGCCATCTCTGCTCTAATGTTTTCATGAGGCAATGAAGTCTTGGCTTGGATCATTTGAGGAATCATAGAAACCAAATGCCTGTTTAACCCTCTCGATCCACCAGTGCCATCCTCTCTGCTGTTGTGACGCACCGAGGGTCCCCCAGATCTTCACTCCATATAGCATAGTAGAAGAGACCGAAATGTCAAAAAACCATGGTTTCATTTGAGGTTCTTGAAACAAACCTGTGAGTGCATCTCCAAACGATCTTAAGGCTGCATATGCTCCCATCGCTCATGTCTCTGCTGCTCTTCTCATTGAAAAAACTGTCCCATTGGATACTACCTCAAGATTAGTACATGTGAGTGTATATTCCAGAGTCTCTTGCCCATAAGTAAAAGTGGAGGCTGACCTCTTGACCCACTGTGGTGTTTTATAAACACCGTAACCTTGGTTTCCTCAAGGCTTTCTAACAATCCACTATCATGTGCAAATTCAAGCAGTGTGTCTAGATGCCATTGCATACCTTCTGAGTCGTCAGAAATCAACACGACTTCACCTGCATATAACAGCATGGGAATCCTTGTCCCTGCTAGGTGGGCATTGTCTGTTGCCAAATCTTTAAATGCAATCAGAGGTCTCATCCAAGTAGATACCAAAAAGTGTAGGAGACAACCGGCAGTCCTGTCTCATCCCTATGGTGGAGTGAACTAATGTAGGATTCCCCTTCTTGAATGCAGATCCACCCCACAGCTGATCTATACAAGGTCATAATCCCCCATATGAGTTCTACAGGTACTACCCTTGCCTGTAATTTTCACATTACTTTGGCTCTAGGTAATTTATCATATACTTTACAGAAATCCACAAGGCTACAATAAATCTTTTGTCCATGTCAACTGCCCTCAATAACAGGTTGGAATGTCAAGGTATGATAAAAAGTGGAAAAACCTCTCTTAAACCCTAGTGCTCAGATGCTCACTCGCTTTGGGCATCCACTTTCAACACAACAATGGATGCATACAACCATTTCAAATTATGACCAATCATGATGGTATGATAATTGTCCAGCTTCAGTGCCCCTTGTCTTCAAGATAAGTACATAGTGGACATCCTCCAAGTCTGAGGTAGTCCCCCATCCAACACGATTGAACGTTATTGCTAAGAGCTTTGCAAACATGTCTCTGGCATGAATATCGTTCTCTGCTACTAATCCATTATGATCATAAGCTCTCTCCCAATATTCCTTCTGGTTTTCACATTCTTTACCATTGTTGTGGTAAAGAAAGTACGTTCATGTGGCCATGACGTTGGTGATTTAGGAAGAGGTGGCTCTCCGGGAATAGTGTACAAGGAAGCTGCATGTCGCACTAGACCTCTAGAGAAGTACCATTTCAAAGTATGACCAATCATGATGGTATGATAATTCTCTAGCTCCATAGTGTCCCTTGTCTTCAAGATACGTACATCGTAAACATATTCCAAGTCTGAGGTAGTACCTTATCCAACACGATTGAAGAATATTGCCAAGAGCTTTGCAAACATGTCTCTGGCATGAACAAAGTTCTCTGCTACTTATCCATTATGATCATAAGCTCTCTCCCAATCTTCATTCTGTTTATCACTTGCTTTACCGTTTTTGTGGTAAAGAAAGTACGTCCATGTGGGCATGACGTTCGTGATTTAGGAAGAGGTGGCTGTCAGGGTTGAAGAAAGCTGCATGTCGCACTAGACCTCTAGAGAAGTGATCACTAAAGAAGAAGGACGTTTGGAAGAGCTTCTATGCCATAGTGGATTCCTTACTCCTTACTCAAAAAGCAACTGATATATCTGTTGCTCCAAGCAGGCAAGAAAGCTGTGCTTCTTCCGTCGAGTCAAGTGTTGGAAGGTAAGACGACCCTTAACGAGTGATAATTCCTAAAAAAATTTTTGCAGTCGAGCTGTCATCTCTTTGCACTTTGCACCATACCAAGTATTATGGTGACAACTACAATATCCCTATCTCCATCTTAGCTGAGTGTGCGGATATGCCTCTTTCTTGGCTTCCCTAGATACTCTATACACAATCTATAAATCCAAATTAATTATTCAGATTTAGTCTTTGCTTTAAAAGTGTAAAGAGTAAGGACCTACTACTAATAGAAAACGAAGAACAAAATAATAGCCGAGTGGAAGATTGAATGCCAACTTGATCATAGAGAGTCTTGGGTGGTCCTTATTGCAAATACTTTGACCAATGCTCCTTCATCAATGCACACATTTTGGGGGATCTCTCTACCCTCTCCCTCTTGTTCTTCTCTTGCAAAGTCATCTGAAGAGGATGCAAACTTTCTTTTCCTTTCGCTCCTTAGATCTAGATGAGTAAAATTGTAGGATTCACAAAAGATAGAAATGTTCTACAAATGTTTTCTAAAGGGATTTTATTTGGTTTTTAATCCAATGAGAACTAAATGCTGACCGAGTTTTGAATAAATATGATAAGAAATTGGCGAGAAAGGGCCAATGGTTTGAGGAGACATTTGGAATTAAGAAAAGAATGCTAGATCCTCCTTGAGGAGATTAATACTAGGATCATACAAGAGTAAGATGTTTGTATTCTTATGGATGGAAAAATCTTAGCATGGGGATAGGAGGAAACACATTACCTTTCTTCATTTATCCCTAGTTGTAGAAGAAGCCTCATGTGAAAATCAAAACATCTTGCACTCCACGAAGTATGGAAGACCTAGCTCATAAATAATGTCAAGTGGAGAACCCTTGATCCACTTAAGGTGCATAGAAAACCTCTAATTAAAAGAAAGAAATAACTTTTCTTTCATGGAAGAAACCTTGATCACTTTTTCTAAGTAGCAAAAGACTGGTAAAGATGAAGATCAAATCTCCTTCATGCCCAAAAAGGAATAATGAGGAGTTTGGCAACGTTTTAGATAAACTTCTCAACTTGGAGAAAAGTACTTCTTGGTAAAAAGATTTACTACGGAAGATTGTAGAGCTTTGTGTCCCCTTATGGAATGATATTAGAGGGAAAACAATATGGAAGAGTTGGTTTGCTATGAACCTAGCTAACTTTTGGAACGATTCTCAAACCTTGTCCTTAAGTATGCACATAAGCTCCATTTAATAAATACCTCTTGAACTCTTAGGTTTCAAGGGTATATGATCGAGATGGTGGGTAGGGACGAGTAAAAATAGAAAGACAAAGTTTATCATGTGTGAATAGTAAAAACTTAAAGTAAAGCCATCATTTCAGACCTAAAACATCGATTGATAAAAGTCAACTGTCAAAGACAGGCTGAATATTTCAAATGATGATATCTTTCTCAAATCTTACCTTTTTCAATGATTTTTGTGCTTCAAATATGTGATATCTAAAACATCGATTGATAAAAGTCAACTGTCAAAGACAGGTTGAATATTTAAAATGATGATATCTTTCTCAAATCTTACCTTTTTCAATGATTTTTGTGGTTAAAATATGTGATTTTTCTTGTAGAATAATATATACATTCAGAAATTACTTAATCGTGATTGGAACCTTTTGACATAAAAGTTTGAATTTCTTACATGACTTTACCTCAACAATCTATAACATTCTTGCACTTCTCTTTACTTTGTCCACTGCTTATCCAAGTATGCTACTACTTGGTCCACTAGTTCCAAGTTGGCCACTTGAGCTACCATTTGCCCAAGTTTATCACTTGGTCCACCATTTATAAAAGTAAGCCACTTGGTCCATCACTTGTCCAAGTTTGTCACTTGGTTCACAGTTTGTGTAAGTTATCCTCTTGTTACACCATTATCCTAAGGTGCACCATTTGTCCAAGTTGGCCACTTGGTCCACCATTTGTACATGCTTAAACATTTTCAACTTTCCGTATGATTTTTTTCTAAATCAAAAGAAGATTGTTATGTAGGTTTATCACCATTAGTATAGTCTCCATCTTGGATAGAGGACTATAGAAGCTCAACTCACACCAAGCCAAACGAGAGAGGGACCGAAGAGAGGGAGACAAAAATAGAGAGAGAGAGAGAGACACCTTATTATTGCATCAAGACTCAATTGCCTCATTGAATCCATGAATTCCAAGAAGATAAAAACTAACTAATTGTACCATGAAACATGCACCATAGGATTGGCACACAAAAAGAAAAGCTTTAACATTAGATTGAATTGGTTGATGATGATGTACCATGGTGGATTCCCCTTTAGGAGAACTTCAAGATGATGTTGTCATAGTAGAAAACCAAGCTTCATACAATACACACAATACTCTACAAAGACCTGCATAATGCACAAAAACTACACGATACACGACCCCAAACTCAGATTTCTTAGGTTTTACAAATGTAGTCGAACTTATGGTTTGTGGTTGATCATGCCACTATATGTTTTATTATGGCATTTCACATGGAAACTAATGATAACAATCTCCCAGTAAAGGTCAATATGGATGAAGTGAACTATGGGAGAAAAAATAAATTAAGGATACCTAAGTGTAAGTATACAAACTATACCTCCCACATGATAAGCATGTTATACATTGTATAAGGAACTCTACAGAATCATGAATGAAGTAACTCCATCAAAGTGAAAACAATGTTAAAAGTTATCCTATGGTAGAGCTTTAGTCAAAGCATCTGTAGAATTATCTCAAGTATGAATCTTCTCAAGAATAATGTGCTCAATGGCTAAGCAATCTCTAATGAAGTGATACCTCACTTCAATGTATTTGGTCTTTGTCGAATAGACCATACTTGTAGCCAAAGCAATGACACTCTGACTATCATTGAGTAAACGAGATACATTTTGAGGTAGACCCACATCACAAGCAAGACGAGAAAGCCACGATGCTTCCTTTTATGTCTCACTACCTGCTTCATACTCTACTTCTATAGCAGAAATATTTGTACATTCTTGAGGACGAGATATCCAAGAGATAGCACCACCAACAAAGTAAAAAATGTATCCTAATGTACATTTCTAGTTGTCTACACAATCAGCATAACTAGAATCTATGTAACCAATAATGGATGCCTCTATTCTACCCAAGCATAGACACTTATCCTTAATGCCACTCAGATATCTCAAATTTGTCTTTACCATCAATGTCTTCCCATACATAAGACTACCAATAGTAGAGTGATAAGGAATTTTGTTCATGAGTTCCTTTTCTTCATGTGAATTGAGCAATCATCCTTGCTCAACTTCACATATGTAGGTAAAGGTGTATTCAGTGCCTTTCCACCCTTCATATTGAACCTATGAAGTACTTTGGATATATACTCACTTTGAGACAAATATATGCATCTATAACTTCTATCATAAGTAATGTGCATGCCAAGAGTATGTTTGACATCCCCCTATTCCTTCATATCAAATGTCTCACTCAACTTCTTTTTTAGCAATGATAATTCATTAGAGTTCCTAGAAATCAAAATATCGTCAACATAAAGTATCAAGCATATCAAGCTTCCATTTGAGCATCTCTTAGTGTCGGGATAATGATCCTCATTGCTTTGAGAATAGACTTGGGACTTCATAAAAGCATCAAAATTTTAGTACCATTTTCTAGGGGGGTGTTTGATTCCCTATAAGATCTTCTTCAACTTACAAACTAGAACCTTGTCACATCTCATGATGGGAAAATCACTTATTTTTGGATGGGCATACATGCCACATGGCTAGAGTATGGGATATATTTTCACATTAGGTAGAGGAGAGAGAAGTTTTTCATGTGTGAGATAGGTACATGTATGAGACTTACAAGAGGGATGATGGTTAAGAGGAAGGATAAAAAAGGAATCTATGTGTATGTGATGGATGGCCTTAAGAGCTCCTTGTGGTGGAGCTATGGCAAAAGGATGTCTTCCACTTGATATTTGTTGGAGTTTGAGGTCTGTGGAAGCACCCGAACAACACAAGGAAGAAGAAGAAGCTTGGAGCACAACACACAATAGTGAACATATTACCACTAGAATGTACAAAGATAAGTAGCCCATTAGGGCAATAGGCATATATACAAGCCGGGGGGAAAAAAACCTCCTTAAGAGGGAAAAAAGTGCCCCGGCGGTCCTAGAGTGTTCACACACATCACTACCTAAATATATCAACAAATCCCCCTCGGGAGTGAAGCGGTGAACAAGGAGTTGTCACTCATGTATAAGGAAGTGCCAAGCTATGTGGAATCAATCCACAAAAGGATGTAAGCCCAAAAGTTTTGCGGAAAGCTTCAAACTTCCCCTTAGGTAGAGCCTTCGTGAAAAGGTCTGCAATGTTCTCCTGTCTGGGCACATATGCCAAGCTAATCTCCCAAGCAGAGAACCTCTCCTTGACTTAATGATAATGCATCTTAATGTGCTTTAGTGCGGGCATGGAACATAGGGTTCCTTGCAACTACGAATGCGCTCTGACTGTCAGTGAAGATGGTGGTGGTAGAAGACTGACCAAAACCCAAATTAGCCATAATGCATCTGATCCAAACACACTCAACAATCGTTGTGAAAGTTTCCCTATACTCACCCTCACAACTAGAAGTGTCCATAGTAGGCTGCTTCTTGCTCAACCAAGATATACATGAGCTACAAAGCAGAAGCAAAAGCCACTAGTGGACACAGGAGTGCCATAGCAACCAACCGAGTCAGAGTCAGAAAAAGCATGTAAATCTGGCACTAGTGATCCACCCTTGGGATAAAACAATCCAAGTAGTTGGGTACCACTCAAGTAGCGAAAGATGCACTTAACCGCCTACCAATGCTTGACACTTGGGCAATGCATAAACCTGCTCATCTGTGAGACAGCAAACTAAATATTTGGCCGAGTAATGCATAAGTAAATCAAGCATCTAGCAACCTGTTGATAGAGAACATCATCAAATGCATCTCTATCATCATGAAGACTCAATCATAAACCTGTCGCCATAGGAGTGGCAATAGGTTTACAATCTTCAAGGTCAAAATGCTGCAATAATGTGTCAATATATTTTGTTTGAAACAAATCCATTCCACCATCAACTTGCATAAACTGAATGACCAAATAATGATGCAAATGCCCCAAATCAGTCATCTCGAATGAGGCATGCAAATCAACCTTAAAATCAGCAATATGCTTGTCATGAGGATCAGTGAGTAGCATGTCATCAAGACACACAACAATGATCATAAGTACATCATTAGCATTCTTAACATATAAGGTGCTTTCAATTGGACTGTTCTCAAAACCATGTGCAATCAGATAGGCATGTATCTTTTCATACCAAGCACATGGTGCTTCCTTTAAACCATATAATGCCTTCTTCAACCTGCACACTCGGTTTTCATGCCCTTTTTGCACAAAGCCTCGAGGCTGAAAAAAATACACTTCTTCATGCAAGTCACCATTCAAAAATGCAGTTTTCATGTCCAACTGATGTACATTCCAACCATGATGACCTGCAAGTGCACAGATGCTATGAACAATAGTCATTCAGCATGTAGGAGCAAAGGTTTCATCAAAACCAATGCCTCTTTCCTATGCATTACCATTTGCAACAAGCCTAGCCTTATACCTATCAACAGTTCCATCAGGTTTACGCTTCAGCTTGTATACCCACTTAGTGCCAATGGCTGTCTTGCCAGGAGGCAAGTCACGTAAAGACCAGGTACCATTTTTCATGATAGATCATATCCAGATTGCATTGCAGCTATTCAATGTTCAGAATTTTGTGCTTTATCAAACAAAACAGGCTCAGTCTCATCACAAAGACGATGGGCAGCATAGCATAGCAATCTGATGCAAAAGAGGCACTATGAGAG
Organism: Ceratopteris richardii; assembly: GCA_020310875.1. Classification (NCBI taxonomy): domain Eukaryota; kingdom Viridiplantae; phylum Streptophyta; class Polypodiopsida; order Polypodiales; family Pteridaceae; genus Ceratopteris; species Ceratopteris richardii. Next base: position 101,573,282 of record CM035426.1, read on the forward strand.
CATGAACGAGCACAGTATGATAGAGATGCATCTAATTTGCTATCACACAAAGTTTGCACCAACCATTTTGGCATTGTTTTTGCCTCCTCAATATCAGCTCTCTCATCAACAAGTGCATCATGTAAATCTGCATTAGAATTTGGAATGGTCTGCATCATCACATGAATCATATAAACGCTGAGAAGTTGCCTCATTAGGACCAACACTAGACTGTCCACCTATAAAAAGAGGAAGAAATGTATCATACATGTCTTTGGAGCTAACAGATGTCTCCTTAGTACATGAAAGTAATGGCTGAATAGCATCTTCCACAAAAACAACATCATGGCTAACCAAAATGCGTTTAGTTTGTGGATGATATAGATGATATCCTTTACTTTCAGAACTATGCCCAACAAAAATACATTTGACTGCTTTATCATCCAATTTTCTGCGTTGTTGTTCTAGCACTAATGCATATGCCAAACAATCAAAAACACGAAGATGAGCAACAAATGGCTCCCGACCATGCCAAGCCTCATATGGAGTGATAGACTACAACACTTTAGTGGGACACATATTAAGTACATATGTTGCACACATAATAGCCTCAAGCTAGAAACTATATGGTAAAGCCTGACTCTTGACCATACACCTCGCCATTTCCATGAGTGATCCGTTCTTCCATTCAAGAAATCCATTCTATTGAGGTGTATATGGCACTATACACTGATGTTTTATCCCTTGTTCAGCCAGAAATGCATTAAAGTCGGAAGACATATATTCCCCCCCTCGATCAGAACGAAGGGTGCCCATTGTATATGTTGATATATTTTCAACCAAAACCAAAAACTTTTTAAAGCACATAAGCACTTCCAACTTTGATTTCAATGGATATACCCATGCATGCATGCCTGGAAAAATCATCGATGAAATTCACAAAGTAAAGATAGTTTCCAAAAGAGGACATCTGCATAAGACCGTAAACATCACTATGAACAAGCGGTAATTTTTTAGTAGCTCAAACTGAACCATCGTTTGGAAAGGAGGAATGCTGCATTTTGCCCAAAATACAACTTCACAAACATGTTTACTGGGTGCCTCAAGTTTGGGCAAAGAGGCACCATTATCAAATTTTTGTAGGCGTAGCAAACAAGCAAAATTCAAATGACCAAAGCATGCATGCCCAAGCTTTTCATCTGACATTGCCTGAGAATCATGTACTGAAAATGCTGAATCATTCACAGATTTTTCATAGTCTATGAGCTTATAGAGACCATGACATAAAATGCCAGAAGCAATAATCACGCTGCCATTTGACAGATCATGAATTGTACATCTATAATCAACAAATTTCATAACCAAGCCAATCTTGGCTAATGCTGAAACTAATAATATATTTTTCTTGATCCCTAGCACAAATAAAGCCTCCGGCAAAGTGAAAGAACTACCATCAACAATAAGCAAAATGATCTTAGCAACTCCCATGATAGGATAAGAAGAGTTGTTGGTGTATGTGATAGTATTCCCTGTAGGGGTTGGCTCAAGTGAGGTGAAGCAACTATGCTGCGAGGTAATATGTTTGGTTGCCCCACTGTCAAAATACCAAACATCTTAGTCTACTGCAGACATACATTGCTCATGAGAAGATGGGACAAAACTGCAAACAGTAGTAAACACCCATTCTTCATTCTGCACAAGATTAGTAGACTCTGTTTTCGGTGTAGAGGCCTCTGCAACGACCATTCCAGCCTCTTTTTTCTTTGCCTCTTGCAGCTAGTTTTGGATAGTTCTTTATATGATCGTTTCCTTCATAGTACTTTGAAAAGAATTTTTACTTTTCTGATTTCTTCTCATCTTTGTCTTCCTTCTTCAAATGTGCAGCATTTGCAGATTTTTGCGTACTAGTAGATGAGCTCCATTTACCTTTGCCCTTTTGACTAGCCAGCAAAGCTTGATCTGCAACATGCATATTGGACAGATTCTGCCTAGACTAATCTTCTTGCGATAGAATAGAGACTAACTCCTCAAATGTCGAGGCATTTAGATTGCCTTTCATCAGCAAACAAAGAGTAGAAGCAAAACTCTGATATGAATCAAGAAGACCATTCAGAACAGTCTGCACAAGTGGAAGCAACAACAGTCTTCATTCATGTGTTGACTCTCCAACTAGTTTTGGAAGTAAGCAACACGAGCCTCATTCCTAACTTGGTACAATGTAGTAAGTGTAACTAATTCCCTAAAGGTAACCCTAATCGGGCCTTATGGTGCTAAAGTTTACCTTAAGTTTTCGAGCTAAAGTTTACCGTAAAGGTATTAGGGGCTAAAGAAAACGCTTAACTTAAAGGCTAAAGAAAACCTAAAGGCTTAAGCTATTACGCTTTAGCCTATCGGGTTTCTTTAGCACCTATTGGTTTTGGTTTTCTTTAGCCCTAATACCTATCGGTATTAGCTTAATCGCTTGCATAGCACCTTAAGTTTAAGCTATTACGCTAAAAGCGGAGGTTTGACCATTACCCGAAGGGAAGACCTGAATGGTCTTGTCTTGCTACAGCGAAAACCAGGCTTAAGCAAAACAAGACCTTAATGGCTTGCATAGCACCTTCGGGCCAACATGGTCTTGTTTTGCTTAAGCTAATACCAAAACCTAAACGGCCAAGCATCCTTAGCTAATCTGCAAGAGCGAATGTGAGGAATAATGGCACGTTTAAGAGGCAAGGCTATCAGTGCATGTTACTGAGCATCTTTGCTACCCAATGAATTTTCTATGCAGTAGGTGCAACAAGAACCGCAGCACGAATAGGAATCTGTAGAATATCATCATCTTCGACACCATCTGCATCAGCTTCAATACCTGTATTTGCAGGTGTAATAGGATGTTTTTCAACACCATGCACAATATTCTAGTCCTTTTGCAACCAATACATGATGCATTATATAAACCCAAAATGGGTAATTCGTACCATCCAACTTATCCTCAACAGCCAACATATGAAACACACCAGTGCTTTCAGCCATAGCGACTGACTAAAATACCCTGGCAAACCGAAACTTGTATATATCTTTGGCACAAAAAGACAAAATAGCCTACACAAGTGCTAGGATAGTGCGTTTGGAGGCCGAAACGAGATCAGATCGCAATTTCGGCACCACATAGCAAAGCTATTTTGATCTCCTAATCAATTTGAGTATGCTCACCAAATTTCGTGCGATTTTGGGATTGTATCTAAAAAAAGTTGAATAGAACTACCTTGACGAGTTCTGCTAAACTTGTGGCTTTGAGACACTTATACTGGCGAACCGAAACTTGTATATATCTTTGGCACAAAAAGACAAAATAGCCTACACAAGTACTACGATAGTGCGTTTGGAGGCCGAAACGATATCAGATCGCAATTTCGGCACCACATAGCAAAGCTATTTTGATCTCCTAATCACCTTGAGTATGCTCACCAAGTTTCATGCGATTTTGGGACTATGAATGAAGGGGTGTCAACGATGCCCTAGATGAAGCAACAACCTACTCTAATACCAATTGTTGGAGTTTGAGGTCTTCAGAAGCATGCACACAACACAAGGAATAAGAAGAATCTTAGAGCACAACATAGAATATTGAATGTATTACCACTAGAATGTACAAAGATAAGTAGCCCGTTAGGGCAATACGTGTATATACAAGTTGGGGGAAAAAACCTCCTAAAGAGGGAAAAAAGTGCCCCGATGGTCCTAGAGTGTTCACACACATCACTACCTAAATATATCAACAATATTCGTATCAGATCAAGGACGGGGTTCAAACTCGCTACCATGCTAGGTTGTCCATGCGATTGCAAAAGCGAATTGGACAACAATGCTCGTGATTTAGCTTATTTGAAGGACTCGAATTACGAAGGGCGATTACATATAGAGATTGGGCATATCTATGAACATGCATAAGCCTGAAGGCCTCTCTTTCATTCACCATCTCCTTAGGATACTAGAAGGAGTTTCACTGCATTGTTGTCATTTCATGAGTTTGAATCAAAGCTAGGAAAAAAAGCAGGATCCACAAGTTGAAGACAGTTGGTCTTTTTCACACATAAAATTGCTTGAGTGTGACTCTGCCCACCTATAGAATTGTTGGCCTTTCCTTAGATGCCCATGGAGAATTCCTCTCTGCTCATGGAAAAGAGACCCCGAAGATGCTCAAGAGGCCAAACAATAGCGTGAATTTGAGAGAAAGATGGAACCTTGTGTCTCCTCTCCTAGTGGAAGATAAAGGAGAGGCTCCACATTTGAAGGGAAAGAAGGAGACGAAGGGATAAAGGAATAGGTATGTTAATTTCTTCAAATTATTTGCAATCTCCATTTTCGGAGGGTTGAAATAGATACCACATGTAAGGATTTAAGGATGAAAATTATATATACATGAAGCATGTGATATAGACTTCCATGAAAAATAAAGGATTTCATGGAATTTTTAAGAAAGAGAAGTATTAAGCTTTTCCAAAACCTCTTCTTGATAATTTTTGTTACATAGGTAGTCCTTAATCTGAAAAAAATCCCAATTTTGGGATATAAAAAAGAGATGAAATAGTCAAGGATTTTGGGAAGAGTAATGCATATAGAGAGTATGCCATATGGAATTTCCTATGGAATTATTAGATTCATAAAATGGATGAGATTAAAAGGTAATTTTCATCCTCAAAATCCCCCTTTCAACTCTTTTGGATTATTTTCAAGTGTAAATTTAGTAAATTTACACTTTGGGAGCAAGAAAAAAGAGAGCACAAGAGGATTCTCATGAGAAAAATGATATAAAGACATGAAACATAGTATGTTTAGTATCATATGGGATTAGGAAAATTAAAAAATAAAAATAAGTCATATTAGAAGAAAATTAACATCTTGCCAAAACCTCATGTTCACCATAAAAATCATTATCTATGCCTCTTTTTGGTAGAAGATTAATATATGAGAAAGGAGGATTGGGAATGTGAAAAAATATTTTAGAGCATCATTATATAACACTCTATTATGATATGCAAAGAAATTTAGGATTTTCTAATGGAAGAGTGGTTTTGGGCACTTCAAAAATCACATTTCCTCTCCTTTTCTAGCCCTCCACTTGTTGACTAGTTTGGCATGTCACATTTCTAGAGGCCATATCTTAGTCTAGGAAACTCCAAATTGGACATACTATGGATCATTTTGAATAGCAAAAGATCTTTTTTCATATTAGACAAAGAATTTTTGGAAATTATATATTTTTATAACTTTGTGCAGGTCTGCAATTTTTGATAGTTTTCGGCAACTACCTTCCAGAAGTGTTATCTTGCAAATCGAGAAGGCATTTGAATTGAGTTTACTTTGAAGCATTTAGACATAATATATCTTACATTCTATGATTTTTTTAGTTGTTGAAAAAGTTTTTCCAGGTCTTGAAATGGATTACATAGCATTTTTGGTGTATTTGTATCACTTTTCATAATCGTTTGATGATGTTTGATGTTTTGGGAAGCTATCCAACACCATCCGACATCTCAAATTTCATTTTCGGGCCTGGAAAGAAAAAGTGCAAAGATTTTGAAGCTCGTGGAAAATCTTGGATGCATTCAATTATGACATCAAACCATTTCAATATCAAATTTCATTTTAGGGCTTGGAAAGAGAAAGTGTAGAGATTTTGAAGCTCCTGGAAAATCTTGCATGCATTTAATTACGACATCAAACCATTTCATCGACATATTGCTTACACCTTTAAGCATTGTGGTTTATATTTTGGCATGTTAGTATATACATCTATGGATGCGTGATTGAAATGCATTCTTTAAGATTGTTCATCATTTTAAGTTTAGGAGAAAAATGACTCAACTTGCTCGGAATACACTTACTTGATGTTTGCAAGAAATGTAATTGCAGGAAGTTAAGAGAATATGCAATACGGATGTTGTTGCAAGTATGCTGTGTTTTTTGTAGGTTCTGAAGCTTGATAATTTAGTATATGGCTTTTATGCCATGGGCTTGCAAAGCCCTATGTTATTAGTGATGTCTTATGTGCCATAGGCTCACAAAGCTTATGATATGTTTAAAATGTTTTTAGAGATCCATTTCGTTGGGGAAATGCTACCCAAATTTTTCCCTTATCATGGAATTATATATGCACTTACCTTAAATTAGAATCTCATGGCATAGTACCATGCATTCACTAAAAACATCATAAGGTTAGAAGCATGCTTATAAGCATGAACATTCTGAATGCATTGTTACACTTATGTGTTCCTCGAGTAGCTTTGATGTGAACCTTTTCCATGGGCACTTTTCACTCTAGTGCTAGCTAGAGGTTTTTTCCCCATATTACCACATACATGATACACATATGTGGTGATACTTTGTACTTAGGGATATTATTCAACTCTTAATTCAATTTTGTTCATCATCAATAGAGAGAGCTATTCCATCCATCCATCACCTCTGTGTGCCTTGCTACATTGCACTCCTTGTGTGCACTTCTTATGTGTCCCTCACACTTTTACACATGCCCTACACTGGTATCAAAGTTGGTTTAGATCCTTAAGTTTTGGCTTTTTGCATTGGGGCACACATGCACTTTTGACAATGCAAATCCAATTCGGAGCATACAACATTGATTTTCAGCAGCTAGAAAGCATTTGCACTACACTGGTGTTTTAAACCCATTTTGAAGCCATTCATGCAGCCAAAATTTCCATCATAGTGATGTGTTGTGAGCAAAAATTTCAACATTCATTGAAGTAAAGATCTTGTGGCATTCTTTTTCTTTGGTGAAGTGTTGGGCATACAAGAGGGCTACCTCAAATGCTTTGGTTGCCTGAACTTCGATAGTTTGCTTTACTTGCAAATGAAGGACATGTTTATTGGTTTTCCAATACTTGCTCCCATTGAAAAGCATGCATGTGAAGGTTGCATTCTTGGAAAAGTACAACATGCTTATTTTCCAAAAGATACTCATACACACACTACAAGAAAATTGTAACTTATTCAAAGTGATGTATATGGTCCCATCAAGACTCCATATTTTGAGAAACATGTATATTTTGTTACCTTCATTGATGATGCTATGCACCTTACATGGGTGTATCCTATGAAAGAAAAGAACCATGTATTTTCTTGATTCAAATAATTATTAGCTATGGCCAAAAAATTTTCTAGAAATAAGCTTTTGAATCTATGCATAGAGCTCATGCTTGATCCTATGCTTTCTTTAAGTTATCTCTTGCAAACTTCTGCTTAAAGTTCATGCCTTCTAAAAATTCATGAGCAAATTGAACTTTTTCTTATTAAAGAACAACTGCATAAGGAGCTTTTGGATGAAACCCATACATCATCATGGAAGGGGTAAATCCTATTGGAATATGTTTAGAAATATAGTAAGCAAATTTTCAAGTGTTAAATATTCATCCCAATCAGTTTTTTTTGGAGATACATATGCTCTTAGCATATCTTTCAAAACTTGATTGATTCATTTAGTTTTTCCATCCATCTAAGGATGCTTGATTGTAATAACCAATAACTTTTGTGTTTAACCGAATACAGATAACTCTCCAAGAAAGAGTTGTGAACTTTCTATCTTGATTGGACATTATGTCTTTAGGAAGGCCATAAACTTGATAAAGATTTATACAAATAACTTATCCAATTCTGTTGTCTTTATTGTTGTATGAGTTGAAATAAACTTGAACATCTTCGTCAACCAATCAACTATAATACAAATTGAATCATATCCCTTTTGAGTTTTGGGTAATTTTGTTACAAAATCCATTGAAATACTTTGTGATTTCTTTTTAGGTATTTCTAATGTATGTAATAGCCTCCAATTCTAAGTATTTTTTATTTGTTAATGTGACATATGATCTTAGCATATAAGATTGTACATCCTTGTGTATATGGGGCCAATAAAATTGATGTTTGACTAGCTCAAGTCTAATCAACACCAGGATGTCCTATAGTTGGAGCATCATGGGACTCAAACAACAAGTTTTGTTTGAATTTCGATTCACTTGTTACACAAATTTTGCTTTCGTATCACATTTACTTTCAAAGAGTCAAGTAATCTATTATGGATTTTTACAAAATCCATTCTTTTATGAATCGATTTCTCACCACCCTTTAACTCTAAAGGTACCAATTATGAAGTATGGTATGCAACACTTAGTCTCAATAGAGTACTTGGGAAAACCTTGCGCTTGCATTACTTGAACCCAAGACCTCCTCCTTCCTACTTGAGAGAATCAACCACTAGGCTAAGTGAGTTAGTTGGTTTAGAATTCTAGACCCATTTAATTTATTTTGACTACTTGGTCACTTTATAACAAGAACCATTCTCTATATGGTGCCACATGGAATGAAGCACCAAAATCTAGTATCCATGTGGGGAAAGAGAATTAGCCATAGGAACCTCACTAGGTAGAGTATTATCAGTTATGAACACATCAACATCATCAAAAATAGCATTATTTTCTTATGTCTTCATAATCAAAGTAGATGTTGTATGTAACTATTCAACATGCTCATCAACTTGATATCCTTTATCTTTAGCATTCATTAATGCATAGTACTCTTTCTTCATATTTCCTTTATTATGCCAATAATGGTACCTGATATCCCTATTCTTTGATTTACTTCTACTCTTATTCCATTGATCATTCTTTTCCTTGTTTTTTTGTTCCTACCACATTGTTGATTCTTTCCTTGGTAAGAATCACGAACACTATATGCATATCCACCTTGAGTGCTAACCATAGACTTTTTGTGGTCTCTTCACTCAAGAGTGCTCCAGATAGATCATCATAGGCCAGTTTACAAAAAGGTGCACTATTGCTAATAACTATGCAAAACATATCTTATGATGATGGCAAGGTGCATAGCAACAAGACTTCTTTCATTTCATTATCCATCTCCATCATTTGAGCCTATAACTGAGAAAATTGTAGCATCAAACTCATTTAGATGAGCAAGAACACTATGTGTGACCTTCATGCAAAAGTCATATAACTTTCTTATCAAATACAATTTATCTGATGCCATTTCTTTTTCATAAGTGTTGCATAACTTATTCCCAAGCTCCTTTAAAATTTCACAATATTGTAAAGTAAACATTATCTGCCAAGCATAATTGAATGGTAGATCTAGCCGCTTCATCCTACTCATCCCAATAATCATCATCATCTACATCGGTAGGCTTCTTTGGGATTCCATTTATTGACTTGCACTGCCCCCTCTGAATCAAAACATCTCTAATTTTATTCCTCCATAATGCAAAGTTTGCACCATCAAATTTTTGGATCTCAAAATGGTCTTTGCCCTCTAAGTTATAGATCCTCTTGTGAACACTAGCACTAGACCCCAATCTACTAGATGTGCCTGAGACCTTTGATGCATTGATGATAGAGAACTGACTAGAATGATAATGGAGCTAGAAGAGTCCAAGCACCACTACAGCTAAAAAAAGAAAGTGCCCGTGTCAAATTGTACAAGAATTTTCATAGTCTCCCCTAAAAAATGGATTAATGAACAACAATGACCAACCAAAAAAATTATGTGAGAATGCATGTGTTCATAGCAATAAGTGTGTCAAGGAGTAAGGCCAACCATTATATAATTGAAACTCTAAAATTTGGAGAAATTTTGCTTGAGTATTCTCTAAACAATGTGCATATGACCAATGTAGAAGACTCATAAAACTATGAGTACCAACATGTAAACTTGCATAATGCATCACAGACTCCATTGCGTATAAGCACTTAACCTAAAGAAGCCAACTAGGATTATTGAGCAACTATGAAACAACTAGCATACATCTCCTATGGCAATGTTGGGTAAGTCTTCCACCTACATCACTAAAGAGATCCCAATATCTGGGTGTCTCCCAGTTAAGAAGACCTCACTGTGATTCTCTTTATCCATTTCGAAGTTTTTATGCAAAAACATAATGGCTATATCAATGAACACACGGGTGTACATAAGCAATAATAGAAGTGTGAAAGGATAAATTTATAGCCCAAACACTAGCCAAAAATGTGTGCAAGTGTATATCAAATCTATCATTTAGACCTTGAAAAACTGCATAGACTTGTGATGGCTACTCCCACCACAAGTGAAAGCCTTCCAAGAAACCTGTAAGAAGACTCAAACACTAAAAATTTAGTGATAAAACTGAATGTACATAGACAAGGAGATACAATCTCAAGTGCCTCTAGTACCAAGATTGATCTTTAGACCAATCTTTCCACCTATACCTAAAACTATCCTAAAATTGCAAACTCAATTTCTAATTTTCCAAATTTTGTACCCAAAGAAACTCTCAACACATCGATGCAAAGAGCCAAAGAAGACACTTTGGAGGCTCCAAAATAAATTTAGCGTTAATTATCTTCACCCCTGCAATCATCAAGCAACTAGGGCTCAATGGTAGGGAAACCTAATAGTTAAGCGCACCTTGGGGGAGCACTATTGGAATGGATGATCTCTCGGGAAGTACTAGTCTTCCTTGATAGTTGAAGTCCTTCCTCACGTGCAACCAATGGTGTAAATGGTCACTTTGGTGACTCAAATGGCAAGGTATGCCAATATCTATTTCTTTTTCACCACCCTCATCACAATCCTTGGAGGAAGGCACTGCAAGCCATAAAGTGCCAAGAAGCGATGGTGTTCACTCCACTTGCACAACAATGAAAACATTTTGCTGCAAACTTCTTTGATAGCAATGAAGTGGTATGTTGGCCATGCACCAAGGTGGATTTCCCTTTAATAGAGCTTCAAGAAAATGCTCTTGTAATAGAAAATTGAGCTCCATATGACACACATAATACTCTACATAGACCTGCACAATACATAGAGACCCCAAACTCAGATTTCTTAGATTTTACAAAAAGCGTTCAAACTTATGGTCCATGGTAGAGAGAGATGCTAGAAATGTATCATGACTTCATTGCTTGATTGAATACACGAATTCTCAGAAAATACAAACGAGCTAATTGAAGCAAGAAAGATGTCAAATGCCATGGTATTTTTATACAACAAAGATCTCCTCACACCAAAACTCTCACTCACCTTCCAATCTTACCTTAGAATGCCATTTTTCCCTTTTACAAAATATACCCTCAACAAAGACAATAAGAATGCTTTTCTTTTTTTAAAAATAAATATTAGATAGACGAATTAGTAAAATCCATCATTATGTTTTGCTAATGCTCTCTCTTATTATTCTATACTTTGAGTATGATTTGGCAAGCATCATACTATGATTAGAAAACTAGATAACAATAAGTTGTCCCTTTTATCCAACATTATCTATACATCCTTTAAGAACACAAAATTGAGAACCACCTTTCTACTATTTAGACAAAAATTCTAAGGAATTTTTATATTTTCTTGAATTCCCTCAATTATAGTCCCATTTTTTAAAAATAATACGTCTACACAAGCCACGTTTGGCAACATATACTAGAATTTTTTGTATCTAGGAGGAGATATTTGATTAATCCTGTAGGGCACTACACTAGACACCAAAAAAATTTCATAATGTCTCCTCTATTTGATTTTATATTTTTATATAATACTTATCTTATTAATTGACTAAGATGATTCATAAACTACTTTTGAAGCATCTTAATTCTTCCAATGCTATGGATTTAAAAATTAGTGCTTACATCATCCAACATACAAAGTATGAGCTCCATCTACATTACCATGCACATTAGGCAAAGTGATCCTATTGTTTTGTCACTGAGTTTTTCTTGTATAAATTTTGGAAATGTGCACTACTTTGATGCCCATAAGGCCATGTAATCACCAATGGTCTCTTCAATAAAGAAATGTCAACCTTCAATAAAGAAATGTCAACTTCAATAAATAAATGTCAACTTTGAATCAACAAAAGGTTGATCAAATTATTAAAGTCAAAAAGGGGTTGATCAATGCTAACCCAATCAACTTTGAGTCAACCAAGTTTAGCCAAGTTGACTAACATTGGCTAGTGTTGGTCAACTTGGCTAACCTTGGTCTCTTCACTTAAAAAAGTCAACTCTGAATCAACCAAGGTTGATCATATTGATAAAGTCAACTTTGAATCAACCAAGGTTGATCATATTGATAAAGTCAACTAGGGGTTGACCAATGCTAAACAAGTCAATTTTGAGTCAATCAAGGTTAGCCAATGTTTTCCTCTATGCTAACTCCCATTAAGCATGCTCTCTTGCCCTCATATTTTCCTTGGCATTGTGGTAATTGCACTAATTTGTGAGAACTTATCACATGAACCTAGAGCCAATTGTTCATCATCTTCTTGATGAGAAAATCTATCCATCTCAAGCATATTAGATCCTCGTCTATGTTCTACCTCAACTGACTCCAAAGAATACTTACCTATGTCACCCATCTTATCTTCGGGAATTCCTTACTTTAGAGGTGGTATTTTGCACTTTTGGTGTATATTTTTTATAGACCCTATTATTTTTCTTAGATCTCTCGCTAGGAGCTTCCTTTCTCTTCAAATAAGGGTGATCACCCTGCCAAAACGTTTAACTTTATAAATAAATCCATGATGGTTTGAACTAAATTTCTTTGGAAACAAAAAATGTAGAGGGTTGTGGCTATCAAACACTAAAACCTCTATACTTTGCTTGAATGGATGTATCTGCATAATCTAGGATGGATTTATTGCATGAAATTCTAGGTGATTAAAATGTTGCATCTTTTCATCATCATCATATACATTTTTATCAATTGTTTTAAGAGAACCTACTATCTATTTCCATGTAGTATTTGAATGAACCTTTAAGAACCCTATATTTTAAACTATGCGATAAGTACTCTTATTAGACTCATACCCATCTTCTAGAGATATCACTAACACCAAAGTTTATTGCTCCATCCATTCTTTTCTGTGGGAAATTATTTCTTTCTTTGTTCTTGAGCATGTCCATAGAGGTGTCTACATCTTTTTTTCCTCAACTCTTTCTAGGATCCTTGATAAGTTCCTTCTTTCCCCTTCAAAATTCATGAATATGTTTTTTGAACCTATTTATTTCGATGCAGGGTGTTCAAAAACTTCTTTCTACAAATGTACATATAGTTATTGAAGGTGATGTAGATGGCATTGAAGATGGTGATCTTCATGTAGTTGTTCGTGCTTCAGTTCTCGTTGCACCTACTTTAGAAAAGCTTTGTTGGGGTGGGAAAGATGCTCATGCACATGCATGATAGCCTTGTCAATCAAACATGCCATTATTCCTCACATTCACTCCTGCAAAATAGCAAAGGATGCTTGGGATACACTTACCACTTTATACCAGGCAAGGAATGAGGCTCGTGTTGCTTACCTCCGAAAATAGTTGGAGAGTGAGCACATGAATGAAGGAGATACCATGGATAATTTTTTGACAAATATCAAAGATTTGAAGAAGCAATTGATTTCTACTGATGAAATCTTGCTAGACATTTCAATTGTGCAGACTGTTCTAAATGGTCTTCCAGATTCATATCAAAGTTTTTGCCTCTACTCTTTGATTGATGATGACAGGTAATCCAAATGCCTTAACATTTAAGGAGCTATTCTCTATTTTGTTTCTAAGAAGATCAATCTGGGCAGAACACGTCCAATATGCATGTTGTAGATCAAGCTTTCCTGGCTAGTCAGAAGGGCAAAGGTAAATGGATCTCATCTACTACTAAGCAAAAATCTCCTAGTTCTGTACAGTCAAAGAATAATGACAAAGACGAGAAGAAAATAGAAAAGCACAAATTGTTTTGCAAATACTGTAAAGGAAATGATCATGTCATAAAGAGTTGTACAAAATTGGCTACAAAAGAGGCAAAGAAAAAAGAGGTTGGAATGGTTGTTGTAGAGGCCTCTACACCCAAGTCAGAGTCTATGAATCTTGTGCAGAATGAAGAATGGGCATTTACTAATAGTTGCAATTATGGCCCATCTTCTCATGAATAGTGTACATCCATAGTAGACTTAGATGTTTGGTACTCTGATAATGGAGCAACAAAGCATATTACCTCATAGCATAGTTTCTTCACTTCACTTGAGCTTGCCTCTATAGGGAATATTATCACATGGGCCAACAACTCCTCTTATCCTATCATGGGAGTAGGTAAGGCCATTCTCACTAATGCTGATGGTAGTTCTTTTACATTGTCGGATGCTTTATTTGTGCCAAGGATCAAGAAAAATCTGTTATCAGTTTCATCATTAGCCAAGATCGTCTTGGTTGTAAAATTTGTTGATGAAAGATGTACAATTCATGATCTATCAAATGGTGATGTCATTATTGCTTTTGGCATTTTATGTCATGGGATGTATAGCTCATAGATTATGCAAAATCTATGAATGATTTAGCATGTACAATTCAAGATTCTCAAGCTATGTCAGATGCAAAGCTTTGGCATGCAGACTTTGGTCATCTAAATTTTGCTAGTTTGTTGTGCGTGTAGAAATTTGAAATGGTGTCATCTTTGCCCAAACTTGAGGCACCTGGTAAACATGTCTGTGAAGGCTGTATTTTGGGCAAAATGCAGTGTTCCTCCTTCCCAAAACATGGTTCAGTACGAGCTACTCAGAAATTGCAGATTGTTCACAGAGATGTATGTAGTCCTATGCAAACACCTTCTTTTGGGAACTATCTTTACTTGCTTACTTTCATTGATGATTTTTCCAAGCATGCATGGGTATATCCATTGAAAGAAAAGTTGGAAGTGTTTATGTGCTTCAAACAATTTTTGGTTTTGGTTGAAAATCTGCTAGTATGTAAAATGGGCACCCTTTGTTGTGGCTCATGCATATCTTGGTTGAGCAAGAAGCAGCCTACTGTGGCAACTTCTAGTTGTGAGGTTGAGTATAGGGCAACTTTCACTGATTGTTGAGTGTGTGTGGCTTAGACGCCTTATGGTTGATTTGGGTGTTGGTCAGTCTTCTTCCACCACCATCTTCACTGATAGTCAGAGCGCATTGGAAGTTGTGATGAACCCTGTTGTTGGGTTGTAGGGTATGCACACATCCTCAATTGTGCATAGGAACCCTCCCAAGACCATAAGAATAACCCCTTTTGTATATATTTGAGTGTCACATGTGGACACTCTCCTAAAAGCACTTTTTAATATTTTCTTATACCATAGTGTAGATAACCCTTGGATATCTCACCTTTTTGGCTCTTCTAAGGAAATCCCATGTAAAAATCCCATGCGTGCACATTCTTGCAATTTGGTTGTTATAAGAAGTTATTTTAGAATATCCTAGAAGATATGGTAGTTAGAGAGATACTCCCTTTTTGACTTTTCAAAGAAGCATATGGGGAATGTGCTTAGCCTATATATAGAGGCTCATTTTTGTAAAGAAGGGGAGCTTTTGGTCGACGTCCTCTCATGTAATATCTCTTATGAATGGAAGAAGCCTCTCTTTTACTCCAGGACTATTTACAGTTATGTATTGTTTCTTTGTGAGTGTGTGAGAGTGGTGTGTGTGTGTGCCTATGCATGTCTCTCCTTTGTGTGAGTAGAGTAGTTGCTATTACTTGTATTTTACTCATGGACTAGGATCCTTGACTCCCTATTCACCTTGTTTTCAAGCATGTGGCATAGCATGGGGCTAATGCTAATGGCTTGAACATGTTGGAGGTAGGGGTGGATGAGAGGAGAGTCACTCTTGAGCCTTCCTTCTTGCTTCCATGCAAGGTGGTGAGGGTTTTGGTCTTCTCTTGCTACAACTTCAACACCTGTGTTCCATGATCCCACTAAGCACATTGAGTTGCACTATCATTATGTCAGGGAGAGGTTCTCTGTTGGAGAGATTGGCATATATGCCCACACAAGAGAACATTGCAGACCTTTTCACAAAGGCTCTGCCTAGGGAGAAGTTTGAAGCTTTCCACAAAGCTTTGGGCTTACTTCTTTTTGTGGATTGATTCCACATAGCTTGACACTTCCTTATACATGAGTGCGACCTCCTTATTCATTGCATCACTCCGAGGGGGGATTTGTTGATATATTTTGGTAGTGATGTGTGTGGACACACCAAGAATGTCGGGGCACCTTTTTCCCTCTTTAGGAGGTTTTTTCCCCCTTCTTGTACATATGCCTATAACCCTAACATGTCACTTATTTTTGTACATTCTCTTGGTAATACATTCAGTATTGTGTGTTGTGCTCCAAGCTTCTTCTTCTTCCTTGTGTTGTTCATGTGCTTTCGCATACCTTAAACTCCAACAACATCAAATTTTCTTCTTGTAACCATTTCTTATCAGAGTTGAGAAATAAATTTTCTTGATATTTATTCTTCATCATTTTTGGTGAATGACTCTTTATTGAATTGTATTGGAGCTTCCTCAATTTGTGATATTGTTACCTCAAAGGTAGTAAGCAAAGTGATTGGTCTTAAAACCTCATGTATATATTTTCTGAAATGCCTTTGGTTTGGGGGAGAAATTTTACTCCTTATGTAGCATGAAATAAGTGATGGCCCAAAAGAATGCTTGAAAAAGTTCCCGATGATCTAAATTCTTGGATCTTGATGAACAAAAAACCAACTCCTCTCAAAGGTGGAAAGGCCTACAAGGATTCCTTAGTATCCATGGATTGGTATGCCTTGGTATGCATGATTTTGGTTAAGAAAAAGGTTCTTAAGGTGTAAATTTGCTAAGGTTTGTCTAAAATCAAGACTTAGGGGTGTTTTCTCTTTTTACTTATTTGTTCCCTCACGTGAGTCTTGAGTTTGGGCTTTGGTATCCTCAAGTAGTTTTCATCAATGCTCAAACATTGTGCACATAATTGCATATACAGTTTGTTCACTTAAACTAAAATTAATTTATGAATCAATTATTTTTTAATTTATCCAGCTTTGTTATCTTATAGTGAGACCAATACATATGACACAAGTAAACAATGTTTTTTTCCATCTAAAGTTAACCAATGACACATCTTTGCACTAGGGACTTAATAAAACTTTTTAACAATAGAAGACATCCCAATTGATTATAATAAAACACCAAATTGATTATCGTGAAGGTAAAAGAAGCAAATACAACCAAAAACTTATTAGATCTACTACTGTAAATGGCATATGGTAGATTGACGTTGAGATAGAAGTAGGCACGGGGCAAATTAAGCTAGGTCTTTCTTCCTTTACTAAATGAAACCAATAAAATAAGTAAAGGACACAAAATATATGTAGTTTTGATTTCTTAACTTATTACATGAATTTTTATTTCTTGCTTAAAGTAATTCCTACAATCTAAGAGTTGCTTGAGCAATCAAATTTTTCCAAAAAGTGAAAGGTTGAGTATCAAGATAGGTAGAATGTGATTGGGGGATGTTGGAGAATGGAATGTTGTGTCTCAATCTCTCTTTTAATTTTAAGTTCCATGATGGTTTTTGTCTCTTTATGTCCAAGCCTTATGTCTTCATCGTATTCTACCTACAAAGGCATACAAAGGGAGTAGCTCATCAAATGCTACATCCTTATAGACCTTTTTGTTCTCGCTCCTTGGATTGGAAGCCTTGCAACCTCTTTTTTCATTAACATTGTTCTAGGAGTAAAATTTTCTTTGCCCTAGCTTGTACTTTGTTTCTTGGATCACTTTGGATGTGCATGTTGCACACAAAAAAAAAACTTATATGATATAGGTTAGTTCCTAAAGCCATCCATGCTTCATACTATTTTTTGAATAATATATCCCTAAAGTGTGGGATCTAATCATCACATATACTTAAATAGTGTCTACATATGCATAATAGAGATTAAAAACATTCATCATATTTAGCATTGACATTGCAATCTCTATGATATACCGATATTTTCTCTACATTGACCCATTTTTTGGGGTTTACAGCAAAAATGTTCTTATTACTTATTATCATAAGTAATTGTAAACTATTGGAAGAAGTATCCCCCCCCCCCCCCCCCCCCCCCCGCAAAAAAAAGAAATTGTCCTTAGATTTTTCAGAAAACTATGTCTCTTTCTATACACATGTGTTGAATTCTTTGAAGTTTCAAAATTGGCTTAAGTATCTCTAGCCAAATAACACATGTGCCACAAAATTGCATGTGGATTGGAATGAAATCTCCTCACTTACATAGCATTATGGTAATTATTAACGTTAGGATTGAGAAGGATATAAAACCGTCACCCATAATCTATCATAACACATGCAAAATCACCACACTTCACGTTGACTTTCAATGCAAGATTTTGTAGGTCCTTTTGAATCAAAATTTCTCATGATCTGATGCATGTTAAAGTATCTTTCAATTTTTTTCCCAAAAATATGCTTGATGCGATGGTTGAGGAAATGAGTATTAGGATTAGAAACCAACTCCAAGGGAGGCCTAAAGGATGGAAACAAGTCAGTTTGGAAGATTGTAGCCACACTACACATTGTAGCATGCTTTAAAGCCTAAGAATCTTCCCATCTGGTACAATAATCAATACATGAAAGAAAAAATGTTTACCGGAGTGTGCTACTCGTGAACGAATGAGTCCCATGAAATTGAGATGTCACTTATGAAAAGGTTCAAGAGGTGAAATTGGCTGAAGAGGAAAGTGATGCACATCTCTAGGTTCACCGGTCCACTGAAGGGATCACATTTATGGACAAAATATTTGAAATCCTTATGCAAGATATGCCACCAAAGACCCCTCCACAAGATTTCTCCAGCTGTAAGATTGGCTCCACAATTGAGCATCGAAGAGTCTGGAATGAGTTTCTAGAATCACCAAATCCACTTCATGTAGTGGAATGCATCAAAGTACGACTTTTGTAAGATCTTTAAAATACAAGTGATCCAAAATAATAGAGAATCATCTACTTTGAAAAGCAAGCCTCTTGCAGGCTATGGACCATGAGTGGACCCGAGGCATGCTGGTGGAAAGGAAAGAAACCATTTCATCATACCACATCAATTGACCTAGGTTAGGTTCAATTTCCTTTGCAATATGGAAGAGCTTCACATCCAAAAAAGAATCATCAACACCATCCAAAGGTTCATGAAAATCAACTAGTTGCAGTAAGAAATCTAGCACATGTGAATAATTAGGTCTATGAACTAGACCACAGTCAAATTCTTGTAGGAGCAATACCCATCATGCGAGTTTGTCTACCAAGTTCTACTATTTGGCCAAATAAACTAATGCAAAATGATTCACATGAAATTTAAACTAGTTGCAATAAGAAATCCACCACATGTGAATAACCAGGTCTATGAACCAGACCACAGTCAAAGTCTTGCGGGAGCAATACCCATCACGTGAGTTTGTCTACCAAGTTCTACTATTTAACCAGATAAAGTAATGCAAATGATCCACATGAAATTTAAAATTGGTGGAACAAAAAATAATGAAAAAGTTTCTTGATAGAATGAATCAGGCCTAAACACTCCCTTTTAGTAACTGAATAATTATTATTATCATTAGTAAGTAAAAAAACTTGCATAATAGATTGGCTAGTACCAAGTATGACCAACCTCCTACATAAGAACACTACCAATAGCCACATCAAGCACATCAACAAACACGTGGAACAGATGACTCCAACTCGGAGCTTATGAATGGGTGCTTTAGATGGGACCACCTTCAAATGGTGAAAGTCTAAATCACACTCTACATCCCACTAGAAATCACTAGTTTGGGCATGATCCGATTGATTAAGAGGAATAGCTATATGGGTTAAAAAGCATAAGCAAAGGCCATGCCATCGGATTATGCCCAAGAGATCTAATACTTTAGCAATCTAAAGAGGCGGGACTTGCAAATCCACTTTTTTGTTTTGTTGGGATCAACTTTTTGTTGGGAGATGAGCTTCTTTTCATTTTTGAAAGCATAACCACAAGTGCTGCAAATGGTCCACTCATTTTTTAGAGAAAAAAGCTCGAAAGAAACTGGTGACATATGGAGAAAAAATCTAATGCACGCACCAGTGGAAGATGTTGGGGGCATTCCAAAGTTCAAAGCACATGATCGTACATGCAAATACATCTCAATTAGTGATAAATGCTATCTTGAGCACATCAGATTCAACCATTTGAACTTGACTATAGCTACCAAATCCATTTAGAAAGGAATAAATCTCCCAACCTGCTACTTCTTTTAACATGGTATTCAGAAATGGCAAAGGAAAGGGATTCGAGATAGTCACTACATTGAGTTTCCGATAATCCACATAGATATGTCACTGGTTATTCTTGTTTGAAACAATTACAACAAGTGATACCCACTCTAGATACTTAGTCGGAACAATAAAGACAACCCTAAGTAAGTGATCCAATTCTTCCTTGACTTGCTTTGCAAAATCAGGGATCATTCGATAACATCTTTGAATAACCAGGGATGCATTGGATCTTATGTTGATACAAATGTGGATCAAGGCCCTTCATATCAGAATAATTCCAAGAAAAAACATCCTCCCCTATTTTCTTTTGAATGTTTGAAGAAGCACAACCTTTTATAAGGGAATTCATGCACTTATCATAATACAATTACTGTATATTGTTTTATTTTTCTATTTCTCGCTATATAAAAAATGCAATGCACCTACCCTTAAAAGTCACAAAGATAAGGCATCAAGTAGTGGCACAGGAGGAGGGACTCAATGAGTGAAAGAAGCCACCACATCTCAAGCTAGAGATGTTGTAATGAAAGAGCAATAGATTGACTGTTTGGAGATATAACTTTAATTTCTGAGAATTCCACCATCAGTCACCCTTTCATATCCACTTGTCGGATCAATCACTTATCCATGGGGTCACTAGTTGAAAGAAAGGAAGCACCCTATGAGGAAAGGAAAATTTTCTTCATTCATGGGCACCAATGCAAGCTACACTTCATGCTAGTAGAATTTGGGGAAAAACAAACAATGCAAGACCAAAATTGACACATGGAACCTAGTTGGACTTGATGAATATCTTTGTTTACCTATAGTCAAGCCCAATTTCACCATAGTTTTGGAAACAGTCACATTGTACATGAACCAACAAAGAAGGAAGAAGAGGTTGAGATTCATAGTTCAAAAATTTCAAGGGGAAAGAGTTACCATGTACCTCATTATGGACTTGATTCATGATGCGATATACATCAAATGGTGAGAGAAAAATATTAGCGAAGTTTGTGCCACCTAAAGGGAAATCCATGAATATCGAGACTTTCACTGAATTAAATAGCCAAGGACTCAAGCTTGGCCTGCGATTGTTGCATCAACAATTTTGTTTCCCAACCAAGATAGATACACCATTCCACATAAGTGAATTTGGTATGGACTTATACATGTAGTAAGCAGATATTATCACTTGGATCTTAAAAGAAATCAAGTCGGATAATGCAAGATGTAGCAAGAAAAGGATGGTGTTTATGGCACCTGCTCTCACCAAGATCATCAATAGTTCTCTTTCTAGAGGATGCAGCTTCACAATGGATCTCATTACTAGAGAACATTGAGCTCTAATAGCATAGTGGATAAGAGATAGTTCGGAAGCTTTTTCAACTACATCGTAACAAAGACAAGAAAATGCACAAAAAAATAGGAGGTATATCAAGGTTTACGAGGATCTTTTGATCAAGAATCAAGGGTGATTCATGTCGCTTTGATGAAGAAGAAGATTCATCTTTGGGAGAAAAAGAACTAGAACATACTCATAGAAGGGCACCATATCTCTTTGCAAAAGAAGTTTCCTAGGGACTTCAATTTAAAACCTTCTCTCCTAAGCCCACTCTATTTGATACACCCAAAACCTCTTATGTAAGCTTAAGAGACGACATGATACATGTGTAGGAAGCAGGATTGACATGTGTCGGTGCAAGTTAACCATCAATTGATGTTTTGGATGAAGGATTGAAGTCAAAGATTGAAGAAAAGATTAGATTATGAAGCTTGAAGATAGTAAAGCTAGACTTGTTGTGAAAGGGTATGCTCAGACATATGGTATAGATTATGATGAGACTTACAGTCCTATGGCCATGACAACTATCAGGACATACATAGCCATTGCTGCATGTAAAGGTTGGAAACTATGTCAATTAGATGTGAAGAATGCTTTTCTAAATGGTTATATTTAAGATGATGTGTTTATGGAGCAACCAGAAGGATTCAAAGATGAAAGGCATTCAGAATATGTTGGCAAGCTCAAGAGAGCTTTGTATGGTTTGAAGCAGGCCCGAAGGGCATGGAATTATAGCATTGTGATGTTCTTGAAGGAACTTGGTTTTCAAGTATCTAAAGCAGATAGTAGCTTGCTTGTCAAAGCAAGTGATGATGGGTTCATTTACATGTGGATATATGTTGATGACATAATTCTTACAGGTACAAATGAGAAGGTCATACAAAGCCTCGAGAAGCAAATGGAGAAAGAGTTCAAGATTAGTGACTTGGGAGACTTGTTATATTTCTTGGGCATGGAGATCTCATATACTCAACATGGAGTGTATGTAACTGAAGAGAGGTATTTGAAGAACTTGTTGATCAAGTTTAAAATGGATGATTGCAGGGTAGCCCCTACTCCAATGGAAGTGAATCACAAATTGAGTAGATATGGAGGAGAAAAATTCAAAGATATGAAGTTATATCAAAGTCTGGTTGGTAGTCTTATCTATGCTACATTAACTAGGCCTGATTTGTCATATGCAGTTGGAGTGTTGACTCAATTCATGCATTGTCCTAGGAAAGAACATTGGGTTGCACGACAAAGGGTGTTGAGGTACATTAAGGGTACACTCAAGGAAGGTTTGTATTATGGTTTTACATCAGATACAAATATCAAGATATACAGTGATACAGATTGGGCAGGTAATCCTGATGATAGGAGATCAACATATGGATACTTGTGTTATGTGGGAGATAAGTTAATCTCTTGGTGTTCTAAGAAGCAACACACAATTGCTTTATCATCTATAGAGGTAGAGTATAAAGGTATGGTTGAAGCTGCAAAAGAAGTCATATGGCTAAAGACTCTTATGAAGAGTTTTTGACATCATTCAGAGTACACCCAATATTCATGGAGATAACATGAGTTCATTGTATCTAGGTGCTAACACTGTTTTTCATGCCAAGACTAAACACATTGAGATTCAGTATCACTTGTTAAGAGAGAAGGTGATTGATAAGGAGATTGAAGTCATACATACTTCAACAAAAGATCAGATTGCAGATATGCTAACCAAAAGCTTGGATGGACCAAAGCTACAAAGATTCAAAGATATGGCAGGAATAAAGAAGATAAATAAAACCTCAATTGATGATTGAGGGGGAGCTGTTGGTGCAAGTCTGATGGAGAGTGTTAATCTCCAAAAGAACAAGCTATTCTTGATGTTAGAACACCTCTATATCAAGAACAACTTTAAACTCCAACCAATTTTTGAAAACAAGTACCAAACTATCAAGAAATTAGCTAACTGTGAAGAAATTCATTTCTCAGAAAAGTCTGCTGCACATTAATCAATCATTGACTAATCATTTGTGTAAAGTTTCTGATGAAAGTTTGTAGAATGTGTTATTAAAGTCGATGACAAACTACTTTGATGGGACAAGAGATCCCTATGACCATGTTGCCGAATTTAAGCCGGTATTGCGCGTAGAGCAAGTAGAAGACATGTATGGACACTATGCCAAAGATTTCTATCAAAATGAGAATAATCAAGGTGGTAATCGAAGAGGAGGCTATTCAAGAAGAGGTAAAGAACAAGGAAATTATGTAGTTGAAGGTAAAAGTGATGATTATGATTCTCTTCTTATGATGAATGTAGAAACTAAGATGAATTGCAATGGTGATGTATGGTATGTAGATAGTGGTTGCTCTAACCATATGTCACATGATGCTTCATGGTTTTCAAATATGCATAATCCTTCATGTAAAGTTCATGTTGAAACAAGAGATGATACAACACATAAGATTATGCAGGTTGGAGATGTTGTTATGCAGGATAAGACCAAGACAAATTGCTTGAAGGATGTACTTTATGTGGCAACAATCATTAAGAATTTCATGTCAATTGGTCAAATGGTAGAAAAAGGTTTGCAAATAAGATTTAATCATGCAGGTTGCTTCATTGAGGATCCAAATAAAAGGAGGTTGATTACTAGAGGTAAAAAACAAGGTAGATTGTTTACATTCAAGGTAAACCCAAATCATACAAATTATTTCTCTTATGGTATGCATCGAATAGCAGAGGTTGATCTATGGCACAAAATAATTGGACACATGAATGTACACAGGTTAAAGGAGCTATCAAAGAAGAGGATTGTTGAAGGATTACCTGATCTTACTAAGCAACATATGGTGCATCTTTGTGAAGCATGTCAAATGGGTAAGCAGAGTAGACAACCTTTCAAGCATTCAAGCTATGTAAGCAATGGATTGCTAGAACTTATACACACGGACGTAT
This sequence comes from Ceratopteris richardii, assembly GCA_020310875.1. Lineage (NCBI taxonomy): Eukaryota > Viridiplantae > Streptophyta > Polypodiopsida > Polypodiales > Pteridaceae > Ceratopteris > Ceratopteris richardii. The sequence continues at coordinate 101,597,647 of CM035426.1, forward strand.
GGGGTCCTACTAAAGAGGCATGCTTGACTGGTAATAAGTAATATGTATCATTCATTCATGATCATAGTAAAATGACATTTGTGTATTTCATTAAACATAAGAGTGAAGTCTTTGATTGTTTCAAAATTTTCAAATCATTTGTCCAGAAGCAAACGAGAAGATATGTTAAAAAGCTAAGATCCGATGGAGGGGGAGAGTATTTCTCTCAAGCTTTTACTGATTTTTTGTGTGATGAAGGTATCAAAAGAGAAGTTACATGCAGGTATACTCCACAACAAAATAGAGTTGCAGAAAGAAGAAATAGAATCATAGCAAAAGGATCTAGAATCATGCTAAATGATATGTGTTTGCCTAATTGTTTTTGGGCTGAAGTTGTTAGCACAAGTGTGTACATTATGAATAGAATACCTACTGCTGGAGTTCATCATTTGACACCATATGAGGTATGGCATGGAAGAAAACCAAGTATAAGTCATTTGAAGGTATTTGGTTGTGTATGTTATGTGCATGTACCTAATGAAGTGAGAATTTGTCTTACCAACTTATCTTCTTCAATGTCTTCATCAACTGCACCTTAAGAATCAGCAATGTCTTTCATCTTTGTCACATAATCAGATATTGATTGTGAAGCCTTCTTCTTGAATGTAGTAAACTCTACCCATAATGAAGCTTTCCTTGATTTGGTTGTATTCTGAAAATGCTCTTCCAAAGCATTCCAAATGTCACTTGCACTTTCAAGTCCTCTAATATGAGGAAGCAAATAATCATTCACTACCATGTAGATTATGCTCCTTGCTTGAGCATCCTTCTTCATCCAAATCTTTATATCTGCAAGCTCCTCCCTAGTTGGAACACTAGGATCTCTGAACTCTGGCTTTTCTTCCTCTTCTGTGATGTATCCCATCAGATCTTTGCTCATAAGATGAGCTTCCATTCTCATTGACCAAGCTGGATAGTTCTCTCTATCCAACTTCTCAATTTGGAGACTATCTCCCATCCTTTCTTCACTTGTACTATCAAATCTTTAGTCCTTATAAAGAATGAATGTACCTTAGCTTCGAATGTTGCTCCTTCTGATCCTTTTGATAACCTTTATGTGTCTTCCTTCAATCTTTCTTTCACACTTTATCCTTTTGAACCTTAAAGATGTGAAATCTGTATGTCTGCAGCAGTCGGGGTCTTCATTTCCTCAATTTTGATACAACCTGCTCTGATACCACTGATGGAGAGTGTTAATCTCCAAAAGAACAAGCTATTCTTGATGTTAGACCACCTCTTTATCAAGAACAACTTTAAAATCCAACCAATTTTTGAAAACAAGTACCAAACTATCAAGAAATTAGCGAATATGCACCTGTTTCAGAAGACACTCAACACTTTCTCACATATAGATGTTCCTGTCTAAAATTCTCTCAGCCTGTTTGCAATTGGACTCTCAAACTTTATCCATAGATAGATTAACTATGGACTTAGACATGTACAAAAGGATTTCTCATAAGATTAAACACAGAAGGAGAACTAGAGAAAAGATCGACGCATAATTCTCTGAGAACTTTTTCTTATCTTAACTCTTCATACATCTGATGGATGATACATACAATGTTCATCATCTACTCATCTATATTTCATATCATACTTCTCTTACTCTACAAATACGACTATGATCATGTACTTATATATACATATGAGTACTGATTCGTCAACACTTCAAGTATATTGAAGTATATACAGAACTAATGTACATATAATTTAAAGAACTTTGCTATCTGAATTTTCTCTTTACTTCATGAAATTGATCTTCAATCTTTTCTTCATCTCTTCACTTCTAGACTTTATATAATCACCAATTGTTGATTGTTCTGCTCCAACAAAGTCAACCATCAAGTGATGTTTTGGATGAAGGATTGAAGTCAAAGATTGAAGAAAAGATTAGATTATGAAGCTTCAAGATAGTGCACATTCGGAAATTGAAGACTTGTATACATATGTACATTAAACTTATAGTTGGTTTACATATATCTTTTGTATGGTCATGAGCTTGTACATATATGTCTATATATACAAGTAAAAAGTCGGGGCAAGGATGAGAGAGTATGAGATGAGAAGAATTAGAAGTCATTAGACACTTTAAAAGTGAGGAAGATCTCTCTCTCTCATCCAGATGTAAAATTTTTCTAAATAGAAGAAAAGTTGCACCCGATATTTTTTTGTGTTCTCCTTTTGTGCTTAATCATTTCAAGAATACCTTTGTAGATTTCTAATTTCATAGTTAATGAGTCTGTGGTTAAAGCTTGAGAGCCTAATTATAAACATGCTGAGAGAATTATGTGTAGGAACATTTGTATGTGAAGAAGTGTTGAGTATCTTCTCAAACAGGTGCAATCTCGATGGTCAAAGAATTGATCAGTTCTTAGTGCACAATGTAAAGTTTTGCACAAATGAGGAGACAAAATATAAGTTGAAGATAACCCATCTATGGCTAAAAGAATTTGCTTAAACGGGTTCTAGTTTGGGAGAACCATGTTTTAGAAGTTGCAGGTGTCAGAATCGACTATACAGGAGAACAATTTTAGAGATAGGTAAACTGTTTGATTCATTTCTCAAGATATATTTAATCTTTTGAGATGATTTAAATTGGACAAGGTGCACAATCTATAGGCAACACCCTATGCAAAGTTTTATCAAAAACTTTACACATTTGGTTAGTCAATGAGTGAGTTATGTGCAGCAGACTTTCTGAGTGGTGACTCTCTTCACAGTTTGTTCAAGATTTTGATAGTTGAGTATTGATCCTCCAAATTGGTAAAGTTTTTGAGTTGTTCTTGATATAGAGGTGCTCTAACATCAAGGATAACTTGTTCTTTTGGAGATTAACACTCTCCATCAACATGAACAACAAGCTTTCCCTACTTGACTAGAAAAGTGATCCAAAAGGAGACCATACGAATTGGCATGATACGACTTGCAATGAACATTGAAGAGACCATGGATTGCATACAAGGAGCACAAGAAGAATCCATATGATGTGCGTAGGTGCAAGTTCTATTTACTGCTTTTACATAGCCATTTACATAGAAAAAAGGGAAGATAAACACAATCCATGTTTGCAAGAAATATTTTCAATCCCATACCAAAATCATCAAATGAGAGAACCCCTCATATAACTCCTCTTGATAAACAAACCATCAACCACATGGAAAATGAAGAAACATCCACATCTCAAGCGATTGATGAAGAAGAGACTTATTGATCTGTTGACAACTCACCATGAAGTGAAGGCAAAGTGCTCACATACTTTACTACTATAGAAGAAGAATTAGGGAGGCATTCATGCCTAGAAATACATAAGACTTTCCCTGCATCTATTCATAGGTATTGTTAATTTAGATACTTACACCTGACCATTGCCCCAACCCATGGACCTCTATAGGGTGAGCTTTGCTTACTCACCGATCACTCCATTAGCCATTGGAGGGGCAACTCAGTAAACACCCCCCCACTGTGATGGAAATATCACCAACTTCTATATCCATAATTACCACCAGATGGAGGCAAAATACAATGATAAAAGAAGCAAAAACCTCAAAGGCACAAGCAAAGATACAATACAAAATCTTTCAAGATCTGAATCTATTTGTAGGAATCCATTTAAACATAAGGGAAGTAACCCAGATTCTGGCTTGGATCAATGAATCATTACTAAATGCTATTAATAAAAATGGATAAGATTAAAAATATGTCAAATGTTTACAATGTGAAGCAGCTAGTCTAAAGACACCCCATAATAAAATTATGAGTGATGTACAAAAACTATGTCTAGTTGACATTGACAAGGATGAAACAGTAAGGAAACTACAATAGGAATTGAGTCAACTCAAAATCTGACACTCAATCACTAGCCTTTGTGCATAGTAGTTCAAGAAAACGATAAAAGATTTGATGCAAGACAACAAAAAATTAAGGAAAAATTAACCTACTCATCTATTTAACTTCAAATATGCCAATACCATTAGACCTACAACCTCATGGACGACCAATGTATGAAGAAGTTATACAAGCAAACACTCATCTCTAGGAAGAGAATGAGCCAAAGGATGCTACTATTCAAGCTGAACTTCAAGACCTACAACCACGATATGAAACACTAATAGCTTTTGAAGAACAAAATACCTAGATGCATTGTCAGGGATGAAAAAATCCATGAAGGGGGAGTGTTTTCCATTAAATATTCGATAAAAGGCTAGAAGAGACTAAAGGGACACAAAGAGGAAGGGCAAGTAGGAGGATGCAAAGTCCATGCCCAAAATTTTTTGAAACCAACATCATTTCTTGTAAATTACCTCAATAGGATAGACCTCTATTTTTTGGATGTAATCTAACTCTTAAGGGCATTAGAAGACCATCACTGTATACAATTCTCTTATCATAGCCTATGTTGCTCAATAAAATGGTGAGAGTTTGACTATTTTAAACTAGGCTGAACATTTTGGTATGAACAAGGCTGCCCATTTTCTCATAAGCTCAAACAGAGCTCAATTTTATAAATTTTTTGTCATTTGTAAGAAGGAAGATCTTGAAAATCTTAGAACTCTCTCTTCTCCTTCATTTGTATCCTTCGTTGTTGCTCATTTGGAGTGACTATGGTCAGGAAAGAGTCGAAGGAGGCATAGAGGTGTTCAAGTGCCCTTTACATGCTTTAGTGGCTCCATGTGCACATAAGGAGCTTCGCAATGATGTAAGGTCCCATAATTTCTTTGAAGTTTGTTTTCTCTTTTTAATTTTTGAGATTGTTCAATTTTGCACGTTTAGGTATGCAACAAGGTAGGTATCTTTGATGCGCTCTTGTATCATATCACTTCTAATAAGTCTACAGCCAGTTAATTCTAAAACTCACCCTTTCTATCTCACATCTCTCTACAAATGAGGATTCTCTTCTTGGTTTTCAAGCCCTTGATTGGGTAGATGCTCGGTTGATAATTTGGTGCTTACCAGCCAACCACTTGATGTTGGTAGATGAATCTTTGGATCCCTTTGGGTCTATGGCAAAGAGAAGCTCTCTTGATGTGGATGCCTATAGCTTTTGCAACAATACCTTCACTTCAATGGCCCCAATAGCATCCTTTTCTTTTTTTTTTGAGTCTTCTAAAATCCTCAAAACACTATGATTACACTTTCATGACAAATTCCCACTTGCTATGTATCTTGAAGCAAGTGATGGCCTTATAGGTATTGATTTCATAAAATAGCTAACAATCTTATTTTCATGCTTAGAAATAGTGCCAAAAATTGTAGTAATATTTGAACACTAAAATTGTGAACCGTGAAAAATTGATCGTACTTTATATTTCTCAAATTTTATCCTCATATCATGAGTAACAATGTTTCCAACATAGACAAACAATGCTAGTAAATATTTACAAATAGCTAACGTGGCATCTCTAAATTGAATGATTCGTTACCCAAATTTCATACATGTATTGTTGAGAAGCTCAAAACATGATGCTCCAACGTGATTTTGTATATCTTTTATTAAATCTTTATCATCTGTGTGGTGGTTATCCGGATTTGATCTAAAGATATTCTCCTTGGACTGCACTAATGTATCTTATCTACCATGAGTGATGATACCTTACAAGCTCATTAGCTGATATTAGGGTTTTAGTTATGCAATCTCCTTTATATACACTAGAATGTATTGTATCTTGTAATGGTACATTCTTATAAATAAACTTTTGTAGAAGAAGAATATGAGGAAGAAATAGAAGAAGTTTTGCTCTTGGCTTAACTTTTATGTGCTCCACTCTTCTTGTTGTGAGTGTGTGTGCATGTACGATCTCTTTACTACCCTTAATGCCCATTCAAATGATACTAAGACCAATATGGTTGATGAGAGAACTTAAAGATCCCAACATTGAAACCTTTGTGTGAACATATAGGTCGAACAAGTCTTGTCACAATCTTAACTTGCTAAAAGATTGGCAAGTAGGTAGAAGAAGTCAATATCTATAAAGTAATCCTCTTAAACAAATTCATGGGATACCGAGATTTCTAATTTGGGGCCATTTAGATTGATTTTTGGGGTTTGTCAGGGTTGGTCCTAAAGACAGAACAAGTAAATTCATAGAAGCACAAAGTGATTTTTGTTTGGCTTTTTGAGCTCTTTTGAGTCTACATATTTCAATAGGAAATGAAAGTACATCTAAAATTTCATTTGTCACTTTTCTATGTAAGGAGCCATATGTGTGATCAACTACCCCAAATATAGTTCTATATAGCATATCAAGAGGGACCATCATTAGAATCCATGCCATTATTTTAATCACAATTGAGGTAAGCCATTCAAACACCTTTTTTTTTAATTTGTTATTTAGAGACAAGGAAGTAGGTAGGCTCTATAGAGTGTAGACACTCGCTTTTCTTATTAAATGTTCATCTTTAGGGTGGCTATAATTTATGGAATAAGACTACAAGATTAGGTAAATATGTAAATTTTTGAGTTCTAGGAATGAATGTGTGGGGTAGGTGCATACTTTAGGAATGGATTTATTGATAAGTAAACTAAAATTAGTTTCTTGTTTAATTGCTAGTTAAGCTAGGTTAAAGTCACCATAAAAAGGGGTTAATTTCTAAGTTTAAGATCCAAGTGACATAGGGCTTATTTTTTCCCTTACTTTGATAGATAACCGAAAGGATTTTATATATTGAATACCTACAGGTAAGGGAATTGAAATAGGTGTAACTACTCTAGATTTTAAGGAATTTAATTTAGTTATGATCTCGAAGAATGATAGGAAAAAGGAGATTCATCAAAAGACATTTATGAGTTTCTAAAAACTTTACTACAAGAGATTTTTCAATTAGCACAAGTTTAGCCATCCAATGTCTCAAAGTGTGTGCACGAAGATATAGCCACTTTTGAAGATATGCAAGAAGCTCCCATCCACCACAACATACCTGTTGAGAGTACACGTGGAAGAAAAATGAGCTAAAACATGCATGCACAAATGAAATGAATGTGAGACTCAAAATAATGCCTAGACCATGAAATGTGAGACTCGCCTATGGATTAGGGTGAGCTTGCCAAGACCATGGAGTCAGCTCTCAATCTTCTAACCAACTAAAAGGTGAGGAGAGGCCCTCCTTATATAGATTTATAGGAGGTTGTCACAAATAAAATTATATGTGGGATAATTCTTCTTGACGGAGAATGCATACAAAAGTAGAAGCTAGATAGCAAGAGTCCCAAATAGGAATAAATAAATCTAAAATGAAGATGATGTTATATAAATGAGCTACAATAGATAAATGAATGCACATATTAAAAGTAGGAGATCATTCATTCAACACCCCCTCTTTAGCTCCATTTTGGAGTGGCTATATGATATAGAGGTCCACCAAACATTGGAGTGGAACTAGAGGTAAATCCCTTGTGAACATATTCACCAAGTTCTCCTAAGAGGTGCATTGTCCAAAATAGACCTTAGGAGATGAGATCTTCTCTCCAATGAAATGGTACTGGATCTTGATATGATTCATCTGTGCATGATGAACTAAATTCTTGGTGATGGCCAAGACAAAATAACTATTGATCTGGATGCATGTGGGAGATTCCTACAAATACCCATCTCAGATAATAATCAATGAAGCCAGATGGAATCTATGGATGAAAAAAGGATTTTTGGCTGCTTCTTGTTTTACCAAGAAATAAATCTCAAGCTAAGAAAGAACATCCTTGTCATCTGAGTCATCGAAGTCACTATTGGCACTGTTGGCTGCGTGCGAGGGAGGACCTCAACAATCAAGGAAGATAAAGGTTCCCAGTACTTCCCAGGTAGTCATCCATCCCAGTATTGTTCCCCATGGAGCTTGCTTAACCGTGGCAATCTCTTTCCACTAAGCTACACTCTTGTGGTTTTTGAAGAAGGGGAAAGACTAAAGTTAACGTCACCTTGAACATGTTTTGGTCCCTCAAAGCTTCATTCTTTGCTTTCAAAGCCTATTTATGAAGCATTTTTGGGGTGATTTTTGGAGCCATTTTGGAGTGCTTCCATGCATAGGTCTCTTCACATAGTTTCAAGAAAATCAAGAAGAGTGTTATTTGTAGTTCTCCAAAAATAAGTATTCACCTTTGGGCCTTGTTTTCAGCCACACTCATAAAACTACATGTTTCTTGAAAAGGTCTTTAGTTATGGTGGGAGCAGCCATTGCAAATTTATGAAAGTTTTTGAACATAAACAACAGAGTTGACAAACACTTACAAGTGTTGTTGGCTACTTTTTGGGCAATGCATTCAATCTTTCAGTGTCATTTTATTGCATATATTGAGCACATATATACTATGTATGCTTATGTGGATACCGCTTATGTACATCCATGTGTTCATTGATATAGCAGTTACGTTTTTCTACATAACGCCTTTTACATTTGATAAAGAGGGCTATGGTGAGGTTTTCTTAACTTGGAGACACCCATATGTGGAGGCCTTTTCAGTGACACAGGTGGAAGGCTTACCCACCCTTGCCATAGGAGATTGATAGTTGTTCATAGGTGCTCGATAAGCCTAGTTTGCTTCTTTCAGGTAACATGTAGTGGAGTCAGTGATTCACTATGTAGATTTTTTTGGCTTTATCAACTATATAGTGGTCGATTTATTCCTTGATACACTTATTGATGTCAACACATTTATTCTCACATAATCCTTCTAGTTGGTCATTATTGTCCATTCATTCAGTTTTCTGAGAAGATTGCTGAATTCTCTCCCAGAATTTGACACTTTGTTCATCCTTCTTTGAGCCTTAGTGGTGTTTGGACTCATCTAGCTCCATTATCATTCTATTTAATTGTCTACCATCATGGCACAGAGGTCTCAAGCATGTCTGGTGGATGGTCTACAGCTAGTGTTCTGAAGAGGAGCTATAACTTGCAGGGCAAAGACCATTTTGAGATCTGAAACATTGATGGCACAAACTTTGCTCTATGGAAGAATTAGATTAAAGATGTGATGATTCAAAGGAGGCAATGGAAGCCAGTAAATGGAATGTCAAAAAAGCCTGCTAACATGGGATGAAGATGATTACGATGAGTTAGATGAAATGGCTAGGTCTACCATTCGCTTGCACCTGGTAGATAATGTTTACTTTACAATATTAGACTATGAAAGTGTAAAGGAGCTTTGGAAGAAGTTATGCAATACATATGAAAAAGAGATGGCATCAAATAAAGTGTATCTAATGAGAAATTTATATGACCTCTGCATGAAGGACACATATAGTGTTGCTGCTCATCTAAATGAGTTTGATGTTATATTCTCCCAGTTATAGGCTGGATATGGATAATGAAATGAAAGCAGTATTGTTGTTATGCACCTTGCCATCATCATGGGATATGTTTTGCACAGCTATTAGCAATAGTGCACCTTGTAGTCAAGTGGTCTATGATGACATAGTGGAGCACTCTTGAGTGAGGAGATTCATAGAAAATCTATGGTTGGCACTCATAGTGGAGATGCATATAATGTTCATGATTCTTACCAAGGAAAGAATAAAAAATGTGGGAGGAGCAAGAACAAGAGTAGAAGTAAATCAAGGAAAAGGGATATCGAATGCCATTATCTTCATAAGAGAGGACACATGAATAAATATTGTTATGCATTAAAGAATGCTAAAGGTAAAGGACAGAATGTTGATGGGCACATTAAACGGTTACCTGCACCATCTACTTTGACTGTGAAGATTGAAGAAATTAATGCTATTTTTGATGATGTTGATGTGTTGACACTTGATAGTAATATGCCGGTTGAGGCTCTTATGGCTGATTCTCTTTCCCACATGTGGCTGCTAGATTCTGGTGCTTCTTTCCATGTGAGACCACACAGAGAATGGTTCTCTAATTATGCAGCAAAGTCTCTTGGTACCATGAGATTTGCTGACTCTTACCAGTGTGATGTTGTGGGGATTGGAGATGTGGTTGTGTAGTTCATTGATGGTTCAAAATTTATCATGCATAATGTATGCCACGTACCTCAGTTATCATGCAATTTGATGTCAGTTGGTCAACTTGATGACCTTGGTTACAAGGTGTTCTTCTATGCCCAGTCCTTTCGCATATCAAAGGGCAATATGGTTACCGCAAAAGGAAGCAAAGTTGCATCACTCATTAGGAAAAAAGGTGAACCCTGGATGGGCCTTTTAGCTCAAAGAGTGATTAGTGATGGACCAATCAGAAGAGGGTGGTGGCCACAGTCTATACCCTATAAAATACTAGGCTGAAGGGGGAAGAGGGGACAAGATTCCTCTATGTTCAGGGTTGTCTTCTAGAGAGAGAAGAAATATCGTAATCAGGCTGGGCCCAAAAATTCAAAATTTTTTAAAAGTTGTAAAACTCATCATAATACCATTAAATGACCTCCATATCACTTTTCAGGATCAAAAGTGCTATTTTTGACTTCTAATTCAAAATCCGTGCATGTTTGTGGACTAAAAAAGTGACTTTTTTCAAAATGACTCAAAAAACTCTATCTTCCCTCTTCAAACTCCCATTTTCATACCCAAAACCCAAAAAGTCATATTTTTCACCTCTATTCCCTCCATACCATACAACAGAAGCATTGTTTCTCCTCCTACCATTCTCCCAACTTCTGCAGCAATGACAACAACTCTTACTCCCATGGAAAGCTCCAGAGCTCGTAGGAGACCAAAGGACGAAGTTCACACAATGACGTGCCACAACATCAAAACAATGGAAGGAAGTTGGCTACCACAAGAGTTTTGCAAAGGTGCATGGGTGTACATGCAGCCATCTGGACTTGGTCCTCATCGTGTTCGAGATCGTGGAAATTTGGATCTTCATTGGAAAGGTAAGCTCTTAGGCTTCAAGCAGCAAACACATGGTGGGATGTTTGCTATTGTACAACATGTCTTCACAGTTTCAACCATGAAGTTAGAAAACTCCAATAGAATTAGATATCCAATCCATTGTGAGTATTTCTATTTTCTCAATGCTTCATGGTGTTAAATGTCTTAATTACTCATCTCATATGTTTTTCATTGCTACAGTCATATTTCCTTCTAGTTTAGTGGAAGAGCAACCACTTCATAGTCTCACAGGAACTTTCAAAGCATTACATGCAGACATTGGGGCATTAGTGTTTCCAGATGTACCTCCTGCTAAACTTATTCGTGAAAGGATCTTCTTTTACACTCACGAGTACATTGTTCCTTCCACAGATGGTGAATATGGAAGGTTGGAGATTATCAAAGTTGACTCTCTTCTTAGTTTAGAGTGTCCAAAACCTGATTTTTGGTCCATATCATCTTTCAAGCGTAAGATGGTGATGGACATACATAACTCTTTGAAATTCACACGCGTATCTAGATCAATAGGTCTTCATTGGACTCTACCAATCCATTGCTTTGTTTTCATATTTCAAGGCATTCCTTTTGTAGAAACTCCTACAATGTTCCTATGTAAAGATATTACATACGAAGCAGTAGAAGGATTGTTAGGGGAAAACTGGGGTTATGTAGAAGGATTGTCAAAAGGGGATAGATATCGTTGTAGAATTGGTGACACAGGTATAGGGTTTCGCTATTTAAAACATCGCACCTCATTGTACATCAGATTTTATTATGATCGTTGGATGTGTAAACTAGGAGAGTGGATACCTTTGCAAAGCTCGGAGGGATCTTTAGCTTCATTTGAAATTAATGTGAAGTTACCAAACAATGATATGGAGGTGGTTTTAGTTAATCAACATTGGAACTTGGCCAACTTGAGAGAGCACTTACTTATCATGGGATATGACGATCTTCATGATTTCAAATTTTGAATACGAGGGAACAAGGTAAGAGTTGTATTCCATATATACATATATATATATATATATATATATATATATATATATATATATATATATATATATATATATATATATATATATATATATATATATATATATATATATATATATATATATATATATTATTCTATCACTATTGTTCATGATTTGAAAATGTTTTACTCTTTTATGAATTGTCCACAGATTGGAAAGAGATTGGAAGACAAAATCAAGGTTCTTGCAGATTGGAGCATGGATGGAACTGACATTTCATTGTCATAACTCTTTTTTGTAAAGATACTGTGAAACCTGTAAACAAACCTATTTTTGCAATGAAAAATTTTTCACATTTGCTTCAAGGATATTTTGGCCACATTCTACTTGTATCTGTAAATTCTCAAGGTTTTTCTTGAAAGAGCATTCTTATTATTTATTTCCTTTGATGTGATCTCAAATGTCAAAGTTTTCCTTTTCAAGACTCTTATGTTTTAATTTAAGGAAAAGTCACTTCTATGAAAAAGTGGGACCCATCACTTAAAAATTCTAGAAAAGTTATAAATAGGAGTCCTCTCTCCTCATTTCTCACTTTTGCAACCACATTGAGTGTTAGAACAGTCTGCATTTGCAAGTTATGGCTTCCACCTCTGTACCTACTAAGAGTGCACCCCACAAGTTTCTAGAATTTTTGGAGGATTCAGATTACAAAGGTCAACATGACCTATATGATCTTCTCTCCAAGGTTCCTGACCTCCATGGAACCATGCAAATGAATGCCGATGCTTTGGAGGAGCTACTTCAATATATGCAAGTTCATATATTGCGTTTCTCCATTGAAATACCACCATATGATGGAACTTGGGTTCCATGTGACCTTCTCACCTACATTCACAAAGGTGATGAGGCTTTTGCAAAACGATTGAAACGGTTCCAAGCAATTGCAGAGGAAGCAGGGCACCTTCTTGATGAAACTGTGCCACTTATAAGGAAATTGAATAGGAAACGCAAGATGGGTCCAAAATATCTTTCATTCATTGCTGCCACAATTTTCTTTGTGAATGAGGAACCAGAACCAATTCCTCATGAGATCCCTCATCTTCTTACAGGTGGTTTTGTGGAGGATAAAAAGGAACCACCTCAAGAACCCTTGAATCTCCTATTAGAGAGAGAAGCTATTGAGAAAACTTATCCTCTTGGTGTGGATGATAAGTTGAAAGAAGTGCCTAAGCCATCCACCTCTTCGGAGCCAGAAGCAACTATTCCAGAGGTGGAGATTGAAACTTTTTCAGTGGTTCTTGTCGAGGGACAAGAATATTTGTTTTTACATGATGTAGAGAAGGCATTTGGGCTACGGCTTGATGAATGCCTAAGTTTGTTTTGTACTTTGTCAGAGTGTCCTTTGGATAGTACCTCTGAGTTGTTGGAGAAAAAGTGTTTGCCATTTGGTGACTCAGTGGCCGACACAATAAAATTGGTTTGCAATGACATACTCACAAGTGAACATGAACATATCACAGAAGAACAATTTAATAATGCACAAGAAAGGATATTGGAATAAAAAATTCCCTCCTCACCAGTAATTGAGCAGAGTGGGATGTCCCACTCCAGCATTAATTTACAACTTCAAGAGAGAGGAGAAGAAGAAGATAGAGTTCAAGATGTAAGTATCTTCAATTCATGTCATTCATTCTTACAAACACATGCAGCTACTAATCATAAAACTTTGTGCAGGAGGTGATTGAAGTCGACAAGTTTGCAGCAAGGAGCGGAGGTGATCGAGTGGCTCGTGGAGGTGGCTCATCCCTTGCAAACTACATTGGGAAACTTCCCAAAGACCATTTTGTAATTATCCATAAAGAGTTCAGTCCTCAGGGCCACTTCATGACATGGTGTCTAAAGGCCTTAAGTAAATTGCTTTGTTTATCAACCATTACACAGGGGAGTAATTGTATCTTTTTAGTTAAGAAATCCCTTGTAACTACAACCTTAGGTTCCAACTTCCGTGTAAAGGTCTTAGGCCAAATAGGTATATCTCTAGGTCTAGGTGTTAGAAATGTTGATCAAATAGCAAACTCAATTTTGACTTACACCCTACCCATGGCTTTGGAGCGTCGAAAGAGAGTCATTGAGAAACTCAAAGCCAATTGATGTAAACAATTGAATTAATATCAAATTTTCACTTTGCTTTATTTACAATTGTCTCAAGTATTTCTTTTTCAGTATATTATCTAAAATTCTTTTGGACCTGCATGTGATGTATTGATGTCATGTAGGGCATTGGGAGGACCTTTAGTTTCATTCTTTTGGACTCTTGATCATTGGGTAAGCCTCCATTAAGGTCTTCTAGGGCATTGGGAGGCCAAATAAGGCACTGCCACAGAAACGCGGGAGAAGGCCCTGCAAAACGTTTGCAGGGCCTTCTCCCGCGTTTCTGTGGCAGTGCCTTATTTGGCCTCCCAATGCCCTAGAAGACCTTAATGGAGGCTTACCCAATGATCAAGAGTCCAAAAGAATGAAACTAAAGGTCCTGACATGCCCAAGGTTACCTTACATGAGACTCAACCTTCACTAGATGGATATTTTCAAGAATGCAAATGTTCTAAGTTTCAAAATGCTCTGCTCATATGTTTCAAAGGTATAGGGAGGTCAAAATTTGTTCATATTAACTACCCCTGAACTAGCTTTACTAGTCATGATCCCTCTTTCATATTTCAAAGGTTTTGTAGGGCATTAGGAGGCCAAATAAGGCCCTGCCACAGAAACGCGGGAGAAGGCCCTGCAAACGTTTTGCAGGGCTTTCTCCCGCGTTTTTGTGGCAGGGCCTTATTTGGCCTCCTAATGCCCTACAAGACCTACATGACCTTAAATAAAAAAGAAATTTCAGTACAGGGATATTATCACTAGATCAAAATGACAAGATAAGAAAACAATCATTCATATATGAGAGATTATCACAAGAAAACACATGGAAATGTAAAATGACTGCTCATGTTTCATTCTAAATAATGAGATTATAAATGGAATAGAGGAAAAGTGCTAATGTTTCATTGAAAATGGCAATATTTACAAAAAATCTCTTATCCATAGAGATCAGTTACAAAACTTAGCTACGATCACCCCTAATTCTCCTAGCTAACTGTATGTCCTTCGGTTGTATAGTGACTCGCTTAGCATGGATGGCGCACAGGTTGGAATCCTCTAGCATTGATATCAAAAATGCTTCAGCTGCCTCTTGTAAAGCTTCTAAAGCTAGAGCTTGGATCCTTAACCCTGCACAATACCTTTGTAACTCTTCTTTGACCACCCTTGCAAAGGGTCTTCTAGGTATGAGAAGCTCAGCTGTCTTTTGATAGTGCCTTATCTCTGCAAATGCCTTCGTATATCTTCCTCTTCGTTGTGGTGCTCTAGCTTGTGGTGGTGGTGGTCTTCGTTGGACATTTTCTTGTGGTCTTGGTTGGGGTGGTCTACGACGAGGTTGAAAGAATTTCTTCTTCCGTTGCACGCGTCTTGAGCTTTCTCCTTGTTCAGGATGTTGTTGCTGGCTTTGCTCTCTCTCTTGGTCATTGGGTATGGCCCCCTGATTTGATGGTAGTGTCTTTCCCGCTACAGTAACCCTATGATTTGTAGGTATTTCTTCGTTACCCCATGGGGGCAATCTTTGACTCTCATCACTTGATTGTGAACCTTGTTGAGACACATCCTCATGCGATTCATCAAAATCATCATCAGAAACTACCTGTCTATGAGCACGCTCCTTCACCCTTGTCTTTGTTGGTCTCTTTGGTGATGGAGGCTCATCATATGATGATGGTGGTGATTGGGGTTGATTTACGGCCTTTTCCCTGGATTGCCCATGTTCCACTTGTTCATGCAACTGTTCACTCCCAGAGGTATGGCCACCACCTGTTTCGCGATGGGATGCAGAGTGCGAGACACTACGTCGCCTTTTGTGGTGATTCATCCATGGTGGCTTCTGAGTGCCTTGCACATAGGTAGGAAAGTTAATGGGATCCTTCCTTGCAGTTTGCTTTGTTCGTGCCATCCTCTATAGTGCTAGAATGTTGAAATGAGACAATGAGTCTCCTTTTATAATGTTTCACTTAAAAAGGTTCTGTTCACACCTGAATGGACAAAAAATAGTTTAAAAATTAAAAATTACCTGAAAAAATTGCAAACAAGAGATTAGTGTGTAGCAAACCTTATGAATTATTCAGAAAATGCCATGAATGTATTAAATGACTTCACTTCCATGATGAACCCTCTCGTGTTCTTGTAGCCCGCCATTGAGCATGACGTAAAGGTCCCAATGATGACTTCCATTTTTCACTAGCTAAGTTGTGTTGATGAAATCTTGCAAGTTTTGCAACTTTCGACTCCTTGGCTCGTTCCATTGCATATGTCCTTGAAAATGCAGTACGATAAAACCAATTAAACATCTCTTCCATATAGTTTGATTGCATTGCACCACCACCATGTCGTGTGTTCTTGAAGTAAACACCTCTAGCCTTGTAATGTGACTTCTCCATTCCTTGTGTACTAAAAATCTCCAATGAACCATATCGATGCATAAAAAATGCTCCATGTGCAAATAAAATATGCTGAAATGATATAAGTACATATAACACAATCTTATCAACAAGAAAATTGAAAAAATAAGAAAACTTACAATGTAATGTGTAATATTGCTCTCTCCCCAAGATAGGATGAAACACTTTGCAAACTCCATTAATGTATCTTGAAACAACTGACGGTCATTTTTGTTGGAGCTATTAAGACTCATTAAACCTACCAACTTATCTAAGCATGACCAAACCTTCTTTCGCCTATTACTAAGGTCAATTTGAGAATCATTATCAGTGGTGATCATGCACAAGTCTTTCCATAGCTCCCTGCATTCATTTTTCTTAGGGCTTACACCTGTTCTGAAAAATTTTATTGCCTTCTTCCCTGTCATTGACACTTGTTGCAAACTATTTTGCGATTCACCAGGTTTTTTGACAACTAGAGTTACATTACCACCATGACAACCAATCGAATTAAGCAACTCTTCCAATTTTTTGATTGCTTGTATAGATTTATCAATTGGCTTCATGGAAAATGCATATTCTATGTGGAGCTTCAATAATCTATCAAATATTCTCATGAAAGCATGCAATGTGCAAAAGTGAACATTAACTAATGGAAATGGAATAATGGGATTCCAATCTTTATCTAATGTGTCACGGTTAGGTATTTCTAACATTGGACACCTTAACAAAGGTCTATCCCATTCCGTGGAAGTAGGTGCATCTATGTATTCATCTAAGCTAGATAGTACTTTTTGTTGTCCCTTTGTTACTTTGTAGCCTCGAGTACAAAATGGACATGGATAACGAGCAGATGCACCTTGCTTGCAACCTAACATGCATTTGATAGTTTTTAAATCCCCACCCAAGTGCCAATCTATCTCAAAATCACCAAAGTTTTCTATGTGGAGCTTTGCACCATGAATTTGAGAAAGTATTACTTTAGTGATCCATGGGGTCCTACTAAAAATCCATGAAAGAACATCATTGGATTCTTTAGGTACTTCAATAGCACCTAACCACCATATTTCTTTCTCGGATTGAACACTATATGTAGACTTAGAGCTAGAGTTACAACTTTCATCAGATATGGCATTTCTCATAGCTTCATTCATGAGTGTCAAACTCAATTTCTCCATTCGTCGTCCCTTTATAATCTGGCATTCATCTAACTTCAATATAAACTGTAATTTGGTATTACAATCTGCATAAATTAGCAAAATCTTTATAACATCAAAATACAATGTATATCAAGGTAACAATAGTGCACATACCTGGTATAGTAGATTTGTAAAATTGAACCATTGCCTGTTGAAGCCTCTCCAAATCCACGAATATGTTGTTGTACTTTGTGTAAGGAAATCCATTTCCAACTGCGCTTTTCAACTCTTTTTTGGATGTAGATAAATGATAAATAGACATAGGCATAATATCCTCTATATATAAGTAGTTTCCAAGAATACTAGTTATATCTTCATTGGACATTAACTTCTTTAGCGATACCTTGTAAGGAGATGGAAACATATTCTGTAAAATACCTTCTCTTTCTAATGAATGCTTCAAAAGGTTGTACAATGCACTGTATCCTTTAGTACTAATTCCTGCTTCATCACATACCATCTGCACGTCTCTAGGAGTGATAATATCTTGTAACTTTTTTGTGAAATCTTTAATCACTTTCTTCTTGATTAGGTTTCCTATCCGTGACTCCAAAATACTAACCACCTGCTTGTTGGTCAAACAAGAATTTAATAACTTGAATTGATCCTCTGTTGTTGATGATGCATTAACATCTTCAATGAATGACCTACATAACAAGAAATATATATATATATATATATATATATACATATAAAAGTCTTCCAAAAAGAGAAACAAATACAAGCCAAACCTTATTGCAAAAACTCGTCGTTTGCGTGCTCCACCACCAATTGAAAGAGAGTCAAAGGATGTTAATGATCGTCTCCTACGTCGCATCCCAAGTGGAGTCTCTGTCAAGTGTTGGACAGTGTTTTTAAATTTCTCAATTGTTCTCTCCTTTTCTTCCATATGCTTTTCAAGCTCTGCAAGCTTTTCTTGTAAAGATATGATTGTGCTTTCAAAAGTGACCAACCTTGTATGATTTAGTTGATATTGTTGAATCCAATACTTAGTAATGGCAGTTGAATGTGTAGATAATCGTTGACAATAACCTAAGAGCCCAGCTTTACCGGCACCAATGAACTGAAGTAAAGTTGAGAGGTTATGGAATGTTGGATGGTAAGAAGACATTGGATCAGGAGGGTATAATGAACCATGAGTCCAAAGATCAATATTCTTTTCTCCAGCTTCACGACGCTCATTTTGAGAGTTCACATCATTGTTGCATTGTGTATTTGGAGCAAACTCTCTGGGCACACGAACATGGATACTTGTTGATGCTGGGGCATGAGGACGTCCTAATGTGAGGTTTGTAATAGGTGTCAACACCATCTTTTCCAACAATTAAAAAATACTGAGAAAGAGACCAGAAATTTGTTTGGAAGAGATGCTAGAGCATGATTTTCTCAAGAAAAGTTTGTTTTCTTGGATGAGGATGGGTCACAGTGTGTTTTTCCACTGAGAATAGCCAAAAATGTTGAAATTTTGAAAAAGTCATTTTTTGGGTGAAGAGTAGTTACGGATTTGATGATGTGGCACTCTACTTTTGGAGGGATTTTAAAAATATTGCTTTGTCAAAAGGAAAATTAAAAACTAAACTCAAAAAAGGTCACTTCTGACATATATATTAAAAAATGAGCCCTTTCAAGTAAATAAACACTGAAATTGAGACTTTAAAAAAAAAATCATTTTTTTATTCCCATACATGCTCGAGTTTGATGATGTGGAAAGTAGATTCCCTTTCTCTCTCTCTAAAAGAAGAGAGAGAGGAGCCTAGTAAGCCTTAAAAAAAGCCTACTCCAGCATACTAAAAAGTGCCCTATTAAATGCACTTTGTCCCCTTAGACAACAGCAGAATGAGGCTTAATCCCTGAAAATTAGGGATCCTTACAAGGCCCATGCAGGGTTCACCCTTTTTCCTAATGTTTATCCGTTATTTGTATCATAGAAGGACACTTGTTGGCTATTATGGATAGCCTATGTCTTGTATTTGGCATGGTTGTTTGGGACATATATCTCATAGTGGAATGGAAAATCTTTCTCATTCTCGCTACTTACCTCTATTATCTTTCTTTGATTTTTCATTTTGTCCTTGAAGTTAGAGCACCTCTATATCAAGAATAACTTAAAAACTTTACCAATTTGGAGGATCAATGCTCAACTACCAAAATTTTGAACAAACTGTGAAGAAAATGACTACATAGAAAGTCTGCTACACATAACTCACTCAATGACTTATCAAATGTGTAAAGTTTTTTATAAAACTTTGTACAATGTGTCACCTACAGTTTGCGCACCTCCTCCAAGTTAAATCATTCAAAAAGACTTAGTAGATCTTGAGAAATGATCTCAACAAGTCACCTATGTCTAAAACTATAGTTCATAACAGTCGACTTTGACACCTGCAACTTTTAAAGCTTGGTTCTCCCAAACTATAGTTCATAACAGTCGACTTTGACACCTGCAACTTTTAAAGCTTGGTTCTCCCAAACTATAACCCGTTTATGCAAATGCTTTTAACCTCGCCTCCTCACTTCTGCAAAACTTTGTTGGAAATGAGGTAGGCCCTTAGCTCATGTCACAGATTCATGGTTCCATAGGTCCAGCATATACAACACAGAATCTAGCAATCTTCAATATTGACAAAACATGAACATACCACACTTAATCATACAAATGATGAGACAAAGATAGAGAGAGACTAGACAACATGTGTAAAGTGTTACGTAAGCCAAGACTTACTCACACTATCATATATACCAATGTTCAATGTACAACGTGGGAGCAAAACTCTCAACCACTCTATGTGATGAGAAATAGATGAATAAGTGAATGTACACTCATGTGAACACACCTTCTCAAACACCTCATCCAAATATGCATAAAGCATATACGTATTGATTCTCTTGTACCTATGCCTAATAGGACTCCTTCTGATACGGATGTTACTGCCTCCATAAACTCCAAGTAGTACCTGTGTGCATAAAGAGAATATGTACATGAATACTTAACATAAGATGTAAATCTTATGTTAAACACCATCCAATGTCTTTGAAGTAGCCCGAAATCTTCATGTAGAAGACAATCTTCAAATACACCTTGTAGATGGTCGATCCTCACCATCAAGCTGCTAATGACCAAGTCTTCTTTCCATGAACAAGAGATAACCTCCTCTTCATGAGCAAGAGTTGTTGGAAGTGAGGTAGGCCTTTAGGCTCATGTCACAGGTCCATGGTTCCATAGGTCCAGCATATACAACATTAATTCCAGCAATCTTCCATATTGACAAAACATGAACATACCACAACTTAATCATACAGATGATGAGATAAAGATAGAGAAAGAATAGACAACATGTGTAAGGTGTTATGTAAGCCATCGCTTACTCATAGTATCATATATACCAATGTTCAATGTACAATGTGGGAGAAAAATTCTCAACCACTCTATGTGATGAGAAATAGATGAATGAGTGAATGTACAATGTAACAAACATATTCAGATGTATGGGTAGTAATCTGAATATACATGAGATGTGTGACCTAATAGGTTATAGAACAGTGAATATGAGTGACTGAAAGAGGAAGGATCAGTGTGAAACTGATAGTCAACAAACCCTCATTTGAACTTAGGCTATGAAAGACCCTAAGTCAGATACGTGTGTGAAAAGATCACATACTTAAAAAGTAGCAAGGAATGCTAACAAGTTTGTTGCCGGAAATCCTCAAACTCATGTGAACACACCTTCTCAAACACCTCATAAAAATATGCATAAAGCATATACGTACTGTTTCTCTTGTACCTATGCCGAATAGGACTCCTCCTGATATGAACGCTACTGCCTCCATAAAATTCAAGTAGAAATTGTGTGCATAAAGAGAATATGTACCTGAATACTTAACATAAGATGTGAATCTTATGTTAACCACCATCCAATGTCTTTGAAGTAGCCCGACATCTTCTTGTAGAAGACAATCTTCAACCTGATATCTTCTTTGTAGAAGACAATCTTCAAATACACCATGTATATGGCACCATCCAATGTCTTTGAAGTAGCCTGACATCTTCTAGTAGAAGACAATCTTCAACCTGATATCTTCTTTGTAGAAGATAATCTTCAAATACACCATGTAGATGGCCGATCCTCACCATCAAGCTGCTAATGACCAAGACTTCTTGCCATGAACAAGAGATAACCTCCTCTCCATGAGCTAGAGTGTGAGCACACCCTTCATCTTCTCCAAGAAGAATCATTAAGAAGAACTCCATAGCTGCTCCTCAACATGCTTCAAGTTAGCACCATGCTGCCCCATGTGCTAGAAGAAACACCACCTCTATTGAGGTCCAAGCTTTAGAAAGTTTGTGTTGAAATTGGTGAAGGATAATTCAAGTGATCATGAGGCTCTTCCTTTATAGTAGTTTGTCCATCTTGAAAAGCACCAAATAAAGCTTTCGCTAAATCCAGAAGTAAAAAATCATCCGTCAAACGTCATCGCACGCTGTAAAGCTATCCATATGCTTTTAAGAAAAGCTTTAATAAAAATAGATAAGCGATCGCGCTGTTGTACCCGCCGGGATTTGAATCCAGGTGGGTTCTATAAGAGGCTTTTAGTTTAACCACGTCACCTAATGGTTTTGCTTGTAGAAAATAAAACGGAATAGCTACAGATACTTGTTACGCCCATGCTTTTGTTGTTGGAGGATCTACTAAAAGACATTATACATACTGTAGAATTCTTGAAAAAGTGGATCAATTTGATAATGTCCTATATGACATTGTATTCCAACAAGAGTGTGAGCACACTCTTCATCTTCTCCAAGAAGAACTCCATAGTTGCTCCTCAACATGCTTCAAGTTAGCACCATGGCTGCCCCATGTGCTAGAAGAAACACCACCTCTATTGAGGTCCAAGCACCAAGGCTTGTGTTGAACACTAGGTGAAGGATAAAAGATAATGAGCCCAATGGCTTCTTTTATAGTAATTGTTTACACTTAAAAAGCTCACCAAAAGCAACCAATAAAGCCACGATCGCTACGCGAATAAAGCTGCCAAATAATGCGAAGAGCTGTCCGGGCGTTCGCATGATTTTTAATAAGTAAAAGCATAAGAAAATTTTGTGATCTGCACCGCTGCGGATTGGGGGACTTGAACCCAGGCGGCCTCATTGAAAGGATATTCTCTACAAATCCTATAGATTGTGACTAATTTGACCAATAATTTGACCAATTGGCATTGTTTCCAACAATCCCCCCTGCAATGTCATATTGGTACAATCTGGACTGGATCTGCAAAGTGTCACAAGCTACAAACTATTACAAGCTTCAAGCTTGTACTCCCAAATTGACCTTCAAACCTTTTCTTCAAAAGTCTTCTTCAAAACTGAATTTGACTTTCCTTCAAAAAACTTGAACTTGCTGAATATGAACCATAATAATTGAGAAAATATGCAAACTAGATATCCAATAGTGTACACATCAAGCAATCACTGCTTGACAATAAATGTAGCAATCACTGCTATCTCCTGTCTTCATAAACCTGAAAACAAACACTAGGATCCACATATTTGCATTTACCTTACGAAAGGATTTCTCAACGTACTTTTGATGTGTCATGTAAATACACTAAACAGAATCAAGAACTGAATCCTGGAACCTGTGACTGACAACTCACAACTTAGTGTATTATGAACACTGCTAGTTCATCTTTGACTGTACTCAAGTCAAGTCAACTCAACTCAATTGAAATCAATTGAAATCAATTGAAATCAATTGAAATCAACTCATGAGTCTCATAAAAAAATCATATCTATGATGTCATCATGTCTTCATCCTTGTTCTATCTATAAGTCTTTCATACCTCTTTCCTTCAGAACCTGGTATAAACATAAATGTGCGCACTTCTAAAACATACCTTTCTGAAACATCAAGCTTCTCTTCAATAGAACTCTGGAACCTTCTCCTGAACAGAAACACCCTAGCAGGAATTTTCTCCAGACATTCTCCTTCTTCGTTCTTCTTTCAAAGTTGGAACATGAAGAGAACCTGACAAAGGAAATATAGGAATACCTGAAATAGGAATACCTGTAGGTATGACTCTACATTCTTTCACATATGGCTGAGAATAAGTCTTCATGTTTCATCACCCCCTGGATGATTTAACACTAGTATCCAGTATTCTTTCACATATATCAGATTTTATGAAATTTGGAACGTCTTCCTTCATAAATCCGATCTTCAGTGATCAATACCTATATCTGAAACAAAATCTCTGAACCCTTTTTATTAGCACTACAATTGCTAATAGCTTTCACTGTAAGTCTTTAACTTCCCATATTGTAGAATAAGGTTAGCTGAACTTAACATAACAAAACCTTGCTGAAAGCTTTATAGGATTCATAACCTTCTGTAACATAACAAGTATCTTCTTCTTTCTCTCTGCAACAATAATCTGATAGAATCTGAATCTTTGACTTACTTCTTCCAATGCTAAGAACCTTACAAAAACAAAGGATAGACAACTGACTCATAAATACTCAAGATCTTCATGATCATTTAAGATCATCCAATATCATCCAATATCTATCAAGATCTTACAAGATCATATGGGATCATCCAAGATCACTGATCTCTCTTGTGTAGAATCTGCTCTCATCAAACCTTCATGATTGAATGTTTGATTTATTACCTGAATGTCTCCAAGTGCCCATGCTTCTCACAAAGTTGTAAAACTTTCTTCAAAAAAATCCTCTCCTAGAATCTGCAATTCCTACTTGAAATATAAGTGGACAAACTTCTCACCTTGAGAACTCCAAAAGCTACAAGTTGATACTTCATAACTTTCATATTCTACCCAGGTGAAATGTGATAGTACCTGCTTGATTTTCTTTTGGCTAACTCCACTTCTTAATCAAATGATAGGATCTGATGGAACACCTTTTTGAATACAAACATGTATCCAAAAGTCTAGACAATCATAGAAAGTAGATTCTCCATTGACTTGTACAGCAACAAAACTGAATTTTCTGAAGTTTCTGAAAATATTGAATATGAGGTAACCTTTTCCAAACATAAAACCTCAACCTAAGTCTTCAACATCTGCTACAAAACTCTTTTACCTTAAGAGTTAGATAAAGAAGAAATATACTTCTCTGCAACTTGTCATATACCAAGTAGCTCTGTATTGATAGTCCAAGAATTCTTTGAGGGAACATATAGCTGCCTACTTAAAAACTTCAACTTATATATAACTCATACATTTGAGTCAAGACATAAGTTGTCTTTCAAATCTGCTGCTTTTCTTTCTCTCAATGCAATTCTTTGTCAAAACTACTAAATCATGACCAAGTGTAATGTAGAACAAGAAATTGCTTCTTCTTTAAACAAGATGTTCTCGTAGACTTGTCTTTGGATGTAGAGGATAAAATAGGAAAAGTATATGAAAAAAATGAGAGAAAAGGAAGTCTTACTTTTCTTTTAGAAATGATGGACTTTCTTCTTCTACATCTTTCTTCCACCTGATGATGATGTCGACATCTTCAAACTTCTCTTCCATACCTTTTGTTCTCTTCATCTTGAAGTAGAAAGCACTCTTAACTTCTTCAAATGAACTTTTCTCTTCCTATAAGAGTAAGAGACAAAACAAACATGGTATACAAATGGAAGTGAATATAGAATCATGTTTTATCATCTCCTCATATCTCTGAATCAAAATTCTGCTTCAAATGATAGAAACGACTAAATTCACCAATCTTTTGTCTGAATGATGAATTACCCTTCTAGAGTTACCTCTCTAGATACCTAGATTACATTTTGTACCTGGATATCCAACCAACTTACAACAGAAAATTGGCTGAACACAAAAAACTCATCCCATCTCCGAACTTTCTTGGCATGAAAGAGATCTCTCAAAACTCTCTAGAAAAAAACCTCTAGATACCTATTTTGATGTAGCCTTTAACTTTCAAATGATGAAAGCGTATAAAAGCACTCCTTTAAACCTTCAAATCTCTTCATAACTGCTCTTCTAAGATATGACCTGCAAATGATAATCTGATAGTAGAAATTGATACCTGTGATTTGATGTTGATCTGATTCCTTCATCTTCTCTAAACCATTGTTCTTCGTTGAATTTGAAGTAGCCTTCTCTTCATCAAGTCTTGGTCTTCAAACAATACTTTTGTAAAGTATTTGCATACTTTTCCAAAAATATTCGGCTGCTAACAGATCATCAACTTCATACTCCACACTGATGAATACACATGTAACTGAATTGTCTAATTCTCAAATCTCTACTCATCTAGACTAAGTGTGTATGTCAAATCTCAAATGTTAGAAGATGCCCTTAATTCATATGTTGTAAATCTGGAAGTCTGGGAACCTGGGATTTTGAATGAGCCTGAATGCATTGATGCCAAAGTCCTAAAGCTTTGAAACCAAAACCTTAGTGCTCTGATACCAAATGTTGGAAATGAGGTAGGCCCTTAGCTCATTTGTCCTGCAACCCAATGTTCTTTCCTAGGACAATGCATGAATTGAGATAGTACTCCAACTGCATATGATAAGTCAGACATAGTTAATGTAGCATAGATAAGACTACCAACCAAACTTTGATATAGCTTCATGTCCTTGAATTCTTCTCCTCCATATCTGCTCAATGTGTGATTCACCTCCATTGGAGTAGGTGCTACTCTGCAATCATCCACTTTAAACTTGATCAACAAGTTTTTCAAATACCTTTCTTGAGTTACATACACTCCATGTTGAGTGTATGAGATCTCCATGCCCAAGAAATATGACAAATCTCCCAGGTCACTAATCTTGAACTCTTTCTCCATTTGCTTCTTTAGGCTTTGAATTCCTTTCTCATCTGTTCGTGTAAGAATTATATCATCAACATATATGCACATGTAAATGAACCCATCATCACTCGCTTTAACAAGTAAGCTACTATCTGCTTTAGATACTTGAAAACCAAGTTCCTTTAAGAACTTCACAAGTCTATAATTCCATGCCCTTGGGGCCTGCTTCAAACCATACAAAGCTCTCTTGAGCTTACATACATGATCTGGATACCTTTCATCTTTGAACCCTTGTGGTTGCTCCATGAAAACATCATCTGAAATATAACCATTTAGAAAAGCATTCTTCACATCTAATTGACATAATTTCCAACCTTTACATGCAGCAATAGCTATGAGTGTCCTGATGATTGTCAATCTTTGCCACAGGACTATAGGTCTCATCATAATATATACCATATGTCTGAGCAAATCCTTTCACAACAAGTCTTGCTTTATACCTAGACACACTTCCATCTACAAACCTCTTTGTCTTGTAGACCCATTTGCATCCAATGATCTTCTGACTATTTGGTTTAGGAAACAAATCCCATGTGTCATTCTCCATCAATGCATCATACTCTTCCTGCATAGCTTTCTCCCAATTTTCCTTACCTTTTGCCTCTTCATATGTAGAAGGGTCTTCATTTGCCTTTACCATATAAGCATAATCTTTAGTAGCCAAAAAAGAAGTGTCATAGCTATACCTTATAGGTTGCCATTTGTGTCTTGATGACCTTCTGAGTTCTCCACTCCTTGAGGTTTCTGGTTCATCACATTCTGGATCAAACCTTGGCACTTCTTCAACTTCAACCTGTACTTCATTATTCTCCTCTTCATCAAATATTTGAACCTTTGATTTACCTTTCTTTTGAGTCGCAACTTCTTCATCACCTGCATAAATATTGATTGTACCTGCATACCAAGTACCTTGCTCATCAAATGTAACATCCTTTGACACAAGGAATTGTTTTGTGGATGGACTCCACAACCTATATCCCATTTGCTTATCATCATATCCAATGAATACATACTTTTTCAGCTTTAGGTTCCAATTTGTGCCTCAATTGAGATGGCACATATGCATATGCCAAACATCCAAATACTTTGCAATGATCTAGAGTAGGTCTCTTACCCCACCATGCCTCATATAATGTCATAACCTGTAAAGCTTTACATGGTAATCTATTGACCAAATATGTAGCTGTATTTACAGCCTCAACCCACAAATAATTTTGGCAATTTTTCTCCTTCATCATGGATCTTGCAAACTCAACAAGAGTTCTATTCCTCCTTTCTACTACACCATTTTGTTGAGGAGAGTGCCTACAAGTAATTTCCCTTTTTATACCTGCATTCCACAAGTAATCACTGAACTCATTAGAGAAATACTCTCCCCCTCCATCTGACCTTAGTCTCTTCAACTTTTGACCTGTAATTCTTTCTGCATACACATGATAATGCTTGAATGTATTGAATACCTCTGACTTATCTTTGATCACATAGATAGTGATCCATCTGGTAGCATCATCAACATAAATCACATAATACCTTGAACCATTGATACTAAAATCCTTTGATGGTCCCCACACATCTATGTGTACCAACTCAAGCTTCTCTGAATACTTAAAACCATGCTTGAAATAAGATTGCTTATGAGCATTACCTAATTGACATGCCTCACATCTGTATGTCATATGTTGACCTGTCACATTAGGCAATCCAAGCACTGAACCATTATTAACCATATCTTTAATACCTCTTTCATTGAAATGTCCAAGCTTTTTGTGCCAAAGATCTAACTCAGAGATCTTATGTCCTCCATAGGTGAACAAGGCATGACCAATATTACCTTGAATCTTCAATGTGAACAATCTTCCTTCTTGCTTCCCTGAAACAATTTGTTTATACCCATTGCTAGGGTCTTCCACAAAAACTCCTTCATTAGTGAACCTAACTTCATAACCTTTTTCAACAATTTGTCCTACACTTATCAGATTCTTTGGAATTGTAGGAACATACAAAACCTTACTCAAGAGAGTACTTCCATCCTTGGCCTTCACTGATCCAATTGAATTCACATTGTGCTTTGTATTATCACCTGTTTGAACTACATGATTAGTTACCTTATTTTCCAAATCAGTAGTCAATGCTATGCTGCCACCCAGGTGATTGCCACTACACCCTGAGTCAATGTAAAAGACTCTTTGATCTTCACTTTGCCTTTCACAGGTTGCATTCATAATCAATGTTGAATCCTCCTTCTGATCTGAAGCATAGTTGTAGTAGGTATTGTTGTATTGTTGGCTTTGAAATCCTCTACCTGCATTTCTTCCAAAATAACCTCTACTACCTCTACCTCTAAAATTACCTCTTTGATTTCTGCCACCTCTTCCTCTTGAATTAAAGTCCTGATTATATCCACCATTATTCTGAGTATTATGCCAACAATCATGAGCTAAGTGATTTGTCTTACCACAAATCCAGCAAGGTTTGACTCCATCTTTATTACTTTAGCCTCTTCCTCTACCTTTGCCACCTCCTCTTCCTCTTAGGAAGTTAGCTTGGCTAGTTGTACCTTCATCTTCATTTGCTAGTTGCTTCCCTTTGCTATTCTTCTTTTTATCCTTTGAATACATTGCTTGACATGGACTCTTATCACTTTCACCTTTGAGATCCTGCTCAAAGGTTAGCATGTGTCCTAGCAACTGATTCAAATCTAGAGTAAAAATTAATTCAGTAGATAAAATGAATGGTTTCCATTTGTCATCACCTCTCAAACCTGTGAGGATTTGCCTTACCAATTTATCCTCCTCAATATCTTCATCAACTGCTCCTAATGCATATGCAATGTCCTTTATCCTTGTTACATAATCTGAAATGGATTGAGAGGCCTTCTTCTTGAATGTGCTAAACTCTGCCCACAAGGATGCCTTCCTTGACTTTGTGGTGTTTTGGAAATGCTCCTCCAAAGCATTCCATATATCACTTGCACTTTCAA
Organism: Ceratopteris richardii; assembly: GCA_020310875.1. NCBI lineage: Eukaryota > Viridiplantae > Streptophyta > Polypodiopsida > Polypodiales > Pteridaceae > Ceratopteris > Ceratopteris richardii. Next base: position 101,627,024 of record CM035426.1, read on the forward strand.
GACCTCTAATGTGAGGTAGCAAGTAGTCATTAACTCCCATGTGGATAATGCTCCTAGCTTGAGCATCTCTCTTCATCCAAGTCTTCAAATCTGATAATTCTTCCCTAGTTGGAACACTAGGATCTCTGAGCTGAGGCTTTTCTTCTTCACCTGTGATATAACCTATCAAGTCTTTGCTCATAAGATGAGCTTCCATTCTCATTGACCATGCTGGATAGTTCTCTCTATCCAATTTCTCTATCTGAAGAGAATCTCCCATCCTTTCTTCACCTGTATATTAAATTCTTCAACCTTTATAAGAAATAAGTGTACCTTTGCTTCGAATGAAGTTCCTTTTGTCTCCTTCATATCTTCTGACCTCCTTCTCAAGCTTTATTTTCAACCTTTCACCTTTTGTATCTTCAAATGTTGAATTCTTTATAACTGTAGCAGTCGGGGTCCTCCTTTCTTCAATTTTGATGCTTCCTGCTCTGATACCACTGATGGAGAGTGTTAATCTCCAAAAGAACAAGTTATCCTTGAAGTTATAGCACCTCTATATCAAGAATAACTTAAAACCTTTACCAATTTGGAGGATCAATGCTCAACTACCAAAAGTTTGAACAAACTGTGAAGAAGATAACTACACAGAAAATCTGCTGCACATAACTCACTCAATGACTTATCAAATGTGTAAGTTTTTTATAAAACTTTGTATAATTTGTTGCCTATAGTTTGCCCACCTCCTTCAAGTTAAATCATTCAAAAAGACTTAGTAGATCTTGAGAAATGATCTCAACAAGTCACCTATGTCTAAAACTATAGTTCATAACAGTCGACTTTGACACCTACAACTTCTAAAGCTTGGTTCTCCCAAACTATAACCCATTTATGCAAATGCTTTTAGCCATAGATGGCTTACCTTCCAACTTAGATTTTGACTCCTCATTTGTGCAAAACTTTACACTGTGCACTGAGAACTGACCATTTCTTTGACCATCGGGATTGCGTCAGTTTCAGAAGACACTTATCACTTCCTCACATATGAATGTTCCTACTCATAATTCTCATAGCCTATTTACAATTATGCTCTCAAACTTTAACCATAGACTCATTAACTATGGAATTAGACACCTACAAAAGGATTCTTGAATTGATCAAGCACAGAAGGAGAACACACAGAAAGATCGGGTGCAACTTTTCTTCATTACTGAAAAGTTTTACATCTGGATGAGAGAGCTATCTTACTCACTTCACAGGTGTCTAATGACTTTTGATTCTCTTTAATTCTTGTTCTCTCACACTCTCTCATATTTGCCCCGACATTTTTCCTTGTATATATAGGCAAATATGTACAAGCTCATAACCATCCAAAAGTATAAGTGAGCTAACTCTAAGTTAATGTACATATGTATACATATCTTCATTCTCTGAACATATACTTTCTTCATGCTTCATGACTTGATCTTTTCTTCAATCCTTGACTTCAAAACTTCATCAAAACTTCGCTTGTTGATTGACTTGCACCAACAATTTTGTTATGCTAATAGATGTCAGTGAACCTTCTTGCCACAAAGAGGCTATGTAGACAGAGGATCATGTCAAGTGGGAGTGTGCCATGAAGAGTGAGTTGAACTCTATTCACAAGAATGGTACTTGGAATTTAGTACCTTTTGCCAAAGGGCAGGAAAGCTTTACCATGTAAATTGGTATATAAGCTGAAATTCACATCAGATAGTGCTTCTCCAAAGTATAAAGCACGACTTGTAGCAAAGGGTTTTAAGAAACAACATGGTGTTGATTTTGAGGAAATCTTCTCTCTAGTGGTCAAGATGACTACCCTGCACATGTTTCTTGGATTCATTGCAATGGAGGACATAGAGCTAGTCCAAATGGATGTGAAAATTGCTTTCTTGCATGGAGATCTTATAGATGAGATCTATATGGAACAACCATAGAGTTATGTAGTTCCTGATAAGGAAAGTCTAGTTTGTAAGCTCAAGAAGAGCTGGTATGGACTTAAAGAGTCCACTAGACAATGGTACCAAAATTTTGATGCTTTTATGAAGTCTCAAGGCTATTCTCGAAGCAATGAGGATCATTGTCTCTACACAAAGAGATGTTCAGATGGCAGCTTGATATGCTTGATGTTTTATGTCAATGATATGTTGATTACTAGGAAGCCCTCTTATGACTTGTCAATTTTTTGAGTTAGACATTTGATATGCTGGATTTGGGGAATGCCAAACATATTCTTGGCATGCACATTACTCGTGATAGGAGTAAAAGATGCATATAATTATCTCAAAGAGTACATATCCAAAGTACTTCACAGGTTCAATATGCAGGGTGGAAAGGCATTGAGTACATCTATACCCGCGTATGTGAAATTGAGCAAGGATGATTGTCCCAAATCAGATGAGGAAAAGGAATTCATGAACAAAATTCCCTACTAGTCTGTTGTTGGTAGTCTCATGTACTGCTATAGTAGCTACGAGACCAGATATTGCATTTGCAGTGGGAATTGTGAGCAGACATATGTCTAATCTTGGCAAGAAACATTGGGAAGTGGTCAAGATGATTTTGAGGTATATGAGTGGCTTAGGTAGAGGGAAAGCATCCATTATTGGTTACACAGATTTTGACTATGTTGGTTGTGTAGACAATCATAAGTCTACATCAGGGTACATTTTTCATTTTGTTGGAGGTGCTATCTCTTGGAGATCTCGTCTTCAAGAATGTACAACTATTTCCACCATAGAAGTAGAGTATGTTGCAGCAAGTGAGGCATGTAAGGAAGCATTGTGGCTTTCTCTTCTTGCTTGTGATATGGGTTTACCTCAGCATGTATCTTGTTTGCTCAATGATAGTCATAGTGCCATTGCATTGGCTAAGAATCTGGTCTATCATGAAAAGACCAAACACATTGAGGTGATGTATCACTTCATTAGAGATTGCTTAGCCACTAAGCACATTATTCTTGAGAAGGTTCACACTCGAGATAATGTTAAAGATGCTTTGACTAAAGCTCTACCATAGGATAGCTTTTGGCATTGTTGTCACTTGATGGTGGTTACTTGATTCATGATCTTACACAATCACTTGTATACTGTGTAACATGCCCATCAGGTGGAAGGTATAGTTTGTATAATTACACTTAGGTATTCTTTATCATTCTTTATTTTTCTCCCATAGTTACTTTGGTCATATTGGACTTTAGTGGGAGATTGTTATCATTAGTGTCCATATGAAAGGCCAAATGGCCACTGAACATTTCTTTGTATATGTTCTTTAATAAAACATATAGTGTCTTGCGTATTCTGCAACCTCTGTGTTTTTCTGTGTACTATGTTTTTCTGCTTATTCTATAGCCTCTGTGCATAGTACTGTGTGTGGTGCTAGGACTTCACTTTTCTACTTCAAGGATATCATCATGGAGCTCTCAAGAAGGAGAGCACACTCTTGTGCATCGCCATCGAAATACTTCAAACACCACAATAACCTCAAAGCTGCTTTCCAATGGGTTTGACAAGGTTGATGGGAGAGATGACTTAGAACACGTACTACATAGGAGATATCTAGGTCTGTGTTGGCTAAGTGAAGAGCCAAGTAGTTGACCTAATCATGCATATCAATGAATGCCTAAGGTAGTATCTCCCAGTATGATCTTGGTGCAGGGATACAAATCTATAGATATGTAGAGACACTAGTCCATGTTATACCTAAAAAATAAATTAGAATAGTATTTTCTATATGAGAGAAATATAACTTTATGTAGCTTCTAAACCTCCATGCCTAAGAAGCAATGTAGCAAACCAAGATATATCATAGAATACTCCAAATGAAGCTATGGTGTACAAAAATATATATGATCTAAAGCAAATCAAGTCAAGATGAGATCATCCACATATAGCATGAGAATAGTGATGGTTGACTCCTTTTGATATATATACATGTGGGCATTTATAGAACTGATGAAAATCAAAATCCTCAAAGAAGTATTAAATTTTCTCATACCATGCTCAAGGTCCTTACTTCATCCCATAGATTTTAGTACCACATGGGAATTTATGTTTTTAGGATTATGGATTTTGGACTTATCAATGGCCGAAAATATTTCTTGTGGATGATCTATGCATATAATCAACATTAATAATATATCAAATAAATTGAAATTTTTTTGAAAAATTTCAAACATATGATTGTTTCTCTAACCCAAAAATTTATGAAGTCATGGTTATCCAAGGACAATCCTATGATATATAGTCTCCAATAATTCAATTCCTACAAACGAGGATAAATTAAAGTCTATTTTGGATTCCAAAGCCTAGAAACATTCAAGAGCTATAAGCTTTCATGGGAAACTATGATTATCATCACAAATTCATACATATCTGTGCCATAATTACAAAGCCTTTTACAACATAATTAGTAAAATTGAATGGACAAGAGAACGCAATAAAGACCTCAAGGAATTAAAGAAATGAATTAAATTTTAATATAATTAAGAATGATAAAAATTGTAATAAAGAGTTTTATGTGCATATTGATGCTTCCAAGAATGATATTGGATGTGTTTTAGCACAACTTGACAAAGCTAGAAGGATTAGGCATGATGTATGTGGCTAAGAGTTCAACACTATTGTTTTATGAATAAGCATTTTATACATCAACAAGAATTGGTATACCTTGTAAGTAAACCATGCAAAACCAGATGACCAATGAAATTTGCTAATTGGAACTGAACTTTGAGGTGGTCAGATCATCTTCCAAGAGAAACGCCTCCAAAAGCTATGTTGCATTCCAGAAACGGCCAAATCACTTGTGATATTTTGACATATGGGGCGGGCATACACTTAACTAGAAATACAAAAGACGTATTTGAGTCCCATAAGTAGAAATCCAAGAAAAGTATTTATCATAAGGACAAAACTGATGTTTTATCTTACTTCATAGATGTTGAAGTGAACAATAATTTAATTATGAACGATCATGTAAAATTACATAGGAATGCATCATTCAAAGAGAGAACCTTTTGGAACTTGGAAAATAATATTATAAAATCCATTCATGATTATATAAAAAACAATATTAAATGTTATAATAGAATGTTTCTATACCATGTCGTCCTCTTTTAGGTTACAGTAGAACTTGAGTGGAATATAACGATATTCAATTATCTAAAGAATAAAAGACACATAAAGAATTATGAACTATTAGAAGAAGAGAATTAGAAGAGGACTGCAAAGATTCTACAATAATTGGGAATCAACAATATAAAAGAGAGAATGAAAAATTTTTGAGATTGTGTATACGTGAAAGTGAACATGTATGTGTATTAGAAATGACCCATACAAGGACCTGACATGTGGGAATGAAGGATTCTAAAATTTGAAGTGTAGAGATAAAAGGAGAAAGGAAAAATATACCTAGCATTAAGCACTCATAAAATTATCACTTAGTTATAATGTGATTCATATTACCAAATTGTACAGAATTGGTGACCCATTATAATATTGGGGTTTCTTATTAATGATTATACTTCATTTCTATTAAAGTAATTGTAATTTCCTATTTTTTGAGTTTTTTGGATTTCCAAGAAGATTCACTTCAAAGTGTAAGACTAGTCCTACTCAATGTCATTCATGTGCAGACACTGTTACACAACTATGGAAAGCTTCACAAAAAATTTCTTCAAATTTCTTCAAGTTCATCCATTTTTAGTTAGGGAATCCTTGTGTTTTTAACAAAATGCTATAAAAATTCCATCGAATTTCGTAGGATGGAAGAGTTGTACATAGTTGAGGATTTGTTACCTTTTACATTGTATTGGAAGGAAGACTCTTCCCTAAAAAAAACGTCTAGAGGGAGGTTTTTTAGAGTTGTTTTTTAATTCTTTAATAACTTTTGAAAATAAAAAAGGAAGATAAACTAGGAAAAGCCTATTAAAAGCCAAGTACTCACTTGTAGAAAGACTTTTTGGTTGAATGTAGTGTGAGATCTCTTCATGCAAAACTTGTCTTTGTGTTTTCTCATACATTTTGAGTGATTCTATTGATTGATTGTAGGTGTGTGAGACTTTTTGTAGATTTGAGAAAGTGATATCTACCATTTGATATGATTAAACACTTGTTTAGGTGATCTAGGCAAGTGAAGCACGGTTCCTCATAGGTTTGTGAGCTCTATAGAGACCCATTAATCTACTTCTCTTGTATTTTTTTCTATTGTAAATTTGTAGCTATTGAGAACTTCAAAAGGAGCCATAACACACACAAAATGGATCAATAACAAGGGAGATATGAGAATTTTAGTGATTCAACCCTGTGACACTATTCACAAGTTTTTTGACACAATCGTCAATTTTGTTGACACCATCAAAAGTTTTATCTTCTTGAAACAATCGATAAGTTTGTTGACAATATCAAAAAGTTCCTGTTCTTGACACCATCGACAATTTGTTGACACCATTGGAAATTTCATCTTCTTGAAACCATTGATAATTTCATGTTCTTGAAACAATAGCAAGTTTGTTGACCCATTAGAAAGTTCTTGTGCCCCCACCATCATGGTGGCATGTAAGCTGAAAAAGGTATTATATGGGCTAAAACAAGCCCCTAGATATAGTACCAACATATAGATACGTGTTTCTTGTATTTATGTTTGAGAAGATGAGCTTCTCATACTAACTTGTATGTTCTAAAGAGAAGAGGGAAGACAATTGTGATTGTACTCTATGTAGATGACCTTGTGATTACAAGAAATGATGGTTTTTCTTGAGAGATCACCCATCCCAGTATCCTTCTCCCTGAAGCTTGCTTAACTAGAAATCTCTTTCCACTAAACTACACTCTTGTCATGTTTGAGGAAGGGAAAATACTAAGGTTCACGTTACCTTGAACATGTTTTGGGTCCTCAAAGCTTCATTCATTGCTTTCAAAGCCTATTTTGAAGCAGTGTTCTTTGTACTTCCCTGACAAGAAATATTTGGCTCTAGGGCTGTGTTTTCAACCATGCTAGTAAATGTACATGTTTTTATAAGGTTTTTAGCTGTGGTGAGAGCTACCACCGCAAGTTTATACACGTTTTGCGCCTAAATAAAAAAGGTGACAGACACTTCCAAATGTTGTTGGCTAGTGTTTGGGTTGTAAATTCAGCCTTTTAATGCCATTATACTGTCACGAGGAAGGAGATAAGGAAGAGAGCTCTCACACACACTCTCACAATCAAAGAGAAGCACACACTCAGATTGAGGCAAGGAAGAATGATCTTCTTCTTCTTCTTCATCTATTACATGAAAAGGAATGTACAAGAATGACCCAAAAACAAGAATACAACAAGTGCAATATATAAAGACCAGTACATAAGGAAAAACCTAATGCTTGCGAATGAGTGAGCTGGCAAGAAACAAATGTGCCATCACTCTTGATAGATAAATCTAATAAAGCTCAATGAAGTGTCCCTAACATATATTGATGTGACCACTATACATGTTAGTGAAACAAAAAATTGATACGTGTCATCCTGGATCATCACATGTTGAGCATGATATCTCAACACTCCCCGTCAAGCTCAACGTTATGTCCTCTAATCCAAGCATCTTCCGAAACTTCTTCAGCTTCTCTGCTCCAAGTGCCTTAGTGAAAATATCACCAATCTGCTCATCTGTTCTCACATAAACAAGATCAATTAATACCTTCTCTCTGATGAAGTGATAATGTACCTTGACATTCTTTGTTTTGGCATGAAAAATAGGATTTTGTGCTAACTGTATACTGCTAAGATTATCACAATAGATAGTGATAGGCTTTTGCACTTGTGACACCTAAATCGGCAAGTAGCATCTCCATCCATGATGCCTCACATGCTACCATTGCAGCACCTCTATACTCAGCCTCTATAATCGACAAAGCAACAGTGGGTTGCTTCTTGCTGCTCCATGTAATAACTGCACTTCCAAGTGAGAATAGAAATCCACTAGTAGATCTTTTATCTAGAATGCTACCAGCCCAATATGCATCGGTGTATCCATGAACCTGCAAATCTACACCAGCTTCATAAAACAATGCATAATCCAAAGTAGCACTCAGATAATGTAGAGTGAACCTCAGAGTATCCAAATGTGGCTTCTTGGGAACCTGCATGAACTGACTTTCAAGTCCAACAGTATAGCTTAGATCAAGCCTTGTAATTGTGAGATATATAAGACTTCCCATAATTTTCCTGTACATAGTAGCATTTTCCAATGCTTCACCTGATGTAGCATCCAACTTCAAATTCTGACCTAATGGCATAGAAATTGGCTTACAATTAGCCGTATCATACTTTTGCAACATATTCAAGGCATATTGCCTCTGCGACATCCATATACGTGTTTCTGTATGTATAAACTCAATGCCCAAGAAGTAGCGTAGCACACCAAGATCTTTCATGTCAAATTCCTGCATAGGAAGTTGCTTTACCTCTTTAATGCTTCCTTCAGTATCACCACCTACAATCAAGTCATCAACATAAATAGCCACAGTCGTGATGCCATCATCATCCTTCCTTGCATATAGTGAATGATCTACATCACACATAGAAAACCCAATGGTGGTTAAGTAATCAGCAATCCTTGCATGCCATGCACGAGGAGCTTTCTTCAGCCCATACAAAACATATTCTTTTGCAACTTGCAAACATATTCTGGATGCTTTGAATCTTCATATCCTTGTGGTTGGTCCATGTATACTTCTTCCTGTAACTCACCATGTAAGAAAACATTCTTCACATCCACCTGATGCAAAGTCCATCCTTTTGTTGTAGCTAATGCAACAAGTGTTCTGACAATAGACATTTTAGCTATAGGGCTGAATGTTTCCTCATAATCAATACCATATGTTTGTGCATATCCTTTTTCTACCAATCGTGCTTTGTACCTGCTTATGCTACCATCATCATTATGCTTTACCTTGTAAACCCACTTGCAGCCTATTGGTTTCTTTCCTTGTGGCAATGGAACCAGCTTCCATGTATCATTTCCATAAAGTGCAACCATCTCCTCATCCATAGCTTTTTCCCAATCTACATTACCAATTGCATCTTCAAAACAAGAAGGTTTAGCATCTTGTATTACCTTTGTCATGTAGGCACAATGACAAGCCATGTAACTATCATGTGTCAATCATTGCACTGAATTAGGGTCCTCGGTCACTTCTCCTTATATCATCCACATGTGCCTTTCTTACTCCTAGCATCTTCACAGAGGGCAATACAAGTTCCTCATCAAGGCTCTTTTCTGAACCGGTTGAATCTCCATCAACATCTTCAAAACCTACACATGTTTTATGACCAGTAGAAAGCTTTTCTTTACCTTTCTTGGATGTATTTGATGAATTTGTTGGAACGAAATTTCCACGCAATCTTCCACTCCATGAATTTGAGTTGGAACTATTGCTTGGTGATGCATCTGGTCCACTCAAAACTTGAGATTCTGCACTTGATTTTTTAGCATTTTCTTTGTCATTTGGTTCAAGCTGATATTGAGCATGCAAAAACTATGCCAAAATGGCTGGTGCAGACCTTACATGATAGCAAATTAGATGCACTCTATCATATCGTACTCAGTCAGGCTCTCATAGTGCCTCTTTTGCATCAGATTGCTATGATATGGCTGCGTCTAGTCTTTATGATGAGAATGAGCTTGTTTCATTTGAACAAGCACAAAATTCAAAAAATTGGATGGTTGCTATGCAATCTGAATATGATGTTATAATGAAGAATGGTACCTAGTCTTTATGTGAATTGCCTCCTGGCAAGAAGGCCATTGGCACAAAGTGGGTATACAAGCTGAAGCGTAAACCTGATGGAACAGTTGACAGGTGTAACGCTAGGCTTGTTGCAAAGGGTTATGCGCAGGAAAAAGGCATTGATTTTGATGAAACCTTTGCTCCTACTTGCCGAATGACTATTGTTCATAGCATCTGTGCACTTGCAACTAATCATGGTTGGAATGTACGTTAGTTGGGCATTAAAACAACATTTCTGAATGGTGACTTGCATGAAGAAGTGTATGTTTTTCAGCCCCATGGCTTTGTGCAAAAAGGGCATGAAAACTAGGTGTGCAGGTCAAAGAAGATGTTATATGGTTTAAAGCAAGCACCACGTGCTTGGTATGAAAAGACACATGCCTATCTAATTGCACATGGTTTTGAGAGCACTCCAACTGAAAGCACCTTATATGTTAAGCGTGTTAATGATGTGCTTCTTATCATTGTCGTATATGTTGATGACATGCTGCTCACTGATCCTCATGAAATGCATATTGTTGATTTTAAGGCTAATTTGCATGCCTCATTTGAGATTTCTGATTTCAGGCATTTGTGTCACTATTTGGGCATTCAATTTATGTAATTTGATTTGGAATGACTTTGTGTCAAACAAAATATATTGACACATTATTGCAGCATTTTGGCCTTGAAGACTATAAGCCTATTGCCATTCCTATGGAGGCAGGTGTTCAATTGAGTCTTCATGATGCTGGACATGCATTTGATGTTGTTCTCTATCAGCAAGTTGTTGGATGCCTGATTTACTTATGCATTACTTGGCCACATATTTAGTTTGCTCTCTCACAAATGAGCAGGTTTATGCATTGCCCATGTGTTAAGCATTGGTAGGTGGTTAAGCGCATCTTTTGCTACTTGAGTGGTACCTGTCTACTGGGATTGTTTTATCCCAAGGGGGGATCACTACCGCCAAATTTGCATGCTTTTTTTACAGTGATTGGGCTGGTTACTATGACACTCGTGTGTCCACCAGTGGTTTTTGCTTCATGCTTGGGAGCTCATGTATATCTTGGTTGAGCAAGAAGCAGCCTACTGTGGCCACTTCCAATTGTGAGGCTGAGATAGGGAAGCTTTCACGATGACTGTTGAGTGTGTCTGGCTCTGATGCCTTGTGGCTGATTTGGGTGTTGGTCAGTCTTGTGCCACCACCATCTTCACTGACAGTCAGAGCACATTGGTAGTTGCAAGGAACCCTATGTTCCATGCTCGCACTAAGCACATTGAGGTGCATTATCATTATGTCAGGGAGAGGTTCTCCACTGGGGAGATCAGCTTGGCATATGTGCCCATGCAGGAGAACATTGCAGACCTTTGGGCTTACTTCCTTCCGTGGATTGATTCCACATAGCTTGGCACTTCCTTATACATGAGTGCCAGCTCCTTGTTTGTTGCGTCACTCCCAGGGGAGATTTGTTGATATATTTAGGTAGTGATGTGTGTGAACACTCTAGGACCATCGAGGCACTTTTTTCCCTCTTTAGGAGGTTTTTTCCCCCAACTTGTATATATGCATATTGCCCTAATGGGCTAATTATCTTTGTGCACTCTAGTGGTAATACATTCAGTATTGTGTGTTGTGCTCCAAGCTTCTTCTTCCTTGTGTTGTTCGCGTGCTTCCGCAGACATCTAACTCCAACATAGTTGTTGTTTACTGCCACTAAACATTCGGCTTTTTATTTTGCTTGATCATATCTCAAGTGACAAGAAGGAAGTATAGAACCTTGATAAAGAGAAAATAGCTTCTCTGGGTATTTCTCTTGAGAAGTATTCAAAAACTGAAGTCAAAGAAATTGTTGAAGAGATCAACCTTCAAGCATAATAGGAAGAGGTAATGAGCTTTTATGTGGCTACGTTCAAAGCAGAGGCAACCATAAGAGAGCCATCATAGCAAGTAAAGATCTCAGAGAAATCATTGCTTCTCCCAAATCTCCCATATTATTTTATCTCTAGGAAGGACTTTATTCCTTTGTATTGCATTCAAGAGCTCTTCAATCTAAGAGAAGACTATTGCATTGTTGTAATAGCTGAATCAGAAGAAGTTGCAAAGAATTTTATAAATGAGAAGGAAGAAAATAAAAAGGAGTTTCTTACCCTAGACTTGTGTTTGTCAAATGATGCATTTGTTAGTATATGATCAATGTCTACCCCTCATGATTGTATGCACATTTTGTAAGGCCCCCTTTATGAGGAGAAGCCAAGCGTCCATTACCCAATTGATGGGAATCCCAACTTGCATGTTGGATGAAGGTCATATTGGACCATGTAGGGTATTATAAGGAAAGGGAGTTACTAGGGTCCCCAATTGTGGGGTCCGGAGCAGCGGTGAGTAGCCTCGACTGGGGGGTCCAAGGGGGCCAGCGGGCCCCCTGGCTGGGGGGTCCCAGGGGGCCAGCGGGCTCCCTGGTGGGGGTCCGGGGGCAGCGGCCCCGACGCGACGGTAAAGGGAATATTCCATGGAATATTCCCTGTCGGAGTTAGAAATCATTTATATTTGTTAGGTCGGTTCAACCAGTCTAAGCCGTGTATGGCAATTACGCGGGCGGTGGCCGCCCACGCTCTACCACCCATGTATAGCCGTCCATGGCAGGCCACCCATGATCCTATATATACATGACTTCTGCACTACCTGAGACACTGAGTTGAGCCAGCATACCTCTACCTTGTATCTCCCGTTCTAGAGTTGTCTAGATCACCATGTGAGCTCTACCTTGAGAGCGCACGGGTGGACAACGCCATCATCTTTGTACTTGGTGCTAGTAGAAAATTATTGAGATTCTCCTATATCTGTTATCTTCTCTGCTATTGCTCCTGTGTTATATTGCGTAACTATTGTCTTACAGCATTTAAAGATTCATCCAATACTCTTTCAAGCTACTCTAAGAGAGTAATTTCAGAGAAGCCAACACTTGGAGATGAATATTTTGAGTCATGTCCTAGATTTAACCTTTTTTTATGGATTTTTTGGCTTGCCCCTTATGTAATATAGGCAAAATTTACCTCTATTTCTATTCATAATCACCATCTGGTAAAGACAACTGATTCAAGCGATTAGGCCCATCTGAGAATTTTTTATGAGCCTATTCGTTTGAATTTATCATGTCCTACACTACCCAATTTCATGAGTTATTTTTTCCTCATGCAATACCTGATTCCTCATCATGTAGTGTTGATAGCAAATATACCACTTTTTGTAATATGATTATGAACAATTTTACCTCTATTTGTATTGACAATGATCGTCTGGTAGACACGACCAATTCAATCAATTAGAACCATCAGAGAATTTTTTATGATCATATTTGCTTGTATTGGTTGTGTCGTAGATTAATTTTTTTAATGGATTTATAGGCTTTCCCCTTATAAAATATACCTCTATTTGTATTGACAATGATCGTGTGGTAGACATGACTAATTCAAGTGATTAGGGCCATCAAGACTTTCTGACAAGCCTATTTGCTTGAATCAATCATGTCTTACATTACCCGATTTCATGAGTCATTTTCCCTATTTAATACTTGATTCCTCATATTGCTTAGTGTTGATAACAAATATACCACATTTTGTAATAATTATGATGATCTATGAGAGACGACCAATTCAAACAATTAGGCCCATCTGAGCCTTTTTGATGAGCCTACTCGCATGAATTGTTCATGTCCTACATTCATTTCAACAGTTATTTTTTGTCATTTTTCCATATAAAGCTTAGTGTTATATCATCATTCAAAGGTTGTTGTGCTCTCTCTGTGATTATTGTTTTTCGTTGTTTTCACAGTTATCTATATTAGATGAAGATAACTTTCTTCGGAGAGAGAAGGGCACAAGGAAAGCTCTATAGAATAAAGAAAACGAAAAAGTGGATATTCATTTAGTTATTCACTATCTTCCAAAGCTGAATCCAGATTTATTCTGTGTTGTACATAAGTAATATAGTGAGGACCCCGATTTTGCATTGTTCTCTCTGAAGTCCCTATCTAAATATATGGTTTTTTCCTCATTGCCATTTAATTCATATAGGGTGTTACTTCTTGAGAGAATAGCAACATTCAAGATAGTTAGCTATGCCCTAGGATTCAATGCTTCTAGAGCTGGTTATTTCCTCTGTTATTCAAGCTATGCATTGGCTGCAAAGGTCTCAGATGTACAAACTATTTCTCACTATAGATGGAAAGAGCACATGAGATACATAGTATTCTAGAGTAAAGCCCATTCAAAAGACTGAAAGAAGAATAATGACATTTCATTTCACAAATCCCATGATTTCAAAACTATTATACATCCATATGTATTTTTTGCCAAGAAGAATACTTAAAGATATTCCAAATACTATAGCATCACATTTGAATGAATTCTCATTCTTTTTTGTATTTAATCCATCTGTCCTAAAAGGAGATGATATTTGATGATACTTCTTAATGAAATGATCTAGATAGTTTATCTGGTGATGATATCTAGAATGTGCTCCTTTGTAATTGTCTTCTAAAGAACGAATCAAAGAGGTCTTTGAAAGGGTTACATTTTATGACTCCTCCTTTTCTCATGCATCTGAAGAAGCTTATTTTTGCTTGCTAATGAGATTTTTCCTTGCCCTGAGTGTTCCATGTGGCAAGTGTTTCTTTTTTTTGCAAATAATGGACCATGCAGAAAAAGAATATGTTGTAGAGACATAAAGGTAAATATCATGAGATGTTTATTTCAAAAACTAATGGTGGAGGAAATAATTTCTCTGAAACTCACCAAGTAGTAAGTTATGTCTTTAACACTCCAAGCCTATGTGATGGTTTCAATAAGCTTTGTGATTGCCCTTCTGTTGTGTGTTGGGTTGTAGGGTCTGCACATACCCACAAGTGTGCATAGAAACCCTCCCTAGACCAAAATAATATCCCTTTTTGTATCTATTTAGGATTTCACATAAGAACCCTCCCTTAGACACTTTTTAATGTTTCTCATAAACTAAAGCTTTGGAACCTTGTTGTAAATGGTCACCTTTTTCAAGGAGTCTAGAAATCCCCACGCGCGCACGTATTCTCCTTCATCTTGAGATTTGAAATTTGAAAAAAGATCCTTTTGGAGATATGTTAGTTAGGCATGTGCTCCTTTTTGACTAGTCAAAAGGAGCACATGGGGAATTACACTAAGCCTATAAATAGAGGCTCACTTCTTGTAAAAGAGGTCCCTTGGCCATGGCCTTGGCCTCCATTTTGGTAATGGAAGAAGGTGTCATTTGTTACTCTCTTGCCTCCTTGTGTGTAATGGCATTGGTCTTGGTGTATGGATTTGCATGTGTGTGTGCATGGTTGGGAGGATGTTCCCCTTTGCTCCTTGTGACGTTGGCCATTGTTGCCATTGCTCCATGAGCGTGGGTGAACCTCTCCTCTCATTCTTTGCCCCAACTTGGAGAAACCTCTCACTTCCATGTGAGGCGGTTAGGGTTTGTTGTTCCCCTTTTCTCAACAATTTGGCGCCGTTGCCGGGGACGTCGGCCTTTAGCCGTTGGTTTTTCCAAGTTTGCATGTCCATACTTTGTGAGATGCACCTTGGCACTTGGAGGAGGATGAATACGTGTGGCCTTCGGTTGGCCTAGGGTACCTCTTTTCTTTTAATTTTTGAGTAGTTTAGTTCTTTATTTTTGTTTGTGGCACAAGAAAAACACCCCCTAACCCCCTTCTCTCTCTCTCCCTCTCACATATACACACTCCCACACATTCATTGTGGCATCACTCTCACCACTATCACCTCCTTTTAAGTGATTGCCTTGGGTAGAGGGAAGGGGGGTACTTCCTCTTTGGCTCCTTCCTTCTTTTCAATTTGAAAACCTACAAAAAGAAATTAGTGTTGAAACTAGAGACTTCAAAATCTAACGAATCGAGTCCCTCTATTCGAAGAAACTAGGATGTTTGCCTTGGGTTTTCCCTCCCAACTTTTATGATTAACATGGGGTGTCTGACAAACACATGCGTGGGTTGTTGGGTTGCATGTACGCATTCATTATGGAGAAGAAATGCCCGCCAGAGAACTCTGAAGTGATTAAGTGGAGGATACCCTTCCTCTCCTGCCCGGCCACTTCTCTTTCGTGCGGTGAGCTCTGTTCTCCCTGTTTGTAGAGCTTGATGCTCCGCATGGGGTTGAGCTATGGCTCCCCTGCCTGTGTTCACCCACCCTTATGATCAAGGGTTGTGTCTTTCCTCCCTTACTCTACTCTACTATGTGCATCAAAACTTGGAGTTCCCCCTCCTTGGGGTCGAGCTCAGCTTCTGCCCTCCATCTCTGTTGAAGGCCTACGACAGAAGCGCTTTACACTCGGCTGGGCACACACTGCAGATGCTTCATAGTGATATTATGGGATGGCCCTCGAGCTTCTCATGCTTGAAGTCATACCGTTTTTTGCTACCCTCTTCCGGGCTCCATGGATTTTTGTGTGCTCCCTTCCCGTATTCTCTGTTGTGCGCAGGGGGCGGAGCTCGTCCTCTCCCACCTGTCCTCTCTTCCCCTAATATGAAGTTGAAGATTGCATTAAGCTCCCTCCTTGGAATCGCTTCTGCTATGCGGGTTATGCTCCAGACTCGACGGTCTTGTACATGGCATTGGTGTTTTCATCTTTGGTGGACTCACTCCGCACTAGTTATCAAACGTGGTGTTGTGATCTCTCAGTCCATCCCAGTGGCGTGTTGATATGTCTACACTCTTATCTGAGTTGAGGTTTTATTTTTTTTGGGGCTTCCCTGTTGTACCCCGACACTTTGACTCACAGTCATGGGGAACCTTGCGTTGTTGTTGCTTGTGCCTCGTCACGTGGCTCCGGGTCTCCTGGAGCACTCTTCTTTTTCATGCTTCCATCCATCTCTGTCAAGCATGTGATGGTTGCGGATGAACTGGATTTGCAGATGCAGACATCTACAGGTAGGTGAAGTAATGCCCTTGCATTCTATGGTGGTATTTCAATTCAAACTATGTGCCTCTCCACTCCATCGGGCTCCCCTTTAAGGATGAAAAGATCTATTCTATCAAGTGGAGTCCCTTGCTCCCCGTGCTCATCTGCTGCGGAGTTGGAGCTTGGCTCGTTCTACACACACAGAGCTCTTCTAAATATGTGGAGTTTGTTCATTGCAACCCGTTCCCCTTGCTCTGTTGACATGATTGTGCACCTCTACCACTCCCTCTCTCGAAGTTACCTATTGCTGAAGTCATACTACTCTCTATAACTAGATTCTTGCACCCTTGAAATGACTTCTTTGTACTAGCCCACAATCTTTGAGCAGCCATCTCTTGTTGAATTCGAAGTAATTCTATGTTGACAATCAACAAGGTGCTCCCTACCCACCTGTGCATACCACCACATCCAAGATAAGTGTTGTCTCAAAAGCTTGACTGCTGCTCTGAATGGAAGGATAGTCAAAAATAGGTACTGGCTGCTCTATGAGGTTCTTGGAGGAACGACTCTTGAGGCTCAGGCCCCTACTACTCCATCAAGCTTCCATGATGTGGTGAGCCCAACAATGCCACATACAAAATGATGGCAGCTAGGTACCATCGCCACTATGGAATTACTGCCCGAGGATTTGTGTGATACTTGCACGAGGAAAAGGAAGGTTTTGCAGCTGCTTGATGAAGATGGGTGCTATGTAGATGTATTGATCAATGATTGTTGTATACATGAAGTAATTTGTAGCAGCTTGCTTTTTATTGTATACATCCATTCATGTTGTCCTCTCTGAAGTTCGCATTTTAAACAGTTTGTGCTCTATCACGGTCTAGGCATCTGGCTCATGCATGTGTTGGTTTGATGTGGGAATGCTTGCTTGGAAAATTCACAGAAATTGTGTTTGGAACGATAGCATTTACTACCTTCAGTGCTTCTCCATGAACCACTCGGAGATTGGGTCGAATCATCAAGGCCGATACACCGTCACCATGACAAGACTACTCATGATATGTAAAGTTAGTGCTCGTTTATGGTGGTTTTTCTGCATGTAAAACAGATTACTTGAATTCTTGTGACTACCTTCTCAAGGAAGGTGTCCACACCTCCTGACACCACAATGCTCTAAATTGGAATCTTTTATGTCCGAGTGATAGTATTTTCATATGTTCTGTCTAGTTGACATAAAATGTTTTGCGAACTTTGTGCTCCCATGGCAGATGGGGATGTTTCCACAACTCACAGAAATCAATGTGGCCCTATCTCTTGACTTCATCATTTCCAGGTCATTGGGGGTGATTTTTTGCTATTGAAGACCTTGGATGCTCTGAATGATGTAAGACTTGGCCTTCACATGGGTTTGTTGAAGCCATGTGGGCAGCTGTTATGTTTCCAAAGCAAGGATAGAACTATGCTGAAGCTGGCTATGTGTGATGAGTGTGCCCCAAGCAACAAAGTTGAAACTTCATCACATGTTAATTTGGGTACTTGAAGGCTCCTGCTACTGAATGACAACTACCTAGCTGCTTGAGATCATGGCCTCCTGTGGATTAATCGCTGCAGCTACCTCAAAATTGGTCTATCTGCGAGTCGAACTCTTGGAAGTTCTAGGTGCCTCGAATACATCATGAGCTTCTTGCTCTTGGCTCCTACCAAGCTTACTTGCAATGAAATGGTCGGAATGGTATAGTGCTTAGCATGCCTGGGGTTATGGCATTCCTCAGATTTTGTGCTGGACTCACAGAAGTTGAAGATGGCTCCGAGCGTGGGGCATGCTGTTCTTTTGGTACATCCGAGTATATGTTGCAGGGCAGTACTGTGACTACTGACAAATGACAAATGGTCTTGGTTGGATACAACTAGAAACTTCGATTGCCCATGGATGTGTCTTCTTGAGATTGTCTCTAATTTTTACTATGTGTGCCTGATGTACTGAGAAGCTTGAAGTTGTTCTGTTGGTCAACAATTTTTTGGTGAATTTCCCTTTGCAAGGGATTGCTTTCTATGCTAGGATTGGACCCTAGATCTACTGTTCAATTGTTTACCCATCCAATTTCTGCATATATTCGGTCGCCACAACAAGGATATACAGCTCCTGAGGATGATGCCCACTTTCCCTGTCATCATATGGGGGCGTTTGTAAATGACTTTGTGTCTAACATCTTATGTGCTCAACTATAGTGTGATATGTGGAACAAAGTTCATGCTTCTTTTCAGATATGATTGCTGCCAGGATTCATGAATAATGGGGATATACTCCCAACTTGCTGGAAGGCCTTCCAAAGATGGACACAAGCTCTATGCCCATTTGGCAAGCAAGGAGCACCTGACGCTGCTCTTCAGGATGGCTAGGCTGACTGCCTCTTAGGAGGATGGTGTCGCCTAGCACCGAAAGACTCCACCACTTGGAAGGTTTTGCTTTTTCAGGAACTACACCAGGAATGGCTGCATATTCAGCAACAAAAGGCTTCTCTTTTGGATTGTTGGGCTGACTGCCCCTTAGGGGGATTGTGTTGCTCAGCATTACATGACTCTGCAGTACACTGAAAACCTGAAGACTGAAGACTTGCAAATTGGAAGACTTGAAGAGCTACAGATCTGAAGACTTGAAGACCCAAACCTGGACAGTGCTGCAATGTATGCCCCTCTGGTCTTAGCTTTGTCGAGGACGACAAAGTCTAGGAGGAGGAGGGTGTTGTGTGTTGGGTTGTAGGGTCTACACATACCCACAAGTGTGCATAGAAACCCTCCCTAGACCAAAATAATATCCCTTTTTGTATCTATTTAGGATTTCACATAAGAACCCTCCCTTAGACACTTTTTAATGTTTCTCATAAACTAAAGCTTTGGAACCTTGTTGTAAATGGTCACCTTTTTCAAGGAGTCTAGAAATCCCCACGCGCGCACGTATTCTCCTTCATCTTGAGATTTGAAATTTGAAAAAAGATCCTTTTGGAGATATGTTAGTTAGGCATGTGCTCCTTTTTGACTAGTCAAAAGGAGCACATGGGGAATTACACTAAGCCTATAAATAGAGGCTCACTTCTTGTAAAAGAGGTCCCTTGGCCATGGCCTTGGCCTCCATTTTGGTAATGGAAGAAGGTGTCATTTGTTACTCTCTTGCCTCCTTGTGTGCAATGGCGTTGGTCTTGGTTATGGATTTGCATGTGTGTGTGCATGGTTGGGAGGATGTTCCCCTTTGCTCCTTGTGACGTTGGCCATTGTTGTCATTGCTCCATGAGCGTGGGTGAACCTCTCCTCTCATTCTTTGCCCCAACTTGGAGAAACCTCTCACTTCCATGTGAGGCGGTTAGGGTTTGTTGTTCCCCTTTTCTCAACACCTTCTCAATTCAATCACATAGATATCAAAAGTTACTTCTTGCCTCATGATCTTCAAAATTTTATCTAGTCTGACCCACACCTCCATTCTTTTTTTTTTACTATTTTTGGATTTCTTTTTATATTTTTCATAACCTTGCAAAATTATTTCCAACAGTTCCCATTTCATTTAGTTATTTTCCATTGTTGTTACTAAAGAATCTTCTTCCTTTTGCACCTCACATTGACACATCCTATAGTACATCACTTATATTTTGTAAAAGCTTTGAATCTTTCTTTAGATGAACATCACTACCATGAAATCCCATTTCTAAAAGTACAGCCTCATATTTTTTTTATGCATTCATCTGCAAGAGTTGAAGGATTGATGGAATATGCATAATCCAAGTGAAGATGAACCAACTTCTTGATGATTCTTAACTCTACATGTAATGTACATATGCCTACATCACTCAATTTTATTGGAAGCATGGGATCCCAAGTCATGGTAGAAGATGATTATTTATGTAGATTAACATTTTGTCTTGAAGGAGCTTCTCCAGCCTCAATTCTACCAATCCACCCTCTTGTACCTGGACTTTGCATGCAGTACAAACAAGGGTACTTACAATTTGCACCCTCGCTTATACCAAACATGCATTTTAGATTCTTTAAGTCTTCACTCAAATGCCACTCAATTTTAAATCTCCCACGGTGCTAAACATTCAACAATTCTCTTGAATGATGCCTTTGCATAACATTTGGAATGTCTATTTGTAAGAACAACCACTTAAGTGTTTTATGATTCTCTGATGGAACTTGAGCACACCCAACCCACCATAACTCCATTTGTGATTGTACTTTGAGAGATGGAGTATCCAGTTTCCCAAGACTATAGTCCAAAGCTCTATTCATTAGTGCAATACTTATTCTCTCCATCTTTTGATGTTTTTTAATTTCAGATTCCAAAAGTTTTATTACAATTTTTAAAAGGTCAAAACATTCATGTTCTTTTATATCATAGAACTAAACCATTTATGTCTGAAGTCTTATAATATCTATCCATATATTGTTAAAGACATTGTAAGTGAAATGTAAAGTTTTTTTTCCCTATCTCGTAAGGCATGTTACTATGAATTTGTTTATAATCACCAAATATAGACATGATTTTCTTATTCAAGTAGAGCCGATACTTTCCTACATGATGAGCTTTAGGCAATCCAAAGCGTTCTACTTTATTAAACTTAAGAAATTCACACCAAACTTTCAAAATTTCTCTATAGCCCTTTCTACTCACTCCAAGTACATCACAAACCTCTTGAATTTGAGATCGTTCTAGAAACAAAATCATTTCTTTCATGAGTTTTTGAAAAGTAAACAGTTTCAAGTATACATTTTTATTCAGTTTCAATAGTTTAAAACATTGTTCTAACTCATAATTTCATTACAAAAATGTATGCACTCAAAGCTTCTCAACATATTTAAACCTAGCACATTTGTTACATGATCTCTTACCATTTTCATTCTCTTTTTTCTTTGGCTAGATTTTTCAGGAAGATCTAAAAAATGCTTTACTCATTTTGAATGCGTTCACAATCCTATAGGATTTTCTTTCATTTCTTTGAAAGCTTCTAACTGAGAACACAAATGCAACAACTTTTTTCTAGATCCCTCTGATGTAAGTCTCTCTTATGTAGTACATTTTGTCGATAGTTTATGTATTGCATATAGTTCTTTGAAAACTCCTTGAACCTTGAACAATATCCATGTAAACCATCATCGTCGTCTCCTATAAATCTAATCAGATCAAGAAGGTTATGAAAAGGTGGATACCTTCTAGTTTGTGGATCAATTGGATAAACAACTCCATCTATCCATATATCTGTATGCTTTTTGCCTTCTTTGCACAATCCATCATCTTCACAAGATTGTAGTGCTCTTTGGAATACCTTTCTTGTTGTTGCATACTCATGACTGATTGCAGTATTGATATGTAACTTATCACAAAGAGTTCGGTTGGATGAAAGTTCAACGAAAGTGTTTGGATTGAGGTTTTCCATGACGAGAGTGTCTAGAATTATGAGGAAGAGAGAAGCGGATCTATTATGGAGAGTAGAGTAAAAAAGTGCAGAACATCCTAATCACATATTATATAGGTCCGAGAACAAGAAATCAGTGAAAACCCGATGGGCACAAACTTCGAGGCATATCACTTTTCATGATTTTCACATGAACTTCCTCTCTCTTCCATAACTAATATATTTGTGCGAGATACGTTTTAAATAAACCTACATGGGATTTTTTAAAAGGATTTGACAAGATTAATCTACATAAATCACAACTAATTGAAATCCTTACATGGCCCATTTTTGCCATTGTTTTCTCTAATGGGGTATTGCTTCTTGAGACAACCATGACATTCTAGATATTTGGCTATATCTCAAGGCTAAATGCTTCAAGAGTTGGATACTTCCTCTACTATTCTAGATATGCACAGGTTGTAGAGGTCTTAGATGTGAAAATCCTTGTTGATTATAGGAGGAAAGAGTATCTCAGATACAGAGGATATTTTCCAAAGTCAAGCTCATTCAAAAGACTCAAAAAAACTAGTGCTCTTACTATTTCATCGATTTTTTTATTATAAAAGATGATCTATGTAGTTTTGATAAAAAATGCCAAAAGATATTTCAAATCCTATTTGACCTCATCTTTATTTTCTTCAGCTTCACATTAGAATGAGATTTCATTCATCTTGTATTTAATCTTGCTTTTGTCCTCAATGAACATTTGTTCCCTATAGTAATATTTAAATGCCATGATTTATATAGTTTTTGTCTGTTGATAATACTTGGCATGTACGCCTTTGTATTCATCTCCCAAAGAACCAACCAAAAAGCTCTTTGAGTGGATTACTTTTTGTTACTTCTCCTCCTTTTCTTATGCATCTGAAGAAGCTTGTGTAATCTTGATAATGAGACTCCCCTGAGTGTTCCATGTGGAAAATGCTCCTTTTTCCATAAAGAATGGACCATGCAAAAAAAGAATATGTTATAAAAAAAATAACGGTTAAGATCATGAGATGTTTAATTTAAAAAGTAATGGTCAAATCAATAATCCCCTTAAAATTCACCAAGTATTACGTTATGTCTTTGACACTCCAATCCTCTGTGATGGTTTTCTATAAGCTCTGTTATTGCCCTTTTGAAATCAATCACATACACATCATAAGTAATTGTTGCCTCATGATCTTCAAAAATTCATCTAGTTTAAGCCACACCTCCATTCTTTTCTTTGCTATTTTTGGCCTTCTCTTTATATTTTATGTAACATAATAGAACTGTTTCCATCGATTCTGCATTGTATTGGCTTGTTTACCATCACTATTGCTAAAAGATATCCTTGATTTTGCACCTTTCATTGACACATCACGTACTTCATCACTTGTACTTCGTGGAAACTTTGGATCTAAGATGAACATCTCCACCATGAAATCCCATTTTTGAGAGCAAAGCTTCACATTTTCTTATGCATTCAAAAGTGCATAATCCAAGTAACAAGAAACCAACTTGTCATTGATTCTTATATCTACATGCAATGTACATATGTGTATAATTTTCAATATTATTGGAAGTATAGGATCCAAAATCATGGTAGAAGATGAGAAATTATATAGATTAACACTTTGTCTTGAAAGAGATTTCTCAACCTCAATTGCAGCTATCCACCTTCTTGTACCTAGACTTTGGATGCATTATAGACAAGTACTTACAATTTGCAACACTGATTATGCCAAACATGCATTTTAGAGTCTTTAAGTTTCCACTCAAATGCCACTCAATTTTAAACTTTCCATGTTGCTTAATATTCAGCAACTCACCCGAATGTTGCCTTTGAATAATGTTTGGAATGTTTGTCTATGAGAATAACCACTTAAGTACTTTATAATTCTTAGATATTGGAACTTGAGCACACCCAGCCCACCATAACTCCATTTTTCATTGTACTTTGAGATATGCAATCTAGTTTACCAAGGCTAAAGTCCAAAGTTTTGATCATTAGTGCAATGCTGATTTTTTCCATCTTTTGATGTTTTTTAATTTTAACTTCATCAAGTTTTATTACAAATTCCAAAAGGCTAAAACATTCATTTTATTCTATGTCATGTAATTGAACCATATATGTTTGAAGTCTCCTAATATCTATCCTTATATTGTTAAACTCATTGCAAGTGAAATGCAAAGTTTTTTTCCTACCTCATAAGGCATGTTTCCATGAATAGGTTTATAATCATCAAATATGGGTGTGATTTTCTTATTCAATTAAAGCCGATACTTTCCTACATGATGAGGTCTAGGAAACCCAAATCTTTTCACTTTATTAAATTTAATAAATTCACACCAAACTTTTGAAATTGCTCTATAACCCTTTCTAGTCACTCCAACACCATCATGAATCTCTTGAATTTGAGATGGATCTAACAAAAAATTCATTTCCTTGATTAGTTTTTGAAAAATAAATTGTTTTAAGCATGCATTCTCATCTGATTTCAATAGTCTCAAAAAATCATGTTGATTCATAATCTCATTACAAAAATATATGCACTCAAGAATACTCAATATGTTTAAACCTACCACATTTGTTACATGATCTCTAGCAATTTTCATTCTCCTCTTCCTTTGACCAAATCTTTCAATCAAATCTAAAAACATCTTAAATTGTTTTGAATGCATTCTAAATCCTATAGGAGTTTCTTTGGTTTGTTTTGAGCTTTCTATCTCAGAAGTCAAATACATCAACTTTTTTTCTAAATCCTTCTAATGTAAATCCTTTTGATGTAATATAATTTGTAGATAGTTTACGTATTGCATGTATTTGTTTGACATCTCCTATAGCATTGAACAATATCCACATAAACCATCATCACCATCTCCTACAAATCTAACTATATCATGAAGATTATGAAAAGGTGGGTACCTTCAAGTTCAAGGATCAATTGGATAAACAGCTCCATCGATTCATATGTTAATATTTTTTGCCTTCTTTCTATAATGCTTCGGCATCACAAGATTGTAAAGCTCTTTAAGATACCTTTCATGTTGTTTTGTACTCATGACCTAGTGCAATATTGGTATGCAACTTATCATACACATTCATGCTCATTGAAAGTTCAATGAACGTTTTTGGATGGAGGTTATACATGGCCAATGCATCTAGAATTAGGAAAAGGAAAGTATTCAGAAGATCTTTTTTAGAGAATAGAGTAAAAAACTAGAGCACATCCTAAAATACATTATATGGTTTGAGGGACAAGAGGAAGAAGTTCAAATTCACTGAAGGTCCAATGGACACAAACTTTGAGACCTTAAGGTTACATGAGAGATCTGATTTGAATGGGATTGCCCAAAGGCTCATTGATCCCCCAATGGGTTGGACATTACATCTCACCACATAAGTGGTGAGGAATGTCATGGGAAAGTTTTAGAGACAAATTGATAAGTTTAATCTAGATTAAGCATAACTAATTGAAATCCCTTACACGATCCATTTTTTGTTGTTTTCCATGCCAATGATAAGCCTTGCCAAACTCATTAGAAGGAAAGTATGCAGATCCTCAAGTATGTTAAAGGCACCATTGATTATGGTATTCTCTATGAAGAAGGATCATCTTTGGTTGGATACTACGACTTACATTGGGATGTAGAAGCAATCAACCATAGAGTTATCTTCTACTAAAGGTGTGTACAAAGCAGCATGTGTTTCAGCAAGTGAAGTAGTATGGTTAAGGAGGATCCTATGGCACATAAGAATACAAGGATAGGAGGCTAGAGGGCTGAAAAGTAGCAACCAGATTTGCATGGCCATCATCAAGTACCTTGTTTTTCATGCATGTAGCAAGCATATAGAAATTTAGTATATGAGCATGAGTTGTGTTGATATATTTAGGTAGTGATGTGTGTGAAGACACTAGCACTGCTAGGGCACTTTTTCCCTCTTTAGGAGGTCCCCCCCCCTTGTATAAATGTCTATAACCCTAATGGGTCACTTATCATTGTACATTCTAGTGGTAATACATTCAATATTGTGTGTTGTGATCCAAGCTTCTTTTTCTTCTTCCTAGTGTTGTTTGTGTGCTTCCATAGATATCGAACTCCAACAATTGGTATCAAAGCAAGTCACCGCTTCATCTAGAGCATCATCAACACCCCTCCAATCACAGTCTCAAAATCTCAAGAAAATTGGTGAGCATACTCAAGGTGATTAGGAGATCAAAATAGCTTCACTTTATGGTGCTGAAATCATGATCTAAGCTCGTTTCAGCCTCCAAACCCACTATCATAGTGCTTGTGTAGGCAATTTTATCTTTTTGTGCCAAATATATATAAATATTTTGTTTTGCCAATATAAGGATCTGGAAGTTTGCTATAGGTTTAGGATAACTTGATAGGGTAGTTCTATTCAATTTTTTGAGATACAATCATTTTTCTACATCAGGGTACTTTAATCAATGGCCATGGTTGAAAGTAGTGATGTATTCTGTATGTTGGTTAATGATAATAACTTGGATAGTACCAATTACCCATTATGGGCTTATATGATGCATCATGTATTGGTTGCAAAAGGACTATGGAATATTGTGCAGGGTGTTGAAAAAGATCCTATTACACCTGCAAACACAGTTGTTGAAGGTGCTGCACACAACATTGAAGATGATGATATTCTTCATGTTCCTATTTGTGTTGCAATCCCTTTTGCACCTACTACAGAGCAAATTCATTAGGATGGCAAAGATGCTTAGGCAAATGGATTGATAGCCTTTTCTGTCAACATGCCATTATTCCTCACATTCGCCCTTGCAGAACAACTAAGGATGCTTGGGATACACTTACCACTTTATACCAGGCAAGGAATGAGGCCCGTGTTGCTTACCTCTGAAAACAATTGGAGAGTGAGCACATGAATGAAGGTGATTCCGTGGACAGTTTTTTGACAAAGATCAAAGATTTGAAAGAACAGTTGATTTCTGCTGATGAATTCTTGCCTGCCAGTTCACTTGTGTAGACTGTTTTGAATGGTCTTCCCAAGTCATATCAGAGTTTTGCTTCTACTCTTTGTTTGACAATGAAAGGCAATCCAAATGCCTTAACATTTGAGGATAGTCTTTGTTCTATTGCAGGAAGATCACTCTAGGTAGAACAGGTCCATTATGCATGTTGTAGATCAAGCTTTCCTCGCTAGTCAGAAGGGCAAATGTAAATGGAGATCTTCTACTAGTAAGCAAAAATCTACTAATCTGCACAATCAAAGAAGGATGACAGAGATGAGAAGAAAAAAGAAAAGCATAAATTGTTTTGCAAATACTGTAAAGCAAATGATCATGTCATGAAGAGTTGTCCAAAATTGGCTACTAAAGAGGCAAAGAAGAAAGAGGCTAGAATGGTTGTTGTAGAGGCCTCTACATCCAAAACAGATTTTGCTAATCTTGTGCGGAATGAAGAATGGGAATTTACTATTGTTTGCAGTCTTGACCCATCTTCGCATGAACAATGTATGTTTGTAGTAGAATCAGATGTTTATTACTTTGATAGTGGGGCAACCAAACATATTACCTCGTAGTGCAGTTTCTTCACTTCACTTGAGGATGTCCCTACAAGGAATACTATCACATGCACCAAAAACTCCTCTTATCTTATTATAGGATTTGATAAGATCATTCTGACTACTACTGATGGTAGTTCTTTTACATTGTCAGATGCTTTATTTGTGCCAGGGATCAAGAAGAATCTGTTATTAGTTTTTGTTTTAGCCAAGATTGGCTTGGTTGTGAAATTTGTTGATGGCAGATGTACAGTTCATGATCTCTAAAATGGCAATGTCATTATTGCTTCTAGCATTTTATGTCATGGTTTGTATAAGCTCATAGACTATGAAAATCTATGAATGATTTAGCATGTACAGTACATGATTCTCAAGCTTTGTCAAATGCAAAGCTTTGGGATGCACACTTTGGTCATCTGAATTTTGCTAGTTTGTTATGCCTGCAGAAATCTGAAATGGTGTCCTCTTTGTCCAAACTTGAGGCACCTGGTAAACGTGTATGTGAAGGTTGTATTTTGGGCAAAATGCAACGTTCCTCCTTCCCAAAAGATGGTTTAGTTTGACTTGTTCACAGTGATGTTTGTGGTCCTATGCAGACACCCTCTTTTCAGAACTATCTTTACTTCGTGCATTTCATCAATGATTTTTCCAGGCATACATGGTTATATCCATTGAAAGCAAAGTCTGAAGTTCTTATGTGCTTCAAATAGTTTCTGGTTTTGGTTGAAAATCTCCCAACATGTAAAATGGGCATCCTCTATTCTGTTCAAGTGGGGAATATATTTCTTCTAACTTTAATGCATTTCTAGCTAAACATGGGATAAAACATCAGTCTACAATTTTGTATACACCTCAATAGAATGGAGTTTCTGAACGGAAGAACGGGTCACTCATGGAGATCGTGAGGTGTATGGTCAAGAGTCAAACTTTTACCCAAGAGCAATGTAGCTGCAAAGATGGTGTTGTCCACCTGTGTGCTCCAAATATGGAGCTTAGATGGAGATCTAGACAGACTCTAGATGACGAGCTCACTAATGCACAATGGTGTGTAGAACTTCATATGGGCCATGCTTATTTAGCTTTTACAATGGGAGTCCATATAGATAAACATGGTCAAGAGAGACAAAATCGTCATCAAAACATATAACCAAACAATCCACACAAAAGGAGGCAAGCC
The DNA here is from genome assembly GCA_020310875.1 of Ceratopteris richardii. NCBI lineage: Eukaryota > Viridiplantae > Streptophyta > Polypodiopsida > Polypodiales > Pteridaceae > Ceratopteris > Ceratopteris richardii. The sequence continues at coordinate 101,655,837 of CM035426.1, forward strand.
CCCCTTTGCACTCCCCCCGTTAAGCTTCTATGCAAAAATTGTGCAATAGCATAAGGCCTTTATTTTTTCCTTGAATGGAAATCCAACGGCCCAAAATTTTATGCCCTTCCTAACCTCATGGCTAGACTCACAGAGATAATCTATTACCATCAATGATCACATAGGCCTCATCTAACTTGGAAGTTACGGTTCCAAAAATATCCATGATCTCACAATGGCTTCTCCTCATAATAAAGACCTTACAAATTAGAGCATCATGGATCGTTTGTGGTCACTTGTAGGTGGAATATTGAGTATATCTACCACCCCCCCAAATGTTGCCCTATGGTGAACTAACTCCTTGATCCGATGCCAAGCTTGGAAAGTGTTGATAAAGCTTCTGTCTCTTAAAAGCCTAGGTGATATTGTTTGCTCCATTTCTTCAATAGCAGCCATCCAATTTTCAAAATTTTGTGCTTCATCAAATAAAACACACTCATTCTCATCATAGAGACTAGAGGCAGCCATAGCATAGCAATCTGATGCACAAGAAGCACTATGAGATCCTGAATGAGTACGATATGATAAAGGTGTATCTAATTTGTTGTCACACAAAGTCTACACCAGCCATTTTGGCATAGTTTTTTCCTCCTCTATATCAGCTCTCTCATCAACAAGTGCATTATGTAAATATCCATCAGAAATGGAATGATCTACATCATCACATGAAACATGTAAAGGCTGAGAAGTTGCCTCATTAAGACCAGCACTAGATTGTCCACCTGTGAAAAGAGGCAACAAACTGTCATACATGTCTTTGGAGCTAATTGATGTCTCCTTAGTACATGAAAGTAATGGTTGAATGGCATCTTCCACAAAAACAACATCACGGCTAACCAAAATGTGTTTATTCGTTGGATGATACAGACGATATCCTTTGCTTTCAGAACTGTACCCAACAAAAATACATTTCACTGCTTTATCATCCAATTTCATTCGATGTTGTTCAGGCACTAATGCATATGTCAAACAACCAAAAACATGCAGGTGATCAAGAGATGGCTTGCAACCATGCCAAGCCTCATATGGAGTGATATACTACAATGCCTTAGTGGGACACCTATTAAGTACATATGTTGCACACATGATAGCCTCAAGCCAACAACTATTATTGGCCTATTGCATTGTGCTATTATTTCTTACCAACCAATGGATTACTCCAGACTGGTATCAAAGAGATATAGTAGAGGGTTACATACTCAAATTGAGGTCTACTAATGCAATCAGGATGTTGTTTCATGAATGTATGAACATTTGACTCCATTTTGTGCCAATATACACATAAGCATCTTAGTTTTTTCCAAGTTCAATGCTTAGAGTAATGATTTTCTAACACTCCTACGTGTGCTTGTTGTAGCAATATAATGTGTTCCTCATCATCTACACAACAAGGTAAAATTCCTTGATCGTCATACTTGTAAATAATTCCTACTAGAATGTGCTACTTCTATGATCATGTCATGTCTCCTTCAGAAGTTCTTACATCCTTGTTCAGAGGTCCAAAAGTTAGAAAGGCCACCATAGTTTTTTTCCATTTAGGAACTACCTCTAAGTTGAATAGATAAGCATCGAGAAATTTATCCAACACTCCTTTTGAGCATTCTCTTGAACTGGTTCATGAGAAGTGATCAGCCCATAGATGGGTTTTACCTTTGCAAACCACCACCTCAAAATCGTATTCCATCAATAAGAGAAACATCTTACTAGATGTCCTCTATTTCAAGGTTTGTTGACAAAATTTAAGGAGGCTTGATGGTCAATGAAATACTTGATTTCTGGCCAACAGGTAATGTCAAAACTTCTTCACCGCATAAAACATGCCTAAACCTTTGTGCTTGGTTGTTATATAGTTCTTCTTTGCTTTGTTTAGTTGTCTATTGGCATAGGCTATGGGTAGTTCTAGATTTCCTTCACTTGTGGGTTGTACTAACATAGATCCAATAGCAAAGTTGGATGCATCTACATGAACATGAAATTGTTTATTCTAGTCAAGGGTAGTCAATATGGGATTTGATCACAAATGTCTCCTGAGCTCTGAAAAGAAACTATCACATTTGCCTATCCATCCAAAATTGGCCAAAATATTGTAAAGTGATTTGGCAATGTACATGTGGATAAATCTTATGTAGTAGCGACAATGGAATGAAGGCTTGTACCTCTTTCATAATCTTGGGTCTAGGTAATTTGGAAATTGCTCCAACCTTTTCTTTATCTATCGATGTACCATTTCTTGAAATAAATATAACCTAAAATATTACCTTGTTGCACCATGAATACACATTTTTTTAGGATTCAAAAACACTCTATATTTGCTATACTTTTTCAAATATCTGCCTAAGCTCTAGGATGTGATTCTTTCTTGTGTGGGAATGTGCACGCGCATCATCCATGTAGACTTCTAAAGTCTTCCGTAGGAATTTCTTAAATACATGACACATCAACTTTTCAAAAGTTGTAGTGGCATTGTGAGCATGAATGGCATCACACAAAAGGCACATATTCCCCATTCTATGGCAAAATCCATCTTACGATGATCTTCTTGGATTATGATTACCTGATCGTAGTCCAAAAATCCATCCAAGAAACTAAAAACATCCACACTCGCAACTTGCTCTAGAAAATATTTGGTCATAGGAAGCAAATAGTTGTCACTGATTGTGGCTACATTGACCTTTTTCAAGTTAATATACACACACAGTTTACTATTCTTCTTGGGCACCACATGATGGGGGATACACACTCCATATGCACAATCTTATTGACGGATCCCACTTCTTTCAATCTATTAATTTCTTCTTTTATTTTAGTGCCATAAGTATCATTATACGTGTATGGTTTTTGTTTCATGGATTTAGCCTTTGGTGTCATGGAGACATATCTCTACTTTTAAAACTTTTAAATTCTTAGACATCCATGTGAATACATCTTGATAATCTTGTAGTCGAGAGACTAACTCATCCTCTTCTTTTAGGCTTAGATCATCCCCAATATATCTAAATCTCTATTCTTGATCCTCGATGGTTACTACTACCTTATTTGGTAATTCTTTGTTAGCATAGGCTTCCCCTATCAAGGCTTCTCTTTTAGGCATCCTCACTAGAACTTTTCTATCCTTGACCTCATAATTCTTGAAATTTTTTGGTACCCCCAATAATGATTCCTCCTCCACTTGAGAGGGTTTCTTACTTTTCTTCTTCTTCTACTATCCTTTTCTTACGTTGAGGGACTATGGATTTCTCTTTCTTGAGGGTATTTTCCTCTCAATTCTTGGCTTCTAGTAAATGCAAGTATTCCTCCTTTGAGAAAGAGAAAGTGTGCATCACTAGGATTCTTGATCCACTCCATCCTCTATGAGTTCACACATGAACAATTATACATCATAACCATCTTTGTCAAAATGGGGATTCCATTGTACTTCATTGACCGATATGTCCATAGTTTCTAGTATCTACCCCATTATGAGGCTTGAATTCCTCCTCTAAGATTAGCATCAATTCATAGGCTTGGTCTCTTATAGATCTCATGTTCCTAAAAGTTCTTGGTTCACTAGTTTCTAGTACTTTCTCTTCTTTTTCAACTACTTTACACATACAAACATGAGCATCTTCATGAATCCAAGATGGATCCAAAGTGTCCAATAAGTGTACATATATCCAGTCCTCCTGTACCTTATGGACTTGATTTCATTATATATAGGGATGGGACATCTCCATATGTGTAATCTTTCAAGTCGAAATTAGTCATTACCCCTAGGTGTTGTAAGTAAAAAGTACCCCAATCTTCTACTATTTGGAGTTTTCACATAGAAGTTCTTCTCAATACCATTTCATAAATATTGTTTGTTCCAAACTTGCATATGCAAATGTATGTTCAAACTCCATACCGCAAGTGGTGTGAGTGATTGCTTACAATTATCCTAATGGACATTATATATGATCATCGATCATTTGAAGCTTCTTGTAGGTCACAATGCTAGTTTTCCACATTGTATCCATAAGGATGTGGTAGCAATGCCAACACATGCACCTAAATCCAAGATTGCCTTATTAGTGTAGCCCTTGTGGGTTATGCATACTCAAATGCAAGTCTACTAATTCAATTGGATGTTGCTTCACAAAGATATGAACATCTGACTCCATTGTGCACCAATATACACATAATCATCTTAGTTTTTTCCAAGCTCGATGCTTAGAGTAATGACTTCCTAAATTTCCTACATGTGCTTGTTGTAGCAAGATTTTGTGTTCTTCATCTATGCAACAAGATAAAATTTCATGATCATCTTGCTTGTAAATAATTCCTACTAGGATCTGCTACTTTTATGATCATGCCATGTCTCCTTCATTAGTTCTTACAAACTTGTTAAAAGGTCCAAATTTTAGAATAGCCAACATATTTTTTTCCGGTTTAGGAGCTACTTCTAAGTTGAATAGATAGGCATCAAGAATTTCATCCAAAACACTGTGGGAATTCTCTTGCAGTGAGTCAAGAGAATTCCCATAGTGTTTCAGATGGAATATGATTTTGAGGTGATGAGCCCATATATGGGTTTTACCTTTGCAAACCACCACCTCAAAATCATATTCCATCAATAAGAGAAACATCTTACTAGATGATCCCTGTATTGCAAGGTTTTTATACCAAATATAATAGGGCTTGATGGTCAGTGAAATACTTCAATTCTTGGCCAAGAGGTAATGCCAAAACTTCTTTGTCACATAAAACATGCCTAAAGCTTTGTGCTTGGTTGTTATATAGTTCATCTCTACTTCGTTCAGTTGTCTATTGGCATATGTTATGGATAGGTCTAGATTTCCCTCACCTGTGGGTTGTGTTAACACAGATCCAATAGCAAAGTTGGATGCATCTAGATGAACATGAAATTGTTTATTTACTCAAGGTTAGTCAATATGGAGTTCAACACAAATGTTTCTTGAGCTCTGAAAAGGAATTCTCACATTTGTCTATCCATTCAAAATTGGTCAAAATATTGTAAAGAGGTTTGGCTATGTACATGTGGATAAATCTTCTACACTAACCACACTGGAATGAAGGCTTGTATTTCTTTCATAATCAAGTAATTTGGAAATTTCTCCAACCTTGTCTTCATCTGTCAATGTACCATCTCTTGAAACAATATGACCTAAAAAATTACCTTCTCACACCATAAATACACATTTCTTAGGACTTAAACACACTATATTCTCTATACTTTTCAAATATCTTATTGGGCTCCATGATGTGATTCTTTCTTATGTGGGAATGTACATGCAAACCGTCCACATCCACTTCTAAAGTCTTTCGTAGGAATTTCTTAAATACATCACATCAACTTCTGAAAAGTTGCAATGACGTTGGTGAGCATGAATGACATCATATGAAAGGCATATATTCCCCATTTTGTGGCAAAATCCATCTTATGATGATCTTTAGTGATTATGGCTACCTGATTAGATCCCAAAAATCCATCCAAGGAACTCTAAACTTCCACACCGGCAACTCATTCTAACAAATATAGTTGGAGTTAGACATCTACAAAAACACGCAAACATCACAAAGAAGAACAAGCAGCTTGGAGCACAACACACAATACTAAATGTATTACCACTAGAATTAGATAAATAACCCATAAGGGCAATAGGCATATATACAACTTGGGGGAAAAAACCTTCTAAAGAGGGAAAAAAGTGCCCCAACAGTCCTAGAGTGTTCATACACATCACTACCTAAATATATCAGCAAATCCCCCCTGGGAGTGATGCGGTGAACAAGCATCTACACTCATGTATAAGAAAGTGTCAAGCTATGTGGAATCACTCCACAAAAGGAAGTAAGCCCAAAGCTTTGCGAAAAGCTTCAAACTTCTCCCTAGGCAGAGCCTTCATGAAAAGGTCTACAATGTTCTCCTGTGTGGGTACATATGCCAAGCTGATCTCTCCAGCAAAGAACCTCTCCTTGACATAATGATAATGCACCTCAATGTGCTTAGTGCGAGCATGGAACACATGATTCCTTGCAACTACTAATGTGCTCTGACTCAGTAAATATGGTGGTGGGATAAGACTGACCAACCCCCAAACCATCCATAAGGCATCTGAGCCACAAACTCAATAGTCGCTATGAATGTTGTCCTATACTTAGCCTCACAATTAAAAGGTGCCATAGTAGGCTGCTTCTTTCTCAACCAAGATATACATAAGCTACCAACCACAAAGCAAAAGCCACTAGTGGACACACGAGTGTCATAGCAACCGCCCAATTAGAGTCAGAAAAAGCATGCAAATCTGAGAGTAGTGATCCCCCTTGGGATAAAACAATCCAAGTAGTCAAGTATAACTCAAGTAGCGAAAGATGCGCTTAACTGCCTTCCAATGCTTGACACATGGGCAATGCATAAACCTGCTCATCTATGACATAGCAAATTGAATATATGGCCGATTAATGCATAAGTAAATCAAGCATCCAATAGCCCGCTGATAGAGAACAACATCAAATGCATCTTCACCATCATGAAGACTCAATCATAAACCTGTCTCCATAGGAGTGGCAATAGGTTTACAGTCTTCAAGGCCAAAATGCTACAATAATGTGTCAATATATTTCGTTTGACAAAAAGCTATTCCACCATCAACTTGTATAAACTGAATGCCCAAGTAATGATGCAAATGCCCCAAATCAAACATCTCAAATGAGGCATGCAAATCAGCCTTAACATCAGCAATGCTTCTCATGAGGACCAGTGAGCAGCATGTCATCAACATACACAACAATGATCAGAAGTGCATCATTAACACGCTTAACATATAAGGTGCTTTTAGTTGGACTATTCTCAAAACCATGTGCAATTAGATAGGCATGTATCTTTTCATACCAATCACGTGGTGCTTGCTTTAAACCATATAATGCCTTCTTTAACCTGCATACCTAGTTTTAATGCCCTTTTTGCACAAAGCCACGGGGGCTGAAAAGCATACACTTCTTCATGTAAATCACCACTCAAAAATGTAGCTTTAATGTCCAACTGATGTACATTCCAACCATGATGAGCTGCAAGTGCACAAATGCTATGAACAATAGTCATTCCGCAAGTAGGAGCAAAGGTCTCATCAAAATCAATTTCTCTTTCCTGAGCACAACCCTTTGCAACAAGCCTACCCTTATACCTGTCAATTGTACCATCAAGCTAACGCTTCAGGTTGTATACCCACTTAGTGCCAATGGCCTTCTTGCCAAGATGCAAGTCACATAAATACTAGGTACCATTCTTCATTATAGCATCATATTTAGATTGCATAGTGGCCATCCAATTTTTTGAATTTTGTGCTTCATCAAACGAAACAGGCTCATTCTCATCATAGAGACTAGATGCAGCTATAGCATAGCAATTTGATGCAAAACAAGCATAATGAGAGCCTGAACAAGTATAGTATGATAGAGGTGCATCTAATTTGTTGTCATGCAAGGTTTGCACCAACCATTTTGGCATAGTTTTTGCCTCCTTAATATCAGCTCTCTTATCAACAAATGCATCATGTAAATCTACATAAGAAATGGAATGATCTGCATCATCACATGAAACCTGTAAAGGCTTAGAAGTTTCTTCATTAGGACCAGCACTAGATTGTCCACCTATAAAAAGAGGCAGCAAAGTATCATACATGTCTTTGAAGCCAACAGATGTCTCCTTCGTACATGAAAGTAATGATTGAATAGCATCTTCCACGAAAACAACATCACAACTAACCAAAATGCATTTAGTCTATGGATGGTAGAGATGATAGCCTTTGCTTTCAGAACTGTACCCAACAAAAATACATTTCACTACTTTATCATCCAATTTCGTGCATTTTTGTTCAGGCACTAATGCATATGCCAAACAACCAAAAACATAGAGGTGAGCAATAAGTGGCTTACGACCATGCCAAGTCCTATATGGAGTGATAGACTGCAATGCTTCAGTGGGATAACTATTAAGTACATATGTTGCACACATGATAGCCTCAAGCCAAAAACTATGTGGTAAAGTCTGACTCTTGACCATACACCTCGCCATCTCCATGAGTGACTTATTCTTCCATTCAGAAACTCCATTCCGTTGAGGTGTATACGGCATTGTGCACTGATGTTTTATCCCATGTTCATGCATTAAAATCAAAAGATATATATTCCCCCCTCGATCAGAATAGAGGGTGCCCATTTTACATGTTGACAGATTTTCAGCCAAAACCAAAATTGTTTGAAGCACAAAAAATTTGGACTTTGCCTTGAATGGATATAACCATGCATGCCTAGAAAAAACATCGATGAAAGTCACGGAGTAAAGATAGTTCGCAAAAGAAGGTGTCTACATAGGACCACAGACCACTATGAACAAGCTGCAATTTCTGAGTAGCTCGAACTGAACCATCTTTTGGGAAGGAGGAACACTACATTTTGCCCAAAATACAGCCTTCACATACATGTTTACCACGTGCCTCAAGTTTGGGCAAAGAGGACACCATTTCAGATTTTTGTAGGCATAGCAAACTAACAAAATTCAGATGACCAACGCGTGCATGCCAAAGCTTTGCATCTGACATAGCCTGACAATCATGTATTTCACATGTTGAATCATTCACAGATTTCTCATAGTCGATGAGCTTATACAGCCCATGACATAAAATGCCAGAAGCAATAATGACGTCACCATTTGATAGATCATGAACTGTACATGCGTCATCCACAAATTTCACAACCAAGCCAATTTTGGCTAATGCACAAGCTGATAACATATTTTTCTTGATCCTTGGCACAAATAAAGCATCTGACAATGTAAAAGAACTACCATCAACAGTAGTCAAAATTATCTTTACCAACTCCCATAACAGGATAAGAGGAGTTCTTGGCACATGTGATAGTATTCCCTTTAGGGGCAGGCTCAAGTGAAGTGAAGAAACTGCATTGTGAGGTAATACATTTGGTTGCCCCACTATCAAAGTACTAAACATCTAAGTCTACTATAGACATACACTGCTCATAAGAAGATGGTTCAAAACTACAAACAGTAGTAAACACCCATTCTTCATACTGCACAAGATTAGCAGACTCTATTTTTGGTGTAGAGGCCTTTGCAACAACCATTCTAACCTCTTTTTTTATTTGCCTCTTTTGCAGCCAGTTTTGCACAATTCTTTATGCCATGATTGTTTCCTTTATAGTACTTTCCTTTACAAAGAACTTTTGCTTTTCTCATTTCTTCTCATCTTTGTCTTCTGTCTTCAAATGTATAGCATTTGTAGATTTCTGCTTACTAGTAGATGCTCTCTATACCTCTTTGCCTTCTTACTAGCTAGGAAAGCTTGATCTGCAACACGCATAACTGTTGGAGTTAGACGTCCATGGAAGCACGCGAACAGCAAGAGCGAATATGAGGAATAATGGAACGTTTGACAGACAAAGCGATCAATGCATGTGCCTGGGCATCTCTGCCATCCCAACGAATCTGCTCTGTAGTAGGTGCAGCAGAAACCGCAGCACGAACAGGAATATGCAGAATGTCATCATCTTCGACACCTTCTGCATCAGCTTCAATACCTGCAGTTGTAACAGTTGCAGGTGTGATAGGACATTTTTCGACACCCTGCACAATGTTCCACAATCCTTTTGCAACCAACACATGTCGCATCATATAAGCCCATAATGGGTAGTTGGTACCATCCAACTTATCCTCAACAGCCAACATACAAAATACATCACTGCTTTCAGCCATGGCTGGTGACTAAAATACCTTGATGCAGAAAATTGACTGTATCTCAAAAAGTTGAACAGAACTGCCCAGACGAATTCTGCTAGACCTGTAGGAGACTTCGAGACACTTATATTGGCAAACAAAAACTGGTATATACCTTTGGTACAAAATGATGAAATAGCCTGCACAAGCACTGCGATAGTGTGTTCGGAGGCCAAAACGAGCTTAGATCGTGATTTCGGCACCACACAGCAAAGTTGTTCATATCTCTGAAACACCCTGAGTATGCTCACAAAATTTCGTGCGAATCTCAGACTGTAAACGGAGGAGTGTCGACGGCACCCTAGATGAAGCGACGACTTGCTCTGATACCAATTGTTGGAGTTAGACGTCTGTGGAAGCACGCGAACAACACAAGGAAGAAGAAGAAGCTTGGAGCACAACACTCAATATTGAATGTATTACTAGAGAATGTACAAAGATGAGTAGCCCTTTAGGGCAATAGGCGTATATACAAGCCGGGAAAAAAAACCTCCTAAAGAGGAAAAAAAATGCCCCGGCGGTCCTAGAGTGTTCACACACATCACTACCTAAATATATCAACAATGCCAAGCTGATCTCACCAGCAGAGAACCTCTCCTTAACATAATGATAATGCACCTCAATGTGATTAGTGCAAGCATGGGACACAGGGCTCCTCGCAACTGCCAATGTGCTCTGACTGTGAGTGAAGATGGTGGTGGCAGAAGACTGACCAACACCCAAATCAGCCATAAGGCATTTGAGCCACACGCACTCAATAGTCGTTGTGAAAGTTGCCCTATACTCAGCCTCACAACTGGAAATGGCCACAGTAGGTTGCTTCTTGCTCAACCAAGATATACATGAGCTACCAAGCATGAAGCAAAAGCCACTAGTGGACACATGAGTGTCATAGCAACCAGCCCAATCACTCTCATTAAAAACATGCAAATATGGCGGTAGTGATCCCCCCTTGGGATTAAACAATCCAAGTATCGAGGTACCACTCAAGTAGAAAGAGATGCGCTTAATCGCCTGCCAATGCTTGACACATGGGCAATGTATAAACCTGCTCATCTGTGAGATAGCAAACTGAATATCTGGTCGAGTAATGCAGAAGTAAATCAAGCATCCAACAGCCTATTGATAGAGAACAACATCAAATGCAACTCCTACATCATGAAGACTCAATCGTAAACCTGTCTCCATTGGAGTGGCAATAGGCTTACAATCTTCAAGGCCAAAATGCTGCAATAATGTGTCAATATATTTCATTTGATACAAAGCCAATCCACCATCAACTTGCATAAACTGAATGCCCAAATAGTGATGCAAATACCCCAAATCAAACATCTCAAATGAGGCATGCAAATCAGACTTAAAATCAGCAAAATGCATGTCATGAAGACCAGTGAGTTGCATGTCATCAACATATACCACAATGATCAGAAGCACATCATTAGCATGCTTAACATATAAGGTGCTTTCAGTTGGACTATTCTCAAAACCATGTGCAATCAGATAGGCATGTATCTTTTCATACCAAGCATGTGGTGCTTACTTTAAACCATATAATCCCTTCTTTAACCTGTAGACCTAGTTTTCATGCCCTTTTTGCACAAAGCCACGCAGCTGAAAAACATACACATCTTCATGCAAGTCACCATTCAGAAATTTTGTTTTAATGTCCAACTGATGTACTTTCCAACCATGATGAGTTGCAAGTGCACAGATGCTATGAACAGTAGTCATTTGGCAAGTAGGGGCAAAGGTTTCATCAAAATAAATGCCTCTTTGCTACGCATAACCCTTTGCAACAAGCCTAGGCTTTTACCTGTCAAATAATCCATCAGGTTTGTGCTTTAGCTTGTATACCTACTTCGTGCCAATGGCCTTCTTGCCACGAGGCAATTCACATAAAGACCATGTACCATTTTTCATGATAGCATCATATTCAGATTGCATTGCAGCCATCCAATGTTCTAGTTTTTGTCCTTCATCAAACAAAACAAGTTCAGTCTCATCACAGAGACTAGAGGCAGTCATATCACAGCAATCTGATGCAAAAGAGGCACTATGAGAGCCTGACCGAGTATGATATGACAGAGGTGCATCTAATTTGTTGTCACGCAAAGACTGCACCAACCATTTTGGCATAGTTTTTGCCTGCTCAATATCAGCTCTCTCATCAACAAGTGCAACATGTGAATCTGCACCACAAATGGAATGATCTACAACATCACATGAAACTTGCAAAGGCTGAGAAGTTGCCTCATTAGGACCAGCACTAGACTATCCACCTGTAAAAAGAGGCAACAAAGTATCATACATGTCTTTGGAGCTAACAGATGTCTCCTTAGTACATAAAAGCAATGGATGAATATCATCTTCTACAAAACCAACATCACGGCTAACCAAAATGCATTTAGTCTATGGATGATACAAACGATGGCCTTTACTTTCAGAATTGTACCCAACAAAAATATATTTTACTGCTTTATCATCCAATTTTCTGTGATGTTGTTCAGGCACTAATGCATATGCCAAACAACCAAAAGCATGCAGATGAGCAACAGATGGCTTGTGACCATGCCAAGCCTCATATGGAGTGATAGAATGCAGCGCTTTAGTGGGACACATGTTCATTACATATGCTACACACATAACATCCTCAAGCTAGAAACTTTTTGGTAAAGCCTGACTCTTGACCATACACCTCGCCATCTCCATGAGTGGCCTGTTCTTTCGTTCAACAACTCCATTATGTTTGATGTATATGGCACTGTACACTAATGGTGTATCCCATGTTCAGCCAGAAATGCATTAAAGTTAGAAGACATATATTCTCGCTCTCGATCAGAACGGAGGGTGCCCATTTTACATGTTGGCAGATTTTCAGCCAAAACTAGAAACTGTTTGAAACACATAAACACTTCAGACTTTGCCTTTAATGGATATACCCATGCATGCGTGGGAAAATCATCGATGAAAGTCACAAAGTAAAGATAGTTCCCAAAAGAAGGTGTCTGCATAGGACCACAAGCATCACTATGTATAAGGTGCAATTTCTGAGTAGCCCAAATTGAACCATCTTTTGGAAAGGAAGAGCGTTGCATTTTGTCCAAAATACATCCTTCACATACATGTTTATCGGGTGCCTCAAGTTTGGGCAAAGAGGACAACATTTCAGATTTCTGTAAGCATAGCAAACTAGCAAAATTTAGATGAACAAAGCGTGCATGCCAAAGCTTTGCATCTAACATAGCCTGAGAATCGTGTACTGCACATGCCAAATCATTTACAGAACTTTCATAGTCTATGAGCTTATACAGCCCATGACATAAAATGCCAAAAGTAATTATGATGTTGCCATTTGACAAATCATGAATTGTACATCTCTCATCAGCAAATTTTACAACCAAGCCAATCTTGTCTAATGCATAAATTGATAACAGATTTTTCTTGATCCCTGGCACAAACAAAGCATCTGAGAAAGTGAAAGAACAACCATCAACAGTAGTCAAAATGATCTTACCAACTCCCATAACAAGATAGAAGGAGTTGTTGGTGCATGTAACATTATTCCCTATAGGGGCAAGCTCGAGTGAAGAGAAGAAACTATGCTGCGAGCTAATATGTTTGGTCGCCCCACTATCAAAGTACCAAACATTTGAGCCTACTACAGACATGCACTGCTCATGAGAAGATGGGTGAAAACTGCAAACAATAGTAAACACCCATTCTTCTTCCTGTACAAGATTAGGAGACCCTATTTTCGGTGTAGAGGCCTCTACAACAACCATTCCGGCCTCTTTCTTCTTTGCCTCTTTAGCAACTAGTTTTGGACAGCTCTTGATGACATGATCATTTACTTTGCAGTATTTGTAAAACAATTTTTGCTTTTCTGATTTCTTCTCATCTTTGTCTTCCTTCTTCGAATGTGCAGCATTTTCTGATTTCTGCTTACTGGTAGAAGAGCTCCATTTACCTTTGCCCTTCTGATTAGCCAGGAAAACTTGATCTGCAACATGCATAATAGACCTGTTCTGCCTAGACTGTTCTTCCTGCAATAGAACAGAGACTAACTTCTCAAATGACAAGGCATTTGGATTGCCTTTCATCATCAAACGAAGAGTAGAAACAAAACTCTGATATGAATCCTGAAGACCATTCAAAACAGTCTACACAAGTGAGCTATCTGGTATAACTTCATCAACAGAAATCAACTATTCCTTCAAATCCTTGATCTTTGTGAGAAAAGTGTCCATAGAATCATCTTCATTCATGTGCTCACTCTCCAATTGTTTTCAGAGGTAAGCAACATAAGCCTCAATCCTAGCCTGGTACAGTGTGGTAAGTGTATCGCAGCATCCTTAGTTGTTCTACAAGAGCGAATGTGAGGAATAATGGCATGTTTGACAGACAAAGCTATAAATGCATGTGCCTTAGCATCTTTGCCATCCCAGTGAATTTGCTCTGTAGCTGCAACAGAAACAGCAGCATGAACAGGAATCTACAGAATATCATCATCTTCGATACCATCTCCATCAGCTCCAGCACATGTATTTGAAGTACTTGTATTCGTAGGTGTAACAGGACATCTTTCAACACCCTGCACAATATTCCATAGTCCTTTTGTGACAAATACATGAGGCATCATATAATCCCATAATGGGTAGTTGGTACCATCCAACTTATCCTCAACAGCCAAAATATGGAATACATCACTGCTTTCAGCCATGGCCGATGACTAAAATACCTTGATGCAAAAGATTGACTGTATTTCAAAAATTTGAACAGAACTACCCAGACGAATTCGGCTACATCTATAGCAGACTTTGAGATGCTTATACTAGCGAGCCAAAATTGGTATATACCTCTGGCACAAAAAGATAAAATAGCCTATAGAAGTGCTGCAATAGTGCATTCGGAGGCCGAAATGAGCTGAGATTGTGATTTTGGCACCGAGATCAAAGTCATTTTGATCTCTAAAACACCTTGACTATGCTTACCAAATTTCATGCAATTCTAAGACTACAACCGGAGAGGTGTAGACAACACCCTAGATGAAGCAGTGAACTACTCTGATACCAATTGTTGGAGTTAGACGTCTGCAGAAGCACGCGAACAGCACAAGGAAGAAGAAGAAGCTTGGAGCATAACACACAATGCTCAATGTATTACCACTAGAATGTACAAAGATAAGTAGCCCATTAGGGAAATATGTATGTATACAAGCCAAGGGGAAAAAACCTCCTAAAGAGGGAAAAAAGTGCCCCCGTGGTCCTAGAGTGTTCACACACATCACTACCTAAATATATCAACAATAATAGACCTATTTTGCCTAGATTGATCTTCTTGCAATAGAACAGAGACTAACTCCTCAAATGTCAAGGTATTTGGATTGCCTTTCATCATCAAACGAAGAAGCAAAACTCTAATAGGAATCAAGAAGATCATTCAGAACAATCTGCACAAGTGAGCTATCTGGTATAACTTCATCAACAGAAATCAATTGTTCCTTCAAGTTTTTATCTTTGTCAGAAAACTGTATAGAATCACCTTCATTCATATGCTCACTCTCCAATTGTTTTCGGAGGTAAGCAACATGATCCTCATTCCTAGCCTGGTATAATGTGGTGAGTGTTGACGACATGATTGCTCCTACTTCATCTACATTTGTATCCGCATGAGTGCATCTCCATTTTGTATCCAAGAGGCACTCCATTTCTAGTCTATTTCCATTTTATATTGTATTTCCTTTGTATTTATGTACCTTGCCATGTGCTTCTACCAGTTGTATTCATTCTCCTTGCAGAAGACTTATCCCACATATGATGTACTTTTGAGAGCCCCTCCGAAATCTATATAAGGAGGGCCTCTCCCCTCATTTGTACTTGGTTAGAAGCTTGAGGAGCCTACTCCATGCTCTTGGCAAGCTCATTTCTAATCCATATGAGTTTACCCATTTCATGGTCTACTCATTTTGTGTCTCACACATTCTTTGTTTTGTGAGAGTACTTTACTTTTCATTTTGTTTCCGCGTGTGTACTCTCTATATGGTATCAGAGCTCTAGGTGGAGGTCTTGGCGGTGCATTTGGCGGTCATTTTGGTGGTGGTGGTTCTTGAGCATTGGTGGTCTTGCTTTCTCCTTATTGTGAGAAGCTTTTGCCATCAATTTATACTCTGATTGGGATTCATTTTCCCATTTGCCCACCCTCCCACCCTTCTTTTGCCATAATTTCTTTGCTTGTTTTGGGTTACATTTGCCCATTTACCCACCCTCCTACCCCTTATTTTGTAGCAACTTTTGATGATTTACGGCATTTAGTGGTTCATTGTTGTAATCTATTTGAGTGGTTCACATCATCATTATGGAGTGTTCATAAACACTTCTTTCACCTTGATGATACCTTTCACGAAATCAACTCCTACTTACTCTCTGTAATTACGTGAGCAACTGCTACAGAAGGTCCATGCTCCTTATGCGACATGCTCATAACATGTCTCCTTTGGTGTGAAGGTCATTTCACTGGGGCAGTTGCGGAGCAAGCGTATCCTCCATGCAGAAGACGCGAATGATTACCATAATATAGCTCGGTAAAGAGAGGGTTGGCAATGCCATTGCTCTCCAGGTAACCTGTAAGCCACTATCTGTTCTTGACCCTCTCTGCTACAGTCAAAAATCCACAACGACTTCTGTCAAGCTAACAGAGAGAGAGAGAGCACCATGCTATTCCTCTACAAAGAGAGAGCGATGACCTGGTTATGTGTCACTATCACATCCTACACTTACGGTGCAGCAGCATTTGCTCGAGGCAAAGAGAAAGCAGCGTTTTGCTTAGGCCAAAGCTAAAACAGAAGAGAGAGAGAATAAGTTTCATCTACATCTGTGTGTGCTAAAAAGCCAACCATAGATTGTCTCTCTCATAGCAGATCACGAAGCTTTTGGGTGACCATATCTCTGCAATCACGAGTAGCTATCTCCTGGCGTTCATGCATTCATGGAATGGTTCAACATGATCTGAATCCACCTTCTCTGACTTCTGTGAGATAGCATCGAGAGATCAGAAGCTTGCAACATCTTCAAGATTGCACAGAGAGAGAGAGAGAGAGATTGAGCTCTCTTCACAGTTGTGTCCGTCTGCAATCACATCGCCATCTCTGTATCAGCCTTGCTCAGTCCCGCTAAGAACTCTGATAAAACTTAGTTTCGATCTTGATATGGTAAGGATGTAGCATGAGTTGCCATCAGGAGTGTTGTCAAACTGCAGCCATCTCCCAAATGGGAAGCAGAATATCTCGGCGGCAAGCACCATTGACAAGAGCAATACTGCACTGGTGCAAATTTTGTGGTTCCAAACTTCAGAAGCGTCTAATTTTGGCGTTCAAACAGCTCCAAAAAACACTATTTTTGGCACTGTGGAGAGAGTAGGTACTGCGAGTCCTTGACTAAGCAGAACAAAAGGCAACAAGCCTATGGTGTAGTCTGTTTATCTCTGTCACCATCGGCGCTTGATAGGAGCAAGCTCCTGAGTCGTGGTGATTTGAAGTTGCAAGAATTTGACATCATACATGACGTCCGCAAGCTTATACATTGAATCTACGAAGATTTTTATCTCACACTATGTCGTAGGACAACCACCAATAGTTCGTAATCTCTCCATATTTGAAGCCTTCACGATTTATCATTCAAAGTAACTCCCTCAAGATAATTGTTGTAAAGAGTTACTTTATCTTTTCTAGGGTATCCATCCTTTATTTTGGCACACTCAAGGCACTAAGTGCCTCCCTCTTTGTATGCTCAAAATATAAGAAAAAAGATTATGTGTGTCCAAACTTGTGGGTTGGAGGCTAATCTAAGCCCACTCACAAAGTGATTTGGTTATCGTGCCTACTAAAGCTCTTTTGGTATCCAAAGGGCTACTCTAAGCCCCCCCCCCTCCCCAAGAATTTTAAGTGTGGTGTCCAGTTGTTCATTTCAAGCTTTGCAATTATTTAGAAGTGGCATTTTTGGCAAGTACCTTTGATAGTCTTTCTAAACACTTTATCCTCAAAGCTTTGTAATGACCAAAAGTGAAGGTAGCTCATTATCCATGGCTAACTTCTTACCCTCTTTCACCCCTATTTTTATGCCTAAGGATGAACACCTCAATGGAAAAAATTACAATCTATGGAAAGATTTCATGCATGCATATCTCTACACAAATCTCCTTGATGAGGTAGTAGATAGGTCAGACCCCAAACCCAATAGGGATACCAACTTAGACAATTGGCATGTGTGGAATGCCAAGGACAAACCAGCCTTAGGTCAGTTGTTACTTGCCTGCGACGAACTGACGAAAGGACATATCACGGCCTGTAAGATGTCCAAGGACGCTTGGGATACGTTAGCCGCTTTGTATGAAGACAAAACCCCTTCGAAAATATATGCATTAGAGGCCGAGCTTCATAATTTGACCATTCGGCCACACGACATAATTACCAAGGTCAAAGCCCAATTTGAGGACTACCACTGTAAATTAGCACTATGTGGTAGGCAGATCTCTAGTGAAGACATGGCCATTAGGCTCCTTTCAAGAACTCGAAGAGCACACAAGAGAAGTCTATCTTGGCAACAACAAAAGTTTACCCATTGAAGGAAAAGGAAAAGTTCAAATTACCAACAATCAGGGGGAATGCAAGTCTTTATCCAATGTTCTTTTTGTTCCAAATTTATGTATGAATCTACTTTTCATCAAGGCCATTACAGATCAGGACAAACAAGTATGGTTTGATAACACCTCAGTTAAGGTAGTTGATCCCCATACAAAGGATGTCATTGCTCAAGGTATTGAAGAAAAGGGCCTCTACAAACTATCTTGCTTTGTATCCAAATAATCAACCAAGTTTGTGGCACCAAAGATTTGGCCACACCTCTTACTTATCAAAAATCTCTTCATTCCAACTTGTGAAGGGATTGCCAAAGATAGGAAAACTTACTGATGTCTTCCAAGCTTGCACCCAAGGCAAGCAACACAGGGCCCCAGTTCCCAAGGAAGCTTCAACACGAGCGAGGAACCCTCTAGCCCTTATCCACATGGACTTATGTGGACCCATGAACACCCCATCCCTGAGTGGATCTCTCTACTTTTATCTTCTAGTAGATGACCACTCTCGCTATATTTGGGTGTACTTTTTGAAGTCAAAGGCAGACACATTCTCTAAGTTTCAAACTTGGATCAAGGAAGTTGAGAATGAATCTTCAACTAAAGTTAAAACCATCAGATCAGATGGAGGTGGTGAGTTTATCAATCATGACTTTGATAACTTTCTCAACCAGAAAGGGATCAAACGACAAGTCACTCAGCCTCATACTCCATCCTAGAATGGAGTAGCTGAAAGAAAGATACACAATGTAATGGAAATGGCAAGAACTATGCTTCATCACAAGGATCTACCCTACAAGTTCTGGGCAGAAGCCGTGCATACTGTCGTTCACATTCTTAAACGAGGATTTACAAGTGCATTACACAACAAAACACCCTTCGAAGCATACTATGGAAGAAAACCAAATGTGAATTACTTTCGAGTCTTTGGTAGTGAAGCTTTTGTCCATGTACCAAAAGAAGATACAAACAAGTTACAATCAAAGTCCAAGAAACACATATTCAGAGGATACAGTGACCAGTCAAAGGCATACCGTCTATATGATATGGAAAACCACTCCATCAGCATTTTGAAGGATGTGATCTTCAATGAAGCTTCCTCATACTCAAGAAAAGATTCAAGTACAATTCCTAGTCCACCTATCTACACTTTAGAGGGGGACTCAGTATTTCCAAACTCCAACTCAGAAGCAAGTACTTCAAGTCATCCGAGAATATCTCAAAGACTTATTGACAAGAGACAGCGAGAACAAAGTCATTATGTCAATTACGCCTTAATGCATTAGAGTCAACAAATCTCAGAACCATCTAATTACAAAGAAGCTCAAGGACAACCTGAGTGGGAAGAAGCTATGCAAGTAGAAATGGATGCAATTGAGAAGAAAAAAAACTTGGAATCTTGTACCTAAGCCCACAAATCATCAAGTCATAGGAGTTAAATGGCTTTATAAAGTTAAGTACAATTCAGATGGCACATTAGACAAGTACAAAGCAAGGTTGGAAGCTAAGGGATACAAGCAACAACATGGCAACAAACCTTTGCTCCTACTGCAAGATTCACAACCATAAGAATCATCTTAGCACTAAGTGCTCACTTTAAGTGGCCCATTTACCAGATGGACGTCAAAAGTGCATTCCTCAATGGAGATCTTCAAGAAGAAGTATATGTTGAACAACCTGAAGGCTTCAAGATCAAAGGAAAGGAAGATCAAGTCTACAAACTTCACAAAGCACTTTATGGACTCAAGCAAGCTCCCAGGGCCTGGTATGAAAAGATTCACAAGTTCTTTGAAGTCAAGCGATTTCACAAAAGCAATGTTGATGCTAATCTCTATATCTATCAAAAGGATTCTTTAGTCGCCATCATCATTCTCTATGTAGATGACTTGATCTTGACAGGCTCAGATGAAGAACGCATCCAGTTTATCATCACACATCTTCATCTTGAGTACTCTATGACAGATCTTGGATTATTACACTACTTCTTAGGTATGGAAGTTTGGCAAAAAAAAGAAGGTATATTCCTATCACAGAAGAAGTACTGCTCTGATCTAATTTCCAGATATAACATGGACCAGTGTCGCTCAGTTTCTACACCACTTGATCCAAACATCAAGCTTACACTGGAGGACTCATCATCACTTGTGGATGTGCATACCTATCGACAGCTTGTTGGCTCATTACTCTATCTTGCCAACATTAGACCAGATATTACTTATGCACTTGGTATACTCAGTTAGTTTGCACATCAGCCTCGTCAGACTCATTGGGATGCTGCTCAGAGACTACTTCAATACCTTGCCCTCACCCGACATCATGGTCTTTCATATAGAGGGGGCATCAAACTTGCCGGATTTTCAGATTCTGATTGGGCTAGTGATCCTGACTCTCGACGGTCTACTTCTGGGTATATATTCTTGCTTGGCTCAGGACCTATCTCTTGGGAAAGTAAGAAGAAGCCTACAGTTGCTCTATCATCCACAGTGGCCGAGTACCGAGCATCAAGCTTTGCAGCATGTGAGGCCATCTTGCTTCGATGTTTATTATCTGACATTGGTGTTTTGCAGGATACTCTGACATGTATTCGCACGGACAGCCAGTCAGCCTTGGCCATCGCCAAGAATCCAGTGTTCCATGCTCGGACGAAGCACATCGAGATCTAGTACCACTTCATCCACGAGAAGCTCATATCTCAAGAGATTACTCTGGAGTAGTGTACCTCTCAGGAGAACCTGGCGGACATGTTCGCGAAGGCTCTACCTCCAGTTCTGCTTCAACGCTTGGTGGACCTCTGCAGCATTCAGCTGCTCCAAAATGGAGCTGCAGAGGGGGTGTTGATGAAATGATTGCTCCTACTTCATCTACATTTGTATCCGCATGAGTGCATCTCCATTTTGTATCCAGGAGGCACTCCATTTCTAGTCTATTTCCATTTTATATTGTATTTCCTTTGTATTTGGGTGCCTTGCCATGTGCTTCTACCAGTTGTATTCATTCTCCTTTCAGGAGACTTATCCCACATATGATGTACTTTTGAGAGCCCCTCCCAAATCTATATAAGGAGGGCCTCTCCCCTCGTTTGTAATTGGTCAGAAGCTTGAGGAGCCTACTCCATGCTCTTGGCAAGCTCATTCCTAATCCACATGAGTTTACCCATTTCATGGTCTACTCATTTTGTGTCTCACACATTCTTTGTTTTGTGAGAGTACTTTACTTTTCATTTTGCTTCCACGTGTGTACTCTCTACAGTGAGTGTATCCCAAGCATCCTTAGTTGTTCTGCAAGAGCGAATGTGAGGAATAATGGCACGTTTGAGAGACAAGGCTATCAATGCATGTGCTTGACAATCTATATTATCCCAAAGAATTTTCTCTATAGTAGGTGTAGAATATGCAGAATATCACCATCTTTGATGCCATTTGCATCAGCTTCAATACCTATATTTGTAGGTGTAATAGGACATTTTTCAACACCCTGCACAATATTCCACAGTCCTTTTGTGACCAATACATGACGCATCATATAAGCCCACAATGGGTAATTCGTACCATCCAATGTATCCTCAATAGCCAACATACGAAATATATCACTATTTTTAGCCATGGCCACTCACTAAAATACCCTGATGCAGAAACGTGATTGTATCTGAAAAAGTTGAACAAAACTACCCTCACAAGTTCTGCTAATTTGTCACAAAAAGACAAAATAGTCTACACAAGTGCTATGACAATGCGTTCGAAGGCTAAAACGAGCTGAGGTCGTGATTTCGGCTCAGATCACACGTCTCCTAATCACCCTGAGTATGCTCACCAAATTTAATGTGATTCTGAGATTGTGACCGAAGGAGTGTGGACAATGCCCTAGATGAAGTGGCGACCTTCTCTGATACCAATTGTTGGAGTTAAATGTATGTGGAAGCACGCGAATAGCACAAGGAAGAAGAAGAAGCTTGGAGCACAACACACAATACTGAATGTATTACCACTAGAATGTACAAAGATAAGTAACTTGTTAGGGCAATAGGCGTATATACAAGCCAGGGAAAAAACCTCCTCAAGAGGGAAAAAAGTGTCCCGACGGTCCTAGAGTGTTCACACACATCACTAAATATATCAACAAATATCTGATCATAGGAAGCAGAGAGTTGTCTTTGATTGTGGTGACATTGAATTTTTTCAAGTTAATATACACACTTAGTTTACCATTCTTCTTGGGCACCACAATGATGGGGGACATCCATTCCATATGCTCAATCTCATAGATGAATCCCACTTCTTTGAATCTATTAATTTTTTCTTTTATTTTAGCAGCATAGGTATCATTATGCCTATACAGTTTTGTTTCATGGGTTTGGCCTTTGGTGTCATGGAGATGTTGTGGGAATGTATCTATGGTTTTACATATTTTAAATTCTTACACATCCATGTGAATACATCTTGATAATCTTGTAGTAGAGTGACTAACTCATCCTCTTCTTTTGGGCTTAGATCATCCCCAATATATGTGCATCCCTCTTCTTGATCCTCGATGGTTACTACTGCACTCTTTTTTAATTCTTTGTTAGCATAGGCTCTCTATCAAGTCTTCTCTCTGAGCCATCCTTTGGAATTCTCTATCCTTGTCCTCATAATTCTTGAATTTTTTTGGTGCCTCCAATAATGATTCCTCCTCCACTTGAGAGGGTTTCTTACTATTCTTCTTCTTCTCCTATCCTTTTCTTACATTAGGAACTATGGATTTCTATTTCTTGAGGGTATTTTCCTTTCAATCATTAGCTTTTAGTAAATACAAGTATTCCTTCTTTGAGAAATAGAAAGTATGCATCACTAGGGAATCTTGATCCTCTTCATCCTCTATGAGTTCACACATGAACAATGATACATCATAGCCATCTTTGTCACAATGGGGATTCCATTGTTCTTCATTGATCAATATGTCCATAGTTGCCTGTATTTCTACCCAACCATGACGTTTGAATTCCTCCTCTAAGAGTACCATCGGTGCATAGGCTAGGATAGATCTCGTGTTCCTAAAAGTGCTTAGTTCACTAGATTCTATTCGTTTCTCTTCTTCTTCAGCTACTTTACACATCCAAACTTGAGCATCTTCATGAATCCAAGATGGATCCAAAGTGTTCAATAAGTGTATAGATATTGAGTCCTTGTGTACCTTGTGGACATGATTTCATTGTAGGGATGGGACATCTCTATATGTGTAGTCTTTCAAGTTGAACTTAGTCATTTCCATATCTATAAGTACAAAGTACCCCAATCTTCTACTATTTGGAGTTGTTGTAAAAAAGGTCTTCCAAATATTATTTATAAATGTTGTTTGTTGCAAAATTGCATATGATAATGTATGTTCAAACTCCATAATACAAGTGGTGAGACTGATTTTGTCCAATAATCCTAACAAAAATTCTATGTGATCATCCATCATTTGAAGCTTCATTCTTGTAGGTCACAAGGCTAGTTTGCCCTATTGTATCAATAAGGATGAGGTGGTGATGCCAACATGTGTGCCTACAATCCAAGATTTCCTTATTAATGTAGCCCTTAGGGTTATGGGAAGATATGTCTTCTTCACCTTCTCATGTCTCTTATCTTATTAGTGGAAGAAATCACAAAATTGGTAGCTCAAATCTTGGGAGGAAACCTTGAGAACAAGGAAACCTAGAGGGCAATCATAGTAAAGCATTGTTATAATTGTGGAGGATATCACATGGCAAACACGTTTCCATGCAAATAAAAGTACACGAGTCCCATGGTTGTACTACTACATGATAGAGAGCAAGTACACTAAACACCTAGCTTAGGATTTTTCCTACAACAAATAGGCAATTAGGCAAATCTACCAACAACCTTATAGATATAAAAAACGAATACCACAAGAGTTCTACATACTCGAATAGAATAATAAACATGCAAACCAATTCCAACAAAGTCCTTAATGTTTCTTGGTATGCAACCACCACTCCCTGCAAATGTAGTCTCAATTAAGTATGCGGCACGACAAGAAAATCAAGATAGAGTCTGCGATTGCATCACTATTGATCAGGATAATGATTCCAATGCTAATAGCTTTGACTCTTCACATGGAAATAATGTACCCACTTACTCGAGTCACCATAGAACCCAAAGGCTTATCGATATGAAGCCCCTCCATTGGAACCTAATTGGGAGCTATAGTACTCGTGTCATATATGTTGATCCATATCCTAGATCCGAGATGAGAAAAGTTAGGCCACAATTTCCTAGAGGATCATGCTTCAAATGCCAAAGAGATCATTTCGTGCATGATTGTCCACATCCCCAACCCCTAGGACAACTTCAATTCATTATGATTCAAGGATTTTATTGGCATTACCCTAGTTCAAGAAATTGCTCTAGCACAAGATTTACAAAATCCCAAGAACTTCAAACAAGAGAAGGGACTAGACTCAAGTGAGTTAGGTGAACCTAGCAAAAAGAAGGCTAGAGCATCGAAAGAAAATAGAGATAGGGTGCAAAGAAAATTATCAAAGAAACTAGTGGAGCTAGAGGGAAATCTCAAGGAAACCAAAGCAAAATTCTTAGAACTTGCATCCCAAACTCCCTCAAGCCTAAATCAATCCCCCATCCCATCTGCTCACATCTCAACATCAATTTCTTCCATTCCAAAAACAAGATCAATTTTAGCACATCCTACCCAAGAGAGCTTGGACATGTTCAAGACATATTAAGTGAAGTATTTCGATGGCGATGCACCACAATGCGCTCTCCTTCTCGAGAGCTCCACGATGATATGCTCGGAGAAGAAAACCGAGCTCCTAAGGCCGCACGCAGTACTCCACACACAGGTTGCAGAATACGCAGAAAACACAGTACACAGGGAGCACGAAGACAGACTTCTTAGGTCTTACAAATGCGGTCAAACTTGCAGTCTGTGATTGACCAGGCCACTATATGATTTATTAAAGAACATATACAAAGAAGTGTCCAGTTGCCATTTGGCCTTTCACATGGACACTAACGGTAACAATCTCCCACTAAAGGCCAATATGGCCAAAGTAACTATGGGAGAAAAATAAAGAATGATAAAGAATACTTCAGTGTAAGTATACAAAATATACCTCCCACCTGATGGGCATGTTACACAGTATACAAGTGACTGCGTAAGATCAAGAATCAAGTAACCCCCATCAAGTGACAATAGTGTCGAAAGCTATCCTGTGGTAGAGCTTTAGTCAAAGCATCTGCAGCATTATCTCGAGTGTGAACCTTCTCAAGAATAATGCTCTCAGTGGCTAAGAAATCTCTAATGAAGTGATACCTCACCTCAATGTGCTTGGTCGTTGCATGATAGACCGGATTCTTAGCCAAAGCAATGGCACTCTGACTATCACTGAGCAAGCGAGGTACATGCTGAGGTAAACCCATATCACAAGCAAGACGAGAAAGCCACAATGCTTCCTTACATGCCTCACTTGCTGCAACATACTCTGCTTCTGTGGTGGAAACACCTATACATTCTTGAAGACGAGATCTCCAAGACATAGCACCTCCAGCAAAATGAAAAATGTACCTTGATGTAGACTTACGATTGTCTACACAACCAGCATAGTCAGAATCTATGTAACCAATAATGGATGTTTTCCCTCTACCTAAGCATAGACACTTGTCCTTAGTGCCACTCAGATATCTCAAGATCATCTTGACCGCTTCCCAATGTTTCTTGCCAGGATTAGACATATATCTGCTCACAACTCCCAACTGCAAATGCAATGTCTAGTCTCGTAGCTACCATAGCGTACATGAGGCTACCAACACCAGACTGATAGGGAATTTTGTTCATGAATTCCTTTTCCTCATCTGATTTGGGGCAGTCATCCTTGCTCAATTTCACATATGTGGGTAAAGGTGTACTCAATGCCTTTCCACCCTGCATATTGAACCGGTGAAGTACTTTGGATATGTACTCACTTTGAGACAAGTATATGCATCTTTTACTACTATCACAAGTAATGCGCATGCCAAGAATATGTTTGGCATCCCCCAAATCCTTCATATCAAACGTCTAACTCAACTTCTTTTTGAGAATTGACAAATCATAAGACGACTTCCGAGCAATCAACATATCATCGACGTAAAGTATCAAGCATATCAAGCTGCCATCAGAGCATCTCTTTGTGTATAGACAATGATCCTCATTGCTCCGAGAATAGCCTTGGGACTTCATAAAAGCATCAAACTTTTGGTACCATTGTCTAGGAGACTGTTTAAGTCCATACAAGCTCTTCTTGAGCTTACAAACTAGACTTTCCTTGCCAGGAACTACATAACCCTCTGGTTGTTCCATATAGATCTCATCTGTAAGATCTCCATGCAAGAAAGCTATTTTCACATCCATTTGGACTAGCTCTAAGTCCTCCATTGCAACGAATCCAAGCAACATGCGCAAAGTAGTCATCTTGACCACTGGTGAGAAGATTTCCTCAAAATCAACACTAGGTTGTTGCTTAAAACCCTTTGCAACAAGTCATGCTTTATATTTTGGAGAAGCACTATCGGATATGAATTTCAGCTTATATACCCATTTACATGGTAAATCTTTCCTGCCCTTTGGCAAAGGTACTAAGTCCCAAGTACCATTCCTATGAATAGAATCCAACTCACTCTTCATGGCACGCTCCCACTTGACATGATCCTCTGTCTGCATAGCCTCTTTGTAGCAAGAAGGCTCACCGGCATCTGTTAGCATAACAAAATCTAAACATGGAACATATCTATCGGGTGGATGTGAGATACGTGCAAAACGTCTCAATGGTTGCTGAACAGGAACATGTGCAGACTGATCTGAATGGACATTCTCTTGAACATCCCTATGTGCAGCATTTTTATGCATGCTAACCGGAGGACTAGTATCCTCAAACACCACTCTTCTCACTTCAACCTCCTTAATGGGTTGTTTATGCATCTTAGACTCATTAAAAATGACATCACTACTTCTGATCACTGACCGTGTTTCAGGATCCCATAAGTGATATCCAAATTGTCCTTCTCGACCATATCCAAGAAAAATGCATTTCTTTCACTTATGGTCCAACTTTTGTCTAAGATTCTTGGGTATATGAACATATGCTTCACACCCAAAAACTCGAAGATGATCATAATATGGTGGTTTCCCTGTCCATAACTCTTGTGCCACTTTCAGACCTTTGGTAGTACTTGGTGAAAGGTTAATCACATGAACTGCAGTCAATACTGCTTCTGGCCAAAAACCTTGTGAGAGGTTTGCATGATGCAACATAGAGACTACTCTATCTTGAATAGTTCTATTCATCCTCTTAGCTACACCATTCTATACTGGGGTATAAGGAGCTCTAAACTCTCTACGAATCCCTCTAGACTGACAAAAAATGTTGAATTCATGTGAGGTATACTCACCCCCATTATTTGAACGTAAAGCCTTAAGCTTAGTTCCTTTTTCAGTCTCAACTGAAGCAAGCCATTTTTTGAAAGTAGGAAATACATCATCGTTTGATTTGATAGGATATACCCAGACTTTTCTAGTAGCATCATCTATGAAAGTGACAAAGTAAAGAGAACCACCTAAGGACCTAGTGGGCATAGAACCACACACATCAGTATGAATGAGATCTAAAGGCTGAATTGAAGAGTCAATGTGCATTCTATGCACATTTCTGGTTTGCTTTCCATATTGACAATGCTCACAAAGTGAAAAATCAGAGAAAGATAACACAGGTAAGTAGCCAGAACGAGAAAGATTTTCCATTCCACTACGAGATATATGGCCCAAACGACCATGCCAAATACAAGCCACAGGATGTTTAGTAACAGCTAACTAGTGTTCTTTCTGTGATACAAATAAAGGATAAAGTGATCCAACTTTGCTTCCTTTTGCAATAACCATATTGCCCTTTGATATACGAAAGGACTGAGCATAGAAGACCATCTTGTGACCAAGGTCATCAAGTTGACCAACTGACATCAAACTGCATGATAACTGAGGTACATGGCGTACATTATGCATAGTAAATTTTGAACCATCAATGAACTGCACAACCACATCTCCAATCCCCACAACATCACACTGGTAAGAATCATCAAGTCTCACGGTACCAAGAGACTTTGCTGCATAATTAGAGAACCACTCTCTATGTGGTGTCACATGGAAAGAAGCACCAAAATCTAGCAACCAGGTGTGGGAAAGAGAATCAGCCATAAGTGCCTGAGATGACATAGTACTATCAAGTGTCAACACATCAGCATCATCAGAAATAGCATTAATATCTTCAATCTTCACAGTCGAAGTAGATGGTGCAGGTAATTATTTAACATGCCCATCAACATTTTGTCATTTACCTTTAGCATTCTTTAATGCATAACAGTCTTTCTTCATGTGTCCTTTCTTATGACAATAATGGCATTCGATATCCCTCTTCCTTGATTTAATTCTACTCTTATTCTGTTGACCATTTTTTTCCTTGTTCTTGCTCCTGCCACGTTGTTGATTCTTTCCTTGGTAAGAATCACGAACATTATATGCATCTCCACTCTGAGTGCCAACCATAGATTTTCTACGAATCTCCTCACTCAAGAGTGCTCCACATATGTCATCATAGACGAGTTTACCACCAGGTGCACTGTTGCTAATAGCTGTGCAAAACGTATCCCATGATGATGGTAGGGTGCATAACAGCAATACTGCTTTCATTTCATTATCCATATCCATTTTTTGAGCCTGTAACTGGGAGAATATAGCATCAAACTCATTTAAATGAGCAGCAACACTATGTGTGTCCTTCATACAAAGGTCATATAATTTTCTCATCAAATACACTTTATTTGATGTTGTCTCTTTTTCATATGCATTGCATAACTTCTTCCAAAGCTCCTCTCCACTTTCATAGTCTAATACTGTAAAGTAAACATTATCTGCCAGGTGCAAGCGAATGGTAGACCTACCATTTCATATAACTCATCCCAATCATTTTCATCCATGTCAGCAGGCTTCTTTGAAATCCCATTTACTGGCTTCCATTGCCTCCTTTGAATCAGCACATCTTTAATCTGATTCTTCCATAGAGCAAAGTTTGTGCCATCAAATTTTCGGATCTCAAAATGGTCTTTGCCCTGCAAGTTATAGCTCCTCCTCGGAACACTAGCACTAGACCTTGATCCACCGGATGTGCCTGAGACCTCTGATGCCATGATGGTAGAGAATTGAATAGAATGATAATGGAGCTAAGAGAGTCCAAACACCAACAAATAAGTGTATCAAGGAGTAAATCGATCATTGTACAGTTGACTAAACCAGAAATCTGGAAAATTTTGCAAGAGTATCCTCTGCAAATATAGCATATGACCAGTGTCAAAGTATCATAAAACTGCAAGTACTGACATGTCTACCTGCATAGTGAATCACTGACTCCACTGCATATAATCAGTTACCCAATAGAAGCCAACTAGGCTTATCGAGCACCTATGAACAACTATCATACATCTCCTATGGCGAGGCTAGGTAAGTCTTCCACCTGCATCACCGAAGAGATCCCGACATCTCGGTGTCTCCCAGTTAAGAAAACCTCACCATGACCCTCTTTATCAAACATAAAAGGCTTTACGCAAAGAACGTAACCGCTATATCAATGACCACATGGACGTACATAAGCGGTATCCACTTGGGGGGGGGGGGTTGCTCGCTTCGCTCGCACAAAAGGAACAAAGCTTTTGCCTCAAATTGCTCTAATACCAGTAAAGTATTTTGATGGCGATGCACCACAGTGCGCTCTCCTTCTCGAGAGCTCCACGATGATATGCTCGGAGTAGAAAACCGAGCTACTAAGGCCACACGCAGTACTCCGCACAGAGGTTGCAGAATCCGCAGAAAACACAGTACACAAGGAGCACGAAGACAAACTTCTTAGGTCTTACAAATGCAGTCGAACTTGCATTCTGTGACTGAACAGGCCACTATATGTTTTATTAAAGAACATATACAAAGAAGTGTCCAGTGGCCGTTTGGCCTTTCACATGGACACTAACGGTAACATCAGGCTCGTCTTCAAGAAGGACCAAACAAAGCTGATCTAGAGTTATCCAAGAGCTAATGTAGAGTTTAAGCGAATCAAAATATGTATTAAAATGGTGGAAATAGCTCATATTATAATACAGGCCAATCAATTCTTTAATCGTTCAACTATAGTTATGAAAGGCTTGCATTTTCATGGATTGTTGGAACGGTTAGAGAAATTGGTGACTATGTCAAAGGCCTCAGCCCCCAAAAAGCTTCATTCCATTCAAACCAAGAAATGACATTTCTATTAAAGAGAAGCTTGTGTGCCCAACTCAACAGATTTTGTAATACCTCCCTCCATTACCAAGTACTCACAAAAGATCTTGGAGAGATAGTAGAATAAAACTTGACCCAAGAACAAGAGAACCCTCCACCAATGAAGGAGATAAATGATCGATAAGATTGATTTTCCAAGACATACCATCTGTATATGGAGATCAATTAGACCCACAAATACAAGAAGGCTTGGATTTTCAATCTAACTCCCTATAGAGTTACCACAATTCACAGGATTGTGGGAATCTAGATTTCTCCAAATAAGAACCCCTATGATGTTAGTGAGAAATGAAGGTCTCATCATACCCAGAAACATGAAGGCAGTGAACAATGCTAACATGCACTGTCATCTGACCTTGGAAGAGCTCATGAAGATTAAACCCAAGCTATGAAAATCCAAATCAAGTTCTAGAACTCGACTCCACCCAATCAAAAGTAAGATCAAAAGAAGAGTAATGGAGATAAATCATCTAACCCTTTGTAGAGTTTTGAGAGTTCTAACTCTCCTAGGTTGTCCTCAATGTCAATGCATGATCTAAGGTATTTGACTCCTTCTAATTCACATATAGCCTAAGCTTTCCACTAAAAGTCTATCTAAAGATAAGGACACTTTCTTAGCCTACAAAGGTTATTCCAGGGTGGAACATCTCTCAATGTATTGTTTGAACCTACATCATGCTAACCTCACTATTTCTGAGGGGATCTATCTGAAGCCTTGAATCAAGAACGAATTATTATTCCTTATTCCACTTTTGAGAACATGTGCGATAAAACCTTCTAGCGACTAAGCTATCTCATGATAGTTGTTTCTCAGTTTAAATGTTGAAAGCATGCTAGGGCAGTGCCTTTCAAGGTTAATCCAAAGGCCTCAAATTGAGTAAAAAATTCTTCCACTTGTTTGGCTCTAAGAACTTTCATAAACTTGGCCACATGGTTATAAGGATCTCTTATGCCATGAAATTATTTTTTCATGGCCTTTACTAACTAGGAAGGTCTCAAAGATCTAGAATGTTCTCTTGGTCTAGGTAAGGAGAACTCTTTGGTATCTTGATGTGTCCTATTTCCTCTTTGTCTCTCTTGCTTTGATCCACTAGCTCCTTCCTCATATCTTGTTATACCTAGATTGAAAACTCACTTTTCGAGCTTCTTTTGATTTATCCTTCTGTGTACTTAATGGTTTTGAGGGTCTAGCACTTGTTTCTTTGTGACACAAAATAGCCTTATGCAAGGGAAACACTTTCTCTCCCTTTGAAGCATGTGTTCGCTTACTAAACTCTAACACTTGATACATCCAATCTGAATCACGATCCAAATAGAATACTTTTGCCTAGGGCATTCAGATCCTTATACTTGTACACTAGGAAATCATCCTTGGTGTAGGGCTTTGTTGGTAAAAACCTCCAGAGGGCTTCTTCCATATCCTTATTCGCAAATAGTTATATACCTACATTTTCTTGGGATACTTTCGATGTGGCAATGATTGTCCTCAATACTAAGTTTCCTCTAGGAGCACTAGGTCCTCCATCGGGATCTTCTTCTTTGGGCTCTCTTATCTCAAACTCAGGAAGGATAGTTCCAAAGTCATGGATCCTATCTCGAAAGTTGGTTACCACATACATGGTTCCTTGCTTATCAGTATAGGGTCCCTACTACAATTTGACCATAGGTGATCCATCCCAAAAGGATTTTGAAGGTTTATAAGTTGAACTATTGATCTTCTCATACCATCCTCATAGATGCAAGCACCTAATCAGTTTGTATGGATATATTCCAATTGATTCTTGTATGATCCTTTGGTGGTTTTAGGTACACTAATCTCGAATTGATTGAGGGTCTCTCCATGCTATGAGCCATCTAATACACTTGTTTCTCATCTCAAACTAAAGGGATGACTACCTAATTGCTTCAACCAAGATTTCGATGTGTGATTGACACTAGCTTCAAAGAACCTCAAGCCAAGATGTTTTCCTAATGGAAAGTTCATGAATCATCATGCCCTTTCTCTTAGAAAATCACTTCCTCGTGTATTGCTTTCTTAATTTCCCAATGCTCTTTCTTTAATATGATTTACTTAGTTCTTCTCTTTGTATAGAAATGTCTAGAATGACTTACAAGACTAGAATCTTTTGTTTGATCATTTGCTTACATTTTTTTTCCCTTAGGTTTTTGTATTGAATCATAATCTTGATCATTGAACTTGTTCCTTATGATGTCTTGCACTTCATCATTCCTATCACAACCTTATGAGCTAAACCTAGAGCTTCCTTCTTAGCTTAGGCTAGGATTGACCAAGGGTGTTCAATGTTTTCCAACCTCAATACCCATGCCTTATGATGTTTGTCCAATCCCAAGATGATATTCCAAGCTAGGTTTAAATAATTGAGCATAGACTTCCAATGTTATGGAGCCATACGCATACCTAATATGTTTGATAAGCCTTGAAAATCATCAAAGACACATTAAAATCGGCCCAAAAATAACTTTTTATTTTTTTTAATTGTCTATCTGTTGCAATAGACCAATTTATCATGAGAAAGGGTTCTGTCACGACAAAGTGCTCTGTCTGACATAGTGGCCTTTCATGATTAATAGGCTTGTTGTGAGCCAAGTTTGTTGCAATAGAGTGGTTCATTGTGATATATGATGGCCTATCAGGGGGCTTTGTCATGATAAGATGATTCTATCACGATAGAAGGATCTGTCATAATAGAGCGGTCTATCGTGATAGAGGGTGTCTATAAGGATAGATGGGCTCCATTGAGTCAATTTATCACGATAGATGACATAATGCTTTGTCACGATAGATGGAGATTTGTCATGGGGGCGGTTTATCACCATAAACCAAGCTTGTTGCAATAGATTAGTCTATAGTGATAGAAGGTGTCTCTCGCAATAGATCCCATTTGTCCTGAAGTTGCCTTGTCTTGATAGAGTGAAAAACTTGGAGTTTCTTTTATGTGTCTACTGCATTGGGAAGGCATTGGGGAGGCCTATCAAGTTGTACTCATGCATTGATGAAAAAATAACTTTTTTAGTCTATCCTGATAAATTGAATGTGTCATCTTGAGAATTGAAAATTGGTATATTGTACCTATGTAGGTTGATGGAGCTAATGATAACCTAAGAAATAGCAAGAAAACAAAAAACATGCAAAAAACATAGAATCTTTCTCATATAAGAAAATGAGGCATGAATGGGGAAGGTCCGTATGTGGTCTTGCAGATGACATTTTGGTGGAGGAGATGGAATGGGAAGGTGGAAGGGGATGGGAGGTGATAGGAGTGGAAATAGAAGTGGAAACGGCCAAGAAATTTTAAAAAAAGCCTACTTGGAAATGATATAATCTCTGCTCTCTACATTGATAATCACAATGATGTGCACACAAACACACACACATATAGACATGCAAGGAAGAGTAGATAAAGGGAACAATGGAATCTTACATTCATCAACAAAAAGATTACAATAAGGATTCTCTTATCTTCACAATATTTGATCAGCCAACCTCTCAAAATGAGCCTACAAGCTCTATTTATAGTTTTTTAGACTCGTTTTAACCAGCTTCACATCTAATGTTTTGCATAGTTAAAAAATAGGTTCTCAGGCTAATTTCTTGGCTCATATGAGCTCCAAAAAATGTAAAATTTGATAGGCATGTTCTATCTAATCTCTTCAAGCTTGAGAAATCCTTGGCTTGGAGAAAATGCAACCAATATTTACAGATTGGGAATTTTTACAATATTTTATTGATGAGAATCATTGTTTTGAAGATAAAAGTATGATTCACTCAATTTGGATTGTATAGCCTCTTCTCTACATACTTCCTCTCCTTTAGTATCTACTTGAACTATGGCTTCCACTTGTTCACTTGACATTTTGTCTTATCCTTGCCAACAAAGTTGGTGTCAAGAAAGGCAATACACATGTGCATGAAGACCACCTTTCAGGATGGACAAATAACGAGCCACCCAATGGGGTGTTATATGAGTTACATGATGCCTTTATAAGTTTCCACTACCTTCCTACAAATGAAAAGGAAATTCGATAAGCTAGAGATATTCAAATCATTGTTGGAAGCATCCATAGGAAAAATAAATAAAGGGCATGTTTAACACACAAGGCTATCAATGCATGTGCTTGTGCATTTCTGCCATCTGAACGAAGTTCTTTGCATTAGATGCAATAGGAATCATAGCATGACCAAAAAATTGAAGATCGTCATCTTCAACACCATTTGCATCATCTACAATAACTGTATTTGCAAGTGTAGTAGGTCATTTTTCAACACCTTGCACAATATTCCACAACACTTTTACCACAAATACATGACGCATCATACATTCCCCCAATGGGTAAGTAGTATCATCCACCTTGTCCTCAATAGCCAAGATACATCATTGCTTTTAGCCAAGGTTATATGCATATATACAAGCCAAGGGAAAAAACCTCCTACGGAGGGAAAAAAGTGTCGGATGGTCCTAAGTGTGTTCACACAACTACCAAAATATATCAACACCTTGGAGGATACATCACCACTTGTGGGTGTGCATGCTTATCAACAAATAGTTGGCTCCTTTCTATACTTAGCCAACACTAGACGTGCCATCCCATATGCAATTGGTGTTCTTAGCCTATTCTCCCATCAGCCTCATCAAACACATTGGCAAGCTACTCAGATATTATTTCACTACCGTGTCCTCATAGGATATCATAGTCCTTCATACAGAGGGGGCATTGATCTTTTTGAATATTTTTATTTAGATTGGGCTAGTGATCTTGATTCTCGACATTGAATACCTGTGCTTATATATTCTTGCTTGGCTTAGGACCCATCTCTTGGGCGATAATAAGTAGCCTATAGTTGCTCTTTCATCCATAGAGGGCAAGTACGAAGCATACTGTTTTGAAGCATAAAAGGCCATATGGCTTTGATGATTATTATTTGATGTTGGTATTTTGTAGGATTTTCCTACATGCATCTGCTAGTGTGTCAACCTTGGTCAATTCCAAGAATCCAATCTTACACGTTTGGACAAAGCACATCAAGATCTAGCACTACTTCATCCATTAGAAGTTCCTATCTCAAAGAGATTACTTCAGAACAATATCTCACATGTGGAAGGTTTTGATGTCCAATAGCTAGAATGGCCATTATTCACAATGTGTTTACATTTGTTGCATATAAATAGAGACCAATATTCTTGATAGACGCAAAACCTATACTTTTAATGGATACCTCAAGAAAGAAGTATATGTATCTCAAGCACCAAGTTTTGAGATCCCTCATTAAAAAAATACAGAGTTCTTAAACTAAGCAAAGCATTGTATGGCCTTAAAAAAGCTCCAAAGTTTCGTACCATCAAATTGATTGTTAAACAAAATGGGAGAAAGAACTTTTGATGCATGTTCATACATCATAAAGAATAAAAAGCTGATGGTGGTTATGTTCTATGTCAAGAACATTATCATCGCAAGGGATCGTGCAAAGCTCATCATGAAAACGCATGCTACCTTAAGTGCTAAGTTTGAAATGCCCATTACTACCTTGGATTTGATGTGCAGCATAGCGTAGATATTGCTTTCATGCCACAACAAAAATATGCTATCAGAAATCAAATGGTGTGCAAAACCATTGGTGTGCCTATGGATATAAACCTTAAAATTCAATAGACAATAATACAACTAATATACATGCTAATAAATATAGAAGCTTAATGAAAGTTTGATCTCTTTGTGCCAAACTAGACCATATATTTGCTATGTTATTGGTGTGTTGAGCAAGTTCTTTAACACAACAAAAGAAAGCCATTTAAATGCCAAAATGCACATGTGGTACACTATAGAAACATTTGACTTTCGATTTCCCATGTTTAGAGTTATACTCTTCAAGGGTACTGGCAGTTCAAATTGGGCAAGAGACTGTGCCCCATGATATTAGTTTATATATATTACTCACCTCATTCGAGCATCTTTTCTTAAGCAAGTGGAAAGAAACCAAAGTGATACTTCTTCCATCAAAGTTGAGTAGAAAACATGTTTAGCCTCTTGTTATATAATCTAGTTGATAAGAATCCTTATAGATCTAGGCTTCCCATTGCAAATGGGAGCACTCAAATGTGATAGTTGAATTTGCATGTCCTTGCAAAAAAGCAAGTGTCTTATGCTCGCATAAAACACATAGAGGTATCACCATAACAATGAGCTCATAGAGGAGATTGTGAAATTGGAGTACTATTCTACAAAGGAAAACTATTGACATGCTCAATAAAGCATCTAGAAAGATGCAACTTAATCGACATCTCCAATAGATTAGCAAAGGACCTAATTTGTCTCATTCATCTTGAGGTAAACATTGAGGGAGGATTTCAAGCACATTTACGTATATTGCAAGTTATTGTTGGTGTTTTTTTTTATTTCAATGATTATGAAGTTCATTGGTTCAGCATATTATGCATCAATAGACCCTATATACTACCAACGTAAATGGACAATGACCATTTACAACTATCCATCCTAACCAACTACCAAAAAGTCAAATCATAGAATATTGATTTACATGTCAATCCATGGTACTGATCTTGCATACCATTATTGCACCAAACTGTAAGGTTCAATCTTCAAATATATGCTTCATCATTCTCTTCTTACATACGATGCAAGTCATAATCCAATTCCTCATACTGGAATCAAGCTTAAAATATAGCAAATATAGTTGAAAGACCTGTTTTTTTATTGTGTTATATATCAATAAACATGACAAAGGACATTAATCATGAGGAAGAACTACGTGGATTTTCACTTTCTTCATTTGCATTATGATTTATGTGAACACTTGTCATGCAGTATAACAACATATTTTACAAGATATAATGAATCACCCAAACAAACATCTTAAGGTGATTCAACTTCCAAATGTCCTTGGAAGCTCCAAAGACATTAGAATATGTATGAAATGTGACCATGGGTTTGACAAGAGCTTCCAAAGATTGACAATGTTTAGAATTATATGATTTATATGCAAAAGATCATTAAAGTGCTTGGAGTAGAAAGCCATATCAGACCCAGATGATCATTAGAAGCTCGCTAGAATAGTTCCAGCAAAATTGACCACAAAAGATGAAATTTGTGTCTAAAAAGATCATAAACTAAAGACAAAACGTGTACCTAAGAAGATCGTGAAGATGTAAAGTGTAGCAAAGTTTTACATATAATAGATCATCAAAAAAATCTTTGGATGGATACCATATTAGATTAAGAGGAACATTAGCAGCCAATAAACTTTTCCCCCTGAAAGATCATGAGCATCTACAGTGTGGCAAAGAGTTTTTGTATATCTGTGTTTAGTGGAGATGAAAATGTGTACGAAACAATGGTTCATCCATTAATTCTACCTTACAGAATAATCAATAAATTCTAGAAATTTAACCATACAGCCCACTTGAATACTTCTCCAATTGTAATGAACAAGCAAAGTATGCCTGGAACCATCCAGACCCGAAGCAGGAATACTGCGACATTTAAATCAAACTGAGCCTTGACAGAAAGCACTTCCACAGGCTTGGATTGCATATCACATATGCCTGAATTAAAAAGTTCTAGATATGGACTCTAAGAATTGAAATGGAAAAGATCATTATCCGTTATAAAGCAAAAGCATTACAGCAAGCTAGAGCATTATCCAAACAATTCCAATTCTTCTGCATGATGTCACTCCATAGTTCCATTGTGCTCGCTTCCATGATCATCTGCACAACTGATTCAATGTTTCTGCCCCACATTCATTCCAAGATTTAAAAGGACACCAATCAAAGATACGATAATAATTTTATTATCTTTCACATCTAGTACTTTAAGAAGAACACAAACGAAAGAGCAGGACATCACCATATCATTTGTACATGATCCTTCCAAAAGCATGGTAGTGAGGATTACATCTCCAACTATTAAGTACATAACCAACACTGATAAATACACAGAAATTTTCTCCAACCAGTAAAAGGAGATGTATCATTCACCATCTATCAATTAAATGCATTGTGCTTTTGAGCATTCATCCTTCCAAATGCATGGTAGAGTGGATTACATCTTCAACTATTATGTACATGGCCAAGACTCAGAAATCCATAGAAATTTTCTCCATCCAATTAAAGGAGATCTAAAACCCATGATGAATCACAGCCCACCTCTCAATACTATTCCTTTGTAATCTCATGACAAATCTGATGTATTGGTTTAACTCAAACATGCTATTTCCTCAGGTAATGGAGCTTTTATTTGCATTAAATATGTCACTTCTGTTTCTTACTGAGCAGAAAAGTACTCCAAGTTGAGTTTGCACAAACGAACAAATAGAAAGCTTGTGAATCCTGCTTCTTACCAAACAGAACAGTAATCAAACTTGAATTTGCACAAACATGGTACATAGAAAAACTTATAATCAAACTTATCAAGTTTAAGGACCTATCATCATGGATACCCTGGAAAATACTGTTATAAAGCTCACTTCGCAGTTATACAGTGAGCTCTTAAACAAGCTAACATCAAATCCATCATTTTTAATGAACCAATAGATGAATGGAATCGACAAGCCAATCTATGCACAGCCAAAGTTTGCATAAGGCCATTATTTGCTCTTGCATTTGTATTAAATCATCAATGAAGACTTGCTCTTCTCATCACTTTCGAATGCATTTCTTACTTGTATGTAGTTGCACTTATAGTAAGTAGTCATGTGATGTTCGAGTGCCTACACACTGAACCTTCATTTCAATAACCTAGAATTCTCTTCACTTCCTTTGTAAGAATGCAATATATAAAGAAAACCTCTTACACATGATTGGATACATCAAACCTCTTCAACCACAAAAGATCAAGTTTCAAATGCATTGAAAGAACGGGTGTAGTGGGTGTAGTACATCGCCAAAAACGGACCAATGCATTGGTAATATAAAGACCCATAAGGAAATTTTCTCACTAATGCTCGGATATATAAATCAAGCCTCTTCAGCTACAAAAGATTGAGATTCCACTGCATGGAAAGAGCATGTATAAGATGTAACCAAAAAAGGACTGATGCATTGGCAAGATGTAGAACAGAATGAATACTGATCACACCTTGGATATGCTCTCTCATACTTACACACGGCTATCTAAAAACATCCAGACACAGATCTTGTATTCATGAAAATTTTCAATTATCCATGCCTTCATGACCTCCAGAATGTAAGTAGTCCATAAAACTGACCTTACATTGCAATCAACTTCTGGAACAGTATTTGTATATCATTTAGCAATGCTCAAGACCAGCTTCTTTACTACATCTCTATAATTTCATGGTGCCCAAGGTCACCACCACTTGTCATACTCCAGGATTACTACTACTTTTATGCATATATACAGGCCTCCATTGTACAAGAAACTGTATAAAAGAATAGTCCGGGCATAATGTGAGTTACCATCCAAAGACCCCTAGTCGATTAGGAGGGGACAAGTTACAACAATTGAAGAAGATTACACCCAGTCTTTTTACCCTCCCCCATGTCGACTGCTTGCTCAGAAATAGTTGGGAAGGCTCAGCTGTACTCTCTTCAGATATTATCGAGAGCTAGCAATCTGTCATATAAGCTTCAGAGTGATTGGCTACAAGGCCTCGATATTCCACTTTTCAAAGCTAACTTATCATGGTAAACATAAATTATCAAGCTTTGCTTTTCACCTTCTCTGGTGAAGGAAGCCCTGTTCTCTGCTGATACTCTCGTTCAAGTTGCTGCAAACAAAAGTAGTGAGAATAGCTCCAAAACCTTATGAATCAGTAGGTAACTCAAAGGGAAATAGGAAAGTAGAGAGAATGGCTCCAAAACCTAATGAATCAGTAGTAACTTCAAGATAAATAGGAAAGAAATTGTTTCTACCAAGAGAGAGAGATGGGAAAGAATGGGGAAAGCAAATGCAACAAAGGAAAGTTAGTTGATGCAACTGACCTCAAGAGCTGGAATAATGGTTTCAAGAACATCCGGTGTCATACGCTCGAAAAACAGCGTAGACTGCAAAATGGTAAATACATGAAAAAACATTGATATAGATTGAAAGTATGGCCCAGAATCAAGGACATTCTGTTTCCGACTCTTAAGTAGATGAGCACCCAGGTATACTCTCAAAGTGTCAACATGCATTAAATTCTTTCCTAGGCTTTAATTAATACAATTTAGTGGGAAGTGATTGTGAATCAATGGTCATTGAGGTAAGGACAATTGTACAAAAAAAAATCAAACATGTCAAGGACTCTTGATTACATCAGAACGAGCAGTCAGCCATAGTGGCATTCTACACAGAAACCATCTTCATACATGAGACCATACTCCTGTATCCTGTTAACGTATAATGGTACTTGCATGCTTGTCTTCAATTCTATTGATGCTTGCTTCAGAATCAATTTGATACACCAACATTTCTTACTGTATTCTGAAGGCATCTCAAGGTCCCAGACAGCTTCTTTCTTTTAGTCAACTATTACTCCTAACCTGATGTAAATGGTCACATCCAGAGAGAGAAGAAGATGTGATCAGTTAAAAGTGCATAACACCCTTATCATTTCAATTTCTCGACTGAATATTCTCTTCATCACGGCAACTGTCTTCTTCATCACTGTTCATTGAGGACTAAAGCATGCATACATGAGATTCTATTACAAATCTTCCTTCCCTGCTAAAACATCATCATTCATTCTAACAAGGCCCCTTTCAATTGCCATGCTAAAATATGAGTTTTCACTTCAGTCAATCTCTTATAAACCACACAAAATCCGAGTTCATTTTTTATGGTCCAAGGAGGGATATGATCCATCTCTCTCTGCATACATGTCCAGCATACACAGCTCCATCAACAATTTTACTAATGAAATTTACTCCATTTAAGCTTTTCAAACTAATAAAAACTAAGATTTTTTTGCCACAAACTTATATAAGTAAACATATAGATAGGAAACAGATTAACAAATACACACACACACACAAGTACATATACATAGGCCCATAGTACATACATACATACATACACACAAGCATGCACAGACATGCACACGCCACATACATACATGCATATATATTACATACACCTGTGCACACACAAAAACACATGCATAAATGCATACACAAACATTCACACATACGCATACATACATGCATAAATACAAACATTCACACATAAACAGAAACAAATACACACCAAGGTGGTACTGTACATTTGGTACAATACATATTGTGCATGAACAGTTCGTGTACAGTACCTGGCAAGGAGGTTTTATACAGTATGGTAATAAATAAATAAATAAATAAATAAATAAATAAATAAATATATATATATATATATATATATATATATATATATATATATATATATATATATATATATATATATATATATATATATATATATTATGACATTATGCCTTCTTGTAATGGAGATAATGATCATGTGATTGAGGAAGAAGATGAAGAACACAATCTATGAATGGTGACATGTTATGTGTCATGTGAACATCTATATTTTGTCATTGATGATTAGAACACTAATTAAATCATCATTTCATATTTTTGATTGTGTAGATTTTCATAGTGGTTGTTTATAGTCATTGTAATTTGTGGTTTATGTTTGTTCTTAAAATTCAAATTTCATATATTTATGTGGAACATAATACATTGTGTAGATTTCATCATTTCATATTTTTGATTGTGTAGATTTTCATAGTGGTTGTTTAAAGTCATTGTAATTTGTGGTTTATGTTTGTTCTTAAAATTCAAATTTCATATATTTATGTGGAACATAATACATTGAATGTTCATGAATCATGACTCATGACTCATGAGTCACAAGTCATATATCCAGACTCCATTGTCAATATGCCATGTCTTTCTTTTATGTATTATGTTTATATCATAAATTTTAATCTTTAAAATTTTGATTTTAGTACCTGTTGGCAATTAGGTAGGCCCATAACATAATTCCACAGGTCCCATAGGTCCAGGATCTACAACACAGATACCAGCATCTTCCAAAATTGACAAACATGAACATACAACACTTAATCATACAATGATGAGATAAAGATAGAGAGAGATTAGACAACATGTTCAAAGTGTTACATAAGCCACTACTTACTCACATCATCATATATACAAATGTCAATTTACAATGTGGGAGTCAAAATCTCAACCACTCTATGTGAACAGAGATAGATGGAAGAGTGTATGTACAGAATTTACAAGAATATTCAGATGGAGGGACAGAAATCTGAATATGTATGAGATGTATGACCTGATAGGTTGTAGAAGAGTGAATATGAGTGATAGAAAGAGGAAAGATCAGTTTGACACTGATATTCAGCAAACCCTAATCTGATTTTAGGCTATGGAAGACCCTAAATCAGATGTGTGTGTGATAGATCACATACTTATAGAACTGTAGGTATGATTCTGCATCCTTTCACATATGGCTGAAAATAAGTCTTCATGTTTCATCACCCCCCTGGATG
Organism: Ceratopteris richardii; assembly: GCA_020310875.1. Classification (NCBI taxonomy): domain Eukaryota; kingdom Viridiplantae; phylum Streptophyta; class Polypodiopsida; order Polypodiales; family Pteridaceae; genus Ceratopteris; species Ceratopteris richardii. The sequence continues at coordinate 101,699,156 of CM035426.1, forward strand.
ATTTAACACTAGTATCCATAATTCTTCATATTATCACAGACTTTATGAAATCTGAAACGTCTTCCTTCTTTCAATAAACCTGATCTTCAGTGATCAATACCTGTATCTGAAACAAAATCTCTAAACCCTTTTTATTAGCACTGCGCAGTTGCTAATAGCTTTCACTGTTACTCCTCAGCTTCCCATATTATAGAATAAGGTTAGCTAATCCTATAACAAAAAACCTTGCTGAAAGTATTTTAGGATTCATAATCTTCTGCAACATAACAAGTATCTTCTTCTATTTCTCTGCAACACTAATCTGAAAGAATCTCAATCTTGAATTACTTCTTCCAATGTTAAGAATTTTACAAACAAAGGATAGACAACTGACTCATAAACACTCGAGATCTTCAAGATCATTCGAGATCTATCAAGATCATACAAGATCATTCTAGATCTATGATCTCTTCAACAAAATACCTGTGTAGGATCTCCTCTCATCAAACCTTCATAACTGAATGTTTGATTTGCAACCTGAATGTCTCTTAGTATCCATGCTTCTCACATAAAGTTGTAAAACTTTTCTTCAACTAAATCCTTCCAAGAATCTGCAAATTCTACTAAAACATAAGTGGACAAACTCTCACCTTGAGAACTCCAAAATTTGCAAGTTGATACTTCATATCTTCATATCCTACCCGGGTGAAATGTGAAAGTATCTGCTTGACTTTCTTTTGGTTATCTCGCGCTGAATCTGATGGAACACCTTTTTGAATACAAACATGTATCCAAAAAACAAGACAATCATAGAAAGTAGATTCTCCAACTAACTGGGACATCAAAAAATCTGAATTTTTCTGAAAGTACTGAATTTTCCTCACTCCAAGTCTCCAACATCTGCTAAAAATACTCTTTTACCTCAAGAGTTAGATAAAGAAGAAACATATTTCTTTGCAACTTGTCATATATCAAGTAGCTCTGAAATGATACTCCAAGAATTCTTAGCTATTTGCTTCTTTTCTTTCTCTCAATGCAATTCTTCTAAAACATGACCAAGTATAATGCAAAACAAGAAACTGCTTCTTCTTTAAGCTATCTTCACACAAGATGTTCTCGTAAGCTTGTCTTTGGATGTAGAGGATAAAAGTAGGAAAAGTATATGGAAAATATAAGAGAAAAGGAAGTCTTACTTTCCCTTTGGAATTGTTGGACTTTCTTCTTTTGCATCTTTCTTCCACCTAATGATGTCAATATCTTCAAACTTCTCTTCCATACCTTTTGTTCTCTTCATCTTGAAGTGGCAAGCACTCTTAACTTCTTCAAATGAATTTTTCTCTTCCTCTAGTACTAAGAGTAAGAGACAAAACAAACATGGTATATACATGAAAGTGAACATAGAAGATAAAGTATGCTTCTACCATCTCAGCTCTATCTCCTCTCAACATATGAGGAATCAACACTCTGCTTCAAATGTGACTCATATATCTGAATTCACCAACCTTGTATTGACTGAAAACAAAACTGATCTAATCTCCAAATTTGTCTTCTTAGATGAGCTTTCTTGTCATGAAAGAGATCTATCAAAACTGTCAAGAACAAAACCTGTTTTGATGTAGATAATGCTTTTAACTTTCAAACTAATGGAAGTGTTTAAAAGCTCTTCTTGAATCCTTCAAATCTCTTCATAACTGCTCTTCTAAGATATGACCTGCAAATGACCATCTGATAGTAGAGACTAATACATGTGATTTGATGTTGATCTGGTTCCTTCATCTTCTCCAAACCATTGTTTTTCCTTGAATTTGAAGTAGCCTTATCTTCATCAAGTCTTGGTCTTCAAGCAATACTTCTGTAAAGTATCTTTACTCTTCAAAAGTATTTGGTTGCTAACAGATCATCAACTTCATACTCCACACTGATAAATAAACATGTGACTGAATTGTCTAATTCTCAAATCTTTACTTATCTAGATTAAGTGTGTATGTCATATGTCAAATGTTAGAAGATGCTCTGAAACCATACGTTGAAAGCCTAGGAGCTCTGATACCAAATGTTGGACATTAGGTAGGCCCATAACATAATTCCACAGGTCCCATAGGTCCAGGATCTACAACACATATACCAGCATCTTCCAAAATTGACAAACATGAACATACAATGATGAGATAAAAATAGAGAGAGATTAGACAACATGTTCAAAGTGTTACGTAAGCCACTACTTACTCACATCATCATATATACAAATGTCAATTTACAATGTGGGAGTCAAAATCTCAACCACTCTATGTGAATAGAAATAGATGGAAGAGTGTATGTACAGAATTTACAAGAATATTCAGATGTAGGGAAAGAAATCTGAATATGTATGAGATGTATGACCTGATAGGTTGTAGAAGAGTGAATATGAGTGACAGAAAGAGGAAAGATCACTTTGACACTGATATTCAGCAAACCCTAATCTGATTTTAGGCTATGGAAGACCCTAAATCAGATGTGTGTGTGATAGATCACATACTTACAGAATTAGCATAGAATGCTAACATGTTGCTGACAAAAATCCTCATACTCATGTGGAAACACCTTCTCTAACATCTCATCTGAATGTGCATGTAGGATGCATGTACTGATTCTCTTTTAGATATGCCGAATAGGACTCCTCTTGATATGGATGCCACTGCCTCCATAAGCTCCAAGTAGTACTTGTGTGTATAAAGAGAATATGTACATGAATAATTAACATAAGATGTAATCTTATGTTAAGCTCCATCCAATGTCTTTGAAGTACTCCATAATCTTCATGTAGAAGACAATCTTCAAATACATCATATAGATGGATGATCCAAACCACCAAGCTGCTGATAGGTAAGCCTTCTCCATAAGCAAGAGTGTGAGCACACTCTTCTCCAAGAAGAACTCCATAGCTTCTCCTCAACATGCTCCTAGAGTGCACCATGGCTGCCCCATGAGTGCAAGAGCACTACCTCCTCAAAGAGAGGGACCAAACTAGCGTTGGATAATATTGGATGATCTTCAAAGTGACAAAGAGGCACTCTTATTTAGGCCACATACTTCCCTAGCGACCAAAATAAAGCTTAAAGCTATTTTTGCGTAAAAAACTCATGATCGAAGCTTTATTTAAAAGCTTTCGCTAAAATATGCTTTATTTTAAGATTGTAGCTTTATTTTAATACTATCCACTGAAAGATGTTTTTGACTTGCTTTTTCACACTTTTGACTACCTGATGAATGATCTGACAACATTTTTATGATCCTCATGCTGAGAGCTATCAAATGAGGTAAAAACCCTAAATTAGCAGAAAATTAAGTTTAGGGTTTTTTCCCAAATCTGATCTCTGATGACTTCATGTCATATACCATTAGAAAGCTCTCTTCAAGCTCTACAAGATAGGCTCATATAAATTTTACCCAAATTTTGTGCCAAAAATGACTAAGTACCAAAATTAGGGTTTATGCCCTAAAAGGATTTTGGACTGATGTGACATTGATTTCCAACAATATCTAAGCTTTGCATCCATAGTTGTTACTGATGGGTTTCAGACTTCTGCCTCTTGATGGGACTCGGACATATGACGAGTCATACAAAAAAACGTTTCTGACGTTTACAGACACGACCCTTTTTTTTTAACATAAGTTCAAAGGAAAAAAAAAAAAATTAAAAAAAAAAAAATATATATATATATATATATATATATATATATATATATATATATATATATAAACAAAAAACATGATTCATCTATAAAATGATGAAAATCCCAAAAAGAGTATTTTCATTAGCGATAAGTCAAAAGATCCATATAGACCATACTCATGAGCCATGGCCCATAATATGTGATGAAATCAGAAACATGATAGATATATGGTACATCATATATCATATGACAAAATCATCAATCATCTTGGGATCCAATCTCCTCATCTCCATCATCATCCTCATCATCACCATGAAGAGAATCACATAAAGGATCTGCATGCTCATGTAACAATCTCTCTCTGATGGCACTTGTAGATGTGAGGAAACTTCCTCACCCTTATGATTTTGTTGCCACAAAAGAAGTCTAGCATCGTCCTTTTCTTTCTCAATCATATCCAATGCCTCTTTCTTTGAGTTTACTTGCAAGGCGCAAATTTGTATGGATGTACAATAATTCTTCAACGTTCTTTGGCAACAATCTATTCCTTTTTTTGGTATGTATCAAAGAAAAAGTACTCCAATTTCTGTCACAAAGGGAAGGATAAGTCCCTTGTGAAAGGATCCAAAATGCTAGCTTCTGTAAATTAAGAGTGCGCGTGCAAAACATTTCCCACCAATTGATTGCATGCTGCATTCTTTTTTCATCTTTTGCAATTGGCAACCAAATGTGCATGCCATAGATTTGTACACATCTAACTCATCACATAAGATGCTTTGCTTGTCAACATCACCATTTGTACAACACTCCATGACATCTATCCATCCATCATTAACTTCCCCATCTTTTTCTAGACATTTTTTCTCTCCAAATGGGATGAAGCACATATCTTGCTGCATGTAATGGAGAATGCATCACATTCCATCTTTCTATGCATAAACTCTTCACTTCTTCAAGTCGAAAAGCGTCAGTTCCTTCCATGCTTCCAATGTTCTCAACCATTCTATCAGTCATTTCATAAATTCAGCCCATTGTGCTCCCTTCTCTTTCAGCCAATCGTAAGATCTTTAATATTGAAGCACATAAATGCACAATTTCCTTGCAACTCCCAAAAAATGGACTCAATATAATAGTAGAAACTATCTTCTTCCTTTTTGGTTCTAGATACTTTTTCCATAATGTACTCCATGGAAACAATCATGGCACGTAATCCATTGTAAACCCTATCATCAATCAAGTTTGAGACCATAATAAACATATAACCAAACCTTGTTTAGGCACGACCCATGTTTGACTAACTCTTTGCTTTTTTGAATTTTCTATATACGGCAAGAATGCTTTGCTTCATGGTAACAAAAGTAACAATTTTTACAGCTTGAGTCAATACTGGGTTCACCCATGGAAGCCCACCAATATCCCTCAAAAAGAAGATCAATACAATGGCAAGTGCAACAGGTATAAAAGATGTGTGGTCATTGCTCCTCAATCAAACATCTAGCTTTCACACAATTAGTTGCATTATCCATACATACTTGGACCACATTTTGTGGTCCAACATCCATAATAGCATCTTTGAGGATCTCAAAAATATATTCACCTGTTTTCATCTGACCATATGTGTCAATTGATTTTAGGAACATGGTTCCATAAATGCATGGGACCATAATGTTAATGATTGGATGATTTCTAGTATCGGACCAACCATCAAACATATAGAGCAGCCATATATTTTCCACTTCTCATGCAATTTCAGCAAATCATTTCCAATGCATTTGACCACCTATTGCAAATGTCCCTTACGCAAATGATTGTATGAAGGGACTTTGTATGAAGGGAGTTTGTATGGAGGGACTTTGTATGAAGGGCAAGCCCTTCAAACGACAGTCACAAAGTCTTAAAAGTAAGAACTCCTTACTTTCCAAAAGGGTATATCTTCATCAAAAAAAGAGCCTACGTAAAGCTATATTTGCATCCATACGTATTTTGGAATCCCAAGCCTTTTACAAAGCCCCCACAAACTCTCTTTTTTTCTTGCTTGGATTCCCTCCAGAGCTTTCACTTAATCCAAATGCACATACATCATTTTGCTCATCAATTCCATGTGTTTGATTCTCAAATTGGCTAGCCATAGATCCATACACAACCAAATCTTCAGTGAATTGCACATGTACATACGTTGCATCACCACTTTTATGGCTTCCTTTTGCTTGCAATTTCCTGCATACATCTTTAACCTCTTCGGGAGCTTTATCACATTTGCTAACACCATATCCTCTCAATCCAAGGATATGTGTCCTCATTTTATTAGCCCCTCCATCCCACACATGATCACAAAATTTGTATTTGCATCTATGTTGACCTTTGGTCAAGGTCTTCACCTTGTCTACAGTCCCATTCTTGTCCTTCTCTTTTTGGCATCTACAAGAAATAATAAACAAATAAATCAACAATAATATATTTCAATTTGCAATGATACATTATGCACCTACGTGAATGTATGTATCTACTATCATGTATGCATTATTGTGTATGCATGTGCACCTACGTATGCATTTGTGTATGTAATATGTATGTCACATGTATGATGTGCATTTGTGTTTATGCGTACATAGTGCATGTGCATTTGTGCTTATGTGCATTTGCATTCATGTGTATGCATTGTGCATAATGCTAATATCTTGTGTTTGTGCAATTAATGTTTAATGACTGCAATCCATATAAATACTCAGATTAAAAATTGAGTATTTATGTGGATTGCAGTTATTAAGCATTAATTGCACATACACAAGAGTCAAGACATTAGCATTGTGGCATACATATGAATGCAAATGCACATAAGAAGTCATATCTAAGTATTAATGTGAATTGCAATCATTAAGAAGCATTAATTGCATATACACAAGACATTAGCATTGTGCACAATGAATACACATGAATGCAAATGCACATAAGCACAAATGCACATGCACTAAGCACACATAAGCACAAATGCACATCATACATGCATACATAGGTGCACATGTATACATGATAGTAGATTCACCTAGGTACATCATACAATACACCACTTCAGACTACAGATTACATACCTTGGACTTGCCCCAATTCAAACCTGCCCCAAGCCTCTTTGAACCTCCCAGAACCCCAACTTCAAAGCTCAAGCCTCAGCCCCACCTATTGCACCTTCGAGCTTGCACCCCTCTCTCTCGATTGTCTCGCGCATGCATAAACAAAGAGATAACAACAAAAACCCACAAATAACACAAGAAAGCTGAAAGCACTAGGCAAAAAAAAAATCACCTTAGTAACACGTCCGACAAACATACGTAAAAGGTCTGGCACAAGCGTTCCTAACGCATTCCGACCTAACTATGTTTGCACCTTTTTTCTTCTCTATCCAAGTTTCAAACAATCAACCTATCAAGTATGAGCTCTTTCTTTCTATTCATTATTGTTATTTTTTTACATTTTGATTTGAATTGAAGTAGTACATTGTAATAAGTATCATGCATGTGTATATATAATATGCATTATGTGGAATAATAATGTATGATGTATCTACTATCATCTATCCATGCATTATGCATATTCCATACCCTTTTTAATCATTAATTATACACTTATTTTATTTTTGAATCTACATAACGTCATCGTATGCCAAAATTTTTTCTAGTCAGTCTAAAACCGTGTGTTATCGTATATGGACTAAACGTCATCGTACAAGACCACTATGACTAGAATTCGCACCTTCTTCAATGATCTCCCCAACCATGTATATATATCAGTATTTGGTCCCTTATTTAGGCCTATCTAAGCAATAAGCATGTCTACTTCTTGTCCCTTGTTCTTAAGGTCACTTGAGCATGTCATTGGTCATTACATAGGAACATTGGCCCATGTGGCCAAAGTAACCAATTTGAATAGACCGTTTACATCCGAGCTCAAACAACAAGAGCAGGGGACTTTTCAAGAATGTATAGCATCAATATAAAATATAATTGCCAAAAAACTTCATTTCCAAGAGATGCAAGAAATTTTGAAACAAAATTTTCAGTCCTCTTGAGTCTTGTTTCCCCTTTGCAAAAGGTCCCTCCGTTCCTTGAACCTTCCCCTCATCCCTCGATCTCTTCAAAGTCCACCCTCCATTCAACCTCTCCCATTTCCTTTTCAACCTTTTCCATCAAACCCTCAACCCTTCTCTCCCCTTCCCACCGTACCCTACAATCTCCCTCCCCCCAATTCATCCCTCCCTACCTCCTTCCTCCAAACGAATCCAATCTACTCCCCTCATTTCTCTCCTTTAGGATATACAATCCAGAGGAAATAACTGCACAACTGAAAAATGCAAGTCAAGACCATGATAATTTAACAAGGAACCATGTGCAAGGCATTTTTAAAGCCCAAAGCATGCCAAAACCAAGGGATACAAATTACACAGCTCTTCTTCGTTCCAATGTTATTGGAAGCCTCAATGATAAAGAATCAAGAATGTTCTATAAATATCTTTGACAGGAAAAAGATGATTCCTGAAAGGAGCAGCATCCAATGGGAGAAACCCATCCGCTTTATTATCCAGATAAAAGTAGCATCTTACAGTATATGGAGATCATCTTACAAAATCAGGTCAATGCAAAGAAGTATATGGAGATCATCTTTAGAAAGATTAAGTCAATGCAAAGAATGATGTCTTGACTCTTACAGTCTATGGAGATCCTCATATAAAGATCAAACAAATGTAAAGTAACCCTCTACAAGAAAGTAGTGAATTTTATGGGAGCAAAAGGGAGAATAAACAAAAAAAAGAGAGAGCTGAGAAGGAAAAAAAGATGGTGTGTGTGTGTGTGTGTGTGTGTGTGTGTGTGTGTGTGTGTGTGTTTGTGTTGGGGAGGAAGGGAAGAGAGGTCATGATTATATACATCATCAAATAATCCATTTTTAGAAATCATATGCTACTGTTCTTTCTATTTTCAATTTTCATGACTCTGTTTTAGCAGTTACTGAGCATATTTTTGGATGGTGATAGTGAGGACATGATGTACCAATGGTACATTTTTTTCCATGATTTTCTCTTTGGAGAGGACGAGAAAAAGAAGGAAAGGGGAAGGGGGTGCAAGAGAGGGCAGGAGAGAAGTGTAAGAAAGAAAATTTATTTCATGAAATATCAAGTGATTAAAGAATGAGATCTTTGACCTGGAGATGATCATATTCATGCTGAAAAATCCTTGCTTGAAATCCCTTTAAATGGATGTTAAACTTCTTTCCCTTTATATCTTGTGCATCGATTTTGACAGAAACTGGCCTCTGTGATAATGAAATCTGAATCAGAACTAAGCTAGTATGCAAAGAAGCATTAATCAGGAATGTGTTACTCAATGATAATGCAGTTGATTCATGGTTGAAAGAAGGAATCCTGATACATAAATGTGTAACAAGGTACCTCTACATCTGCTTCTATCCCAGGAAAAGACAGGCATCCTTCAGTGAATAAAGATCGTTTATTTGAATACTTGAAAATCCTTGGGTTTATTAGAACTATCTCTTCACCTTTTCCTTTTTCACCTTCAGGATTGAACACCATCAACTGTACATTGACCCCAACTTGTGGTGCAGACAAACCTACACCATCAGTCCTATAAGAGAGAAAGCAGAAGACAAAGGAATAAGCCTTCACCCAGAACAGGTCACAACCCAATCACTTATATGGAGGAAGTTCTACTTGAAGAACAAAAGCATTATGCCTTACTTGTACATTACTTCAAACATGTCCTTTGCAAACTTCTCCAGATTTTCATCAAAAACAGAGATGCGTTTGTTTTTGGCTCTTAGCCTAGGATCTGGATATAACACAACATTCAGGGGTGTTTCATACTCTAGAGGCCCAGCTGCACAAAGCAAGGAACGAAGTCAGGATAGATACAATAAAAGCTAGATAGCAACAAGGATTTGAAGCACACTTGAACTGTACATATGAAAACAAAACAATTAACTGTTGAATGATCAGAAAATAAAAACTTATGCTCCAGCAGATGTAGAGCCTCCTTACATCTGTATTGGTGGGAGCTGATGTGGGACTCACCCAAATGGACATTCCAATTGCCTGCTTACAACTTTCCTCCCAACCATATATAGCCCTAGTCAGCTTCTAGAATCCTCTATGTATGGTCTACACTATTCATTTGGCTATCACAAATGGAAAAGTGCGCATGAACTGTAACCTTTAAGCCTTGGCTATCCTCCACGCTTAGGACCTTGGCCATCATGGCCCTTGCCCTCCTAGGCAGAGAAATGGTAGGCTATCTAATAACATTCTCTCTCCCTTCTCAAGATCATTGTCCTCAATGACCAAAAGAAGAAACAAATACTTTTGAATCAACGCAAATGATTCTTAGCATAGTTGTTTTCTGATGCATCAAGAACAACTTACCCGATGTACCTGACTTTCAGTTTCAGACAGCTATTTCCGACGCGTAGCTGATGGGACTTCTTCAGAAATTACCCATGACCTCTCAGACTCTATTGGGCAGTCTCAAGTTTCATTTTCTTGCACTGATTTTGCTCTTGGGTTTCATTTCTGTGTGTTTTCTGCATACCTGTCATCCAGGCCCCCCCCCCCCCCCCCCCCCCGGGAAAAAAACAACCTACTTGTAGCCTACAGGCTTTGACATTTATAGTCACCAAACTCAAGGGATAACCCTCAGTCCCTCTGAGCTTCTGCCTCAACCTACAGTTGATCAAGGTAGCTGGTACAGTGATCCTTCCTCTGCCTCAACCTACAGTCGATCAAGGTAGGGGTCCTTCCTCTGCCTTACCTACAGTCAACTAAGCCTTAAGGACTTTGGGTCCTGCCACTTGGGAAACACATGTGAAGGCTTGAAGCCTTGTAAGGGTGACAGGCACACTAAAAGCCTAAAAGTATGTATATAAGCTTCAGTTTTCAAGGATTTTGATTGATGCATTTAGTCCTTACGTAGATGCCATGCAAAGCAGGAGGAGCGTGGACGTCGTTGAGAAATTAATGGCCTTGCCTAAAAGAAATTAGACAATGAAATGTGAATTCGGTCCACATTCTTGAGAATCGAGATGGTGGTGCAAAAAGAGTAGGAGCACATACCCTTGGTTTAACAGGATCTGGTGTAGGGAAATCTAACATGCACCTCATCATGGAGAGATGCATGTAGAAATTCACATGCACAAAACCATAACAAAGTGGGAGTTACATGGATATGAGTCTCAATCTTCACATGTATCTGAAAATGTGGGAAGTAAAGAAGCATTAGTTGATGACGAAATTATATTTGATGATTCATCAAGTGGGCATGTGGTTAAGAGAGCTAAAAGTGGAAAGGGAGCATTGGATAAAGCTTGGGATATGCAAGCTAGAAATGATGCTAATAAAGATGATAAAGCTGTTCGACACCTCTTTTTCGCAAAAGACATTTCGCTTTAGAAAGTTAGAAGCCCTTACTTCATCCAAATGCTTAATGCATTTGGAAGAGTATAACAACGCTACAAGCCTCCCTCATACCAACCATTCCGGGCAAAACAGTTAAATACAGAAGTGAGATGCATAGAGGATGATTTGTTGAAAATACGTGAAATGGAAATTATTTGGATGCAGCATTGTATGTGATGGTTGGTCTAACACAACAAAATGGCCAATCATAAACATTATGGTCACTTGCATTTTTAGCACAATACTTTTGAAGCTTCTGGATGCCTCATGTGAGATGAAATCAAGCGAATATATATTTGAGCTTTTGAAAGATTCCATAATGAATGTGGGACCGGAGAATGTAGTCCAGATATGCATGGATAATGCATCTAATTGTGTTAGAGCTGGCTATTTAGTTGAGAAACAATAGCCACATATCTTTTATACACGATGCTCATGCCATTGTTTTGTATTATTGTTTGAAGATATTGGACGTTTCAAGTTTGGAATGGGTGAAGCCAATTTGGGATAAAGATGTGAAAGGTGTGACATATTTGTCACAATGAAGCCTAATGTGCTTTCTTTATTTAAAAGATATAATACCAAAGATTTAATAAAGTCAACACAAACCAGATTCGCATACATGTTTGTCATGTTATCAAACTTGCTTGATGAGAGAGCGCATAGTGGTTTTAGATCTTTGATGGTTTGCCAAAAGTACACAAGAAAGAAGTTGTTAGAACTATAAAGGCAGAAGATGTACCTCATTTGTTCCTAGTGCATTTTTTTGGAGACAAGCAAAGATGTTAAAATATGCACTCCTATTTTGAAAGTTTTGTGCTTAGCTCATAGAGGAGCCACTATGGGTCTCATTTATGAACTTATAGATATAATGATTCAAAGTATCTCTTCCATAGAGAGCATTGATTCAAGGGGAAACCATGTCTAGTGCTTCCACATGTCCATAGGGACCTAGGCGGATACCTAATACAGACAGAAGACGTGAAACAACAATAGATAGAGGAGCATATGAAGCTTCTACATCTATTAAACAACAAACCCCACCTCGAAAGGCTCCTTCTATTGGACCCGCTTCTCAAGCTCACACAAGATGAGATCGAAAGAATAAACAAGCTTTAGCCGTCATATATCTTTTTGTAAAGAGATCTAATATTCCTCATCTTAGACCTTGTCAAACATCTAAAGAAGCTTGGGATAAGTTACAAGAACTATTTTATTCTCCAATATCGCAAGTAAACAATATTTGCAACATCAATTACATAATTTCATAATAAAAGAATTTAGTTATATTCATGACCACCTACCTAGAATTCAAGATCTAATTGATAGATTTGTAAATATTGATGTGTTTATAGAGGATTATGAACATGTGACTATCACTCTAAATTTGTTGCCAAGGTCTTATATGTCTTTCCTGACAACTTTCTCTATCACTGATACACTAGTCAAGTTTAGAAAATTACAAAACCTTTGCTTTAAAAAGAAAAATCCAGACTTCATCTAGATCTGCAAAAAAATATGAATAACCTAGCCCTAACTATGAGAGCAAAAGGCAACGATAAAGGTAAGAATAATAAAAGTAGCTCTAAATCCAAGAAGAGTTTTGATCTAGTAGAGATCATCCTACTGTCTAATGATGATCTCGATGATTCTAATAAGAAGACAAATACCTATAGAAAAGGGAATTGTTTCTTTTGTAAGAAACTTGAACAATATATAAATGAGTGCATAATTAAATTAGAGAAGCAGAAAAGAGATTCTAATAATCCGATGTTGAAACACCGAATGCCATGCCATAGACTGTGATGATCAAGCTTTTGTATTCTCAAAGTTTTTATACGGATTGGTTATTTAATAGTGGCACATCAAAGCACATGACACCTGACCTTAGCTTGTTCTAATCCATTTCATCTACCAAGTCCAAATGTGATGGTTTCTTGTGCTAATGACCAGAATATTGTTGGTTTTTGAAGCCCACAATCAATATTGAGAGAGAATGTAGAGAGCAAAAGAGAGAGACGAATAGAAATAATGTACAAGAGAGAGAGAGAGCAAAGGAGCAAAAAAGCTCCAAAATATAACTAATTTTGAAAAAGAATACTTAGAAAAGAGCTTCTCTAACTCAAAATACGAAGAGGTTGAGAGAGTTAAGCTATGATACAATGCATAAAGAGTGTCCAAGTGCACTTCTGTCTATAACTTTCAAAGCACCCATGAAAAACTAGTTGAAAAGTCATTAAAGTTAAACTGAAAAGCTCCAAAACAAAAAAGCTATAAAAGAATTTTTTGCGCGAAAATTCGCGACCCACAAGTGTGCTTTTCTTTTTCAAACTTTCTTTTTACCTTACTTTTGAGTCGATTAATCATCAACCATTGACTTCCATGCTTTTTGAACTTAAATCCTAGCTCTGGGTTCATAATTTGATGAAAAACAAACTTTGACATGAAATTAGAGTTTGACTTTTGCATCCTCAAATCTTCTCCAAATTTAACATATGATATATCATTGGATAGCTCTTGAGTAGTACTTTCCAAATATATGATATAACTTGACCAAAGTTGACCATTTGTTGACCATCTTTGACTTTGATTTTTTTGAACATTTTGCACCTCCTCATGTGGAAGGTTGTATTTCTCCAAGCCTAACACAAGGGGTATATGTCAAGTAGGTATATTTTGTTAGCTTACAAAAAAGTCGTAGGTACCTATATATATTTTGCAAAATCATGCCAAATGTCCACATACAAACATAAGGATTTTGAACATGAAGAGCACTCCATACGACAAATAAAAAGGAGAAGTCAAACATCCGATACTCTCCTCAACCAAGTACTACTAGAAGGATAGAGACAAACAAAAGGATGATAATGGAAAGATAGAATGTAGACTTAAACATATTTTCTTAACTAATAAGGTTGATCAAGCCTTTCTAATCAACACCATATGCTCTTATCAAAAATTAAAAAAACACACACATACAAATAAGATGATATGGTTTAGCATGAATAGTTGACGGATGAAGTGTCATCATCCACTCCACCACTGTCATCTAGGATATTTGTTTCTATAATGATCTTCCTCTTTGTGGTTCGTTCCCACAATGCTTACGTTTCGTGAATTTTGTCACTTTCTTTCCATATGACATACCATTTAAAATTTCTTCTTCCCTTAACCTTTTCTCTTCCTTTTGGATTGCTTCGATTACTTTGTCAAGATTTAGATTAGTCTTGTTTTGTAGAATGGAGACAATCATCTTATAAGGAGGACGTAAATTCTTCAGATGAAGAGCTACTACAATTTCCCCTGAAAAAGGATTGTTCAACCCTTCCAATTGAGCTATATAGCTCTTAAACTTGTTCAAATGCTTTACCATCGATGTTGAGACTCTCATTTTTAATTGGAAGAAGGAAACAAGAAATTACATAAGAGACTATTTTGTCCTTGTGCCAAATATTCCTTCTAGCTTTATCCATGCTTCTCCTTCACTTTTAATGCCTAAAAGATGAAGGATGTATTCATTACTTAGGCTCATACCTATAGTTGACAAAGCTTTTTCGGGTCATAAATAAAGCTTATAGATCTAGTCCTTGAATAGGAGTTGACATGGTAGCCCCTTTTGTTTATGTAGCCCCTCCTACTCAAGTACTTCAAGCTCCTCCAGTTGATGAAGAATCAAGATGATGATGAGGCACTTTGAGCTTGTTGAGCTTGGTTCACATAATGTTCTTGTGCAGCAATTGTAAATAATCCAAGTTCTAGCCTTCTACCTTCAGCTTCAACTTCAAGAGAGAGAGAGAAAGAGAGCAAGAGGCGAAAAAGCTCCAAAATATAATTGATTTTCCAAAACAATACTTACAAAAGAGCTTCTCTAACTCAAAATCAGAAGAGCTTGAGAGAATTAAGATATGATACAATGCATAAGAGCGTCCAAGAACACTTCTATTTATAACTTCCAAAGCACCCACGAAAAACTAGTGGAAAAGCCATTAAAGCTAAACTAAAAGGCTCCAAAACGAAAAAGCTATAAAAGCAATTTTCGTGGGGAAAAAAACATGCCGCCTAAAATTGTGCTTTTCTTTTTTCTAAACTTGCTTTTTACCTTGCTTTAGAGTCAAATTATCATCAGCCATTAATTTCCATGCTTTTTGAACCTTAAATCCTAGCCCTTAGATCATAATTTGACAAAAAGCAAACTTTGACATGAAATTAGGGTTTAACTTTTGAACCCCCAAATCTTCTCCAAATTTAACATATAATATATCATTGGATAGCTCTTGAGATTACATTCCAATAATATGATTAAAAAAATCCATACTTTGACCAAAGTTGACCATTTGTTGACCTGCCTTTGACCATCTTTGACTTTGATTTTTTTGAGAATTTTGCACCTCTTCTTGTGGAAGGTTGCATTTCTAACAACTCTTCTGGTGAAAGACATAGGAATAGTAGTGATTACTACTCAAAGTGGAAAGCCATTCCATCTCTTTGAAGTTTTGTATGTGCCCAATGTTTCCGAAAATTCATAATCTATCCAAAGTACATGAAACACTAGAAAATACTAGGATATCATTCTCAAGCTTCTATCATTGTAACATCCCCACCACCTTCTTTATCTTTATATCATCCCTTTCATGCATCTCTTTTTTATGGTACTATTCATTACAAGCATATAAACAAGAGAAGAAGAATGATGCAACTACCACGAAGCTCCACCCAATACCTAGAGATGTTCTTCCCTTCCATCAATAAAACTTTTTCGAGGAAGTTACAAACGAATCACACCATAAATGGTGTTTCTATCAAACCAAAATAGCCAATCCTTTTCCTCTAGTCAAAAATGCCGTTTCTTGCAATTATGGTTTGCATTATGGGCATTCCATCCCCATGCCAACCTCCACTAAATAAAAATGATTTGGAAAAAATCACTTCTTGGTATATGCTTGTTGCTTCATATATTGCAATCAATCTCTATTATTTGCTATTTGTGCATGATGGACATGGCATTGCAAATCCAGACGAATTAGTTGAGCTTCACACTGCATATATTGTCTTAAGGGGGAAAATATCCAAGGCATGTTCTTTGTATTAATCGATCCTTCCACATTGTAAATCTATCCAAAAGCTTTCCACTAATACTAATTGTTTATTGTTTCAGCCATAATTGGATAAGATACAAACATATTAATTGTTTTCGAGTCCTTAAGTCATTTGTCCATGGTGTCAAGTGATCATTTTGATAAAAAAATTCCTTATGAACTCAAAGTTTACACATGGAGACTTCAAAAGCATAATGTTTGTATCACTTCTCCTCTAAATTGATTCTTGTGCCACTCCATTTCCTCTCTCTAAGCTTTGTTGCTAGCACCGAGTTCACTCCTCAAAATACCATGCACGAAAACAAAGCTTGTTAAAGCTCTTCGAATCCTCTTTCAATAAGTATAAGATTTATTGAAAATCATTTGAAACAAAGTTGCACTCTGTGAATTCCCAAATCCCATATTCAATCACATCCTTGTTGGAAGTGTAGTAGGCTCCATAATAATTCCACACGATCTCCCCAACACTTAAACCTTAAGCACATAAGACACCTTGAACCAACTAAGATAGACGAATGCTTACAAAAATAGACAAGAGACAAGAGAAATGAAAAGAGTAGCTAAGGGCTACTCTAAATAATAATTATTTGACGAAATAAAAACTATACAATGTGTGTAATATACAAAAATTGGATAAAAGAATAAATTTAAAAGGGTTCTAAGTACAAAAATTGGAAAGAAGTGTACCTACAAGTTAGATGAATGTGAAAATGTGCTCAAAATAGAAGAAAAATAGGACTGCAATGTGCTATAGTTAGGGCAAAATTATGGAACCCTAACAAGAGTTAGGGTCTCTTCTCTTATATATGCAACCATCGAGCATCCTCCTCTTGAGGTAGTAGGTAGGACAGCCTAGTACAACAATAAGACTTGAAGGATTAACAAAATATGGCAGCCACTTACAATACTCACCATGCACACACTCTCCATGAAAGGCCGAGAAAGTACTTTCACGGATCTGATTTCATACAACTTTGCTTTTCCATTAAAAATTTTACGATTAGCTTTAGATGGAGTATATTGCTCCTAATTTCTTGACATCATATAGCTTCTCTTCTCTGCATGACTTTCTCTACAAAATGATGTAATTCGGTTTTGAAAAGCACGAATCAAAAAATTAGGGTTTGCATTTAGAGTCGGTATTAGGTCTCATATGGTCAAGTGATATATACAAGAATGAATCTAGGTAAACCCCAAACTAGGTAATATGACATCCCCACATCATCAGTGCCGAATAGTGGATATAGAACTATGAATGAATACATGAGCACATGTGCACCCCACAATGCACACACACCAAGAGCATGAACTCATAAGAAGCTGTACGAACTGAGTTTCTATCACTTCCGGAAGTGATGGGCAAACTCAACCATAATGAAGCCTAGCACAAAATGCAAACAAAAGATAGGAAAAATTACATAAAATGCATAGTTGATAGGGTATAAGCACCTAACAACTCGTCAAAGCTCGAATGAAGAATCCACAAGTGAAAATTCCATGTACGCTAATATGACAATCATATATGCCAGAATGAATCCACGTAAACCCCAAATTCACCCTCAAACAGAAGTGCAACTATAAGCTCATGGTAGTCAACCACAAGACTATATAGCATATAAGCTCCATTATGCATAGTATCCACTCAATATTATGGCATCCATACTAACATCATCAGTGCCCAATAGTGGGTATAATAATAACAATAATAACACTTGGATAGTGTGTATGTTATACTCAATGCACCCCCCAAGAGTCTCTTTTATAAACTTTAAGGATCCCCTTCAGCTTTTGTGAAAATCAACCACGAAAGGCCAAAAAAGCACTTTCTCTAACTTGATTTCATTCAACTTTGCTTTTTTGTTAACTATTTTATGATTAGCTTTAGATGGGGTATTTTGACCTAATTTCCTTACATCATCTAGCTTTTCTTGCTCTACATGAATTCCTCTACAAGATGATGTTGACCATTTTGATCATTTCTGAAAATTAGGGATTGCTGGATTTTAGGGTTAATAACTCTCAATAGAACATTGTTTTCCAACAATGCCCCCCTTTAATGATCTACATAACTTGTTATGTTTGCTTATGAATAATGACTTAATAAAAATATCTCCCACATTTTCACTCGTAAGCACATAGATAAGCTCAATGTGCTTTTTTAGATACCTTCTCTTGATTTAAGTGTAACTCCTCCCACACCAGCAACATCCAAATCATGACCAACTCCAATGGTCACTCTTTCACATGTAAAGTTAGTAAGTGATGAAAATATCTTCTTGCAACCTGTCATATGTTTAATAGCTGGAGAATCAAAAAACCAAGAATTCTCTGATATTGCACTCAATGTTGTTTCATCAAAAGACACTTCTTCTATACCAACACATGAGCTTTGATACCTCTTCGGAATTGCTACCTTAAATCTCTTTACTTTTCATTAAAAATTCTCTTTCTGCACTCTATAATATGATGACTTAGTTTGTTGCGATAATGGCATGTTCCATTCTTAAGTGTAGATGTGAATGAAATAGATTTCTCCTTAGGTGTAGATGAAGTAGTTGAAGTAGAGGTTGAAGAAGATGTAGTTGAAGACTTAGAAGAAGATGACTTACTTTTCTTCCTTGATTGTTGAGTTTCCTTCTTCTTCTTAATTGACTTCTTCTTCTTAATCTCCACTTCTTATTCTTCTTCTTAATCTCCACTTGTTCTTCTTCTTTCCTTTGGATCATGACACCATAGCCTCATCATTCTCTTCCATACTCTTCTACTCATCTTCATCCTGAAGTAAGAGGAATTGCAACTGTACAAATGAAATTTCTCTATCTCATGGAGAGAGAGAAGTAGCAAAAGAAGGTTATGCAGATAGAAGTAAATTGATAATTGTGTTACCATCTCTTCATCAAAAATGTTGATTTCAACATTAGGAGGTTGATCACGAATGTCCTTAAGCTTCAAAATATGATATTGTATTGAATTACCAACTTTCATATATGTGTTGGCTAATTGCCTCCTTAGATACACTTTCTTAGCAGGGTTTTGTTTTGACAGAGATTCCGCAACTCCAACCAAGTTTGACGAGAGGTTCCGCATGACTTGATTTGAAGAATAATATAATGCTTCACACCCATAGTTGTGAGAGAGAGTGCTTGGGCATCTCTTGAGCCCCAGTTTGTCTTGAGTCCAATCTTGACCGCTCTTCAAAAGGTTGAAATCTTCGTCGCTTTGTATTTGGATGATGAGACAACTTCTTCTTCTTCTTCTTCTTCTTCTTCTTCTTCTTCTTCTTCTTCTTCTTCTTCTTCTTCTTCTTCTTCTTCTTCTTCTTCTTCTTCTTCTTCTTCATCTTCTTCTTCTCGTGTCTACTTGGTTGAAATTGAAGTTGCATGCTTCTTGAAAGAAGAGCCAACATCCTCAACCAAGTGTCTTGGTCTTGGAAATTTACCATTGACAATATTCCACAAGTCCTTGGAAACTAGGAAATTCATCATCATGAAGCTCCACAAAGGATAGTTAGACATTCCATCAAGTTTGTCTTCTTGTTCCAATTATCTCTATAATCACTCATCTTGGGAACAAATTATATATATGCATAAAAGTTCTAATACCAAATGTTGGAAGTGTAACACAACCAATAATAATTCCATAGGATCTTTCCTACACTTAAACCTTGAACACATACACACCTTGAACCAAATAAGATAGATGAAAGATTACAAGAATAGACAAGAGGCAAGGGAAATGAAACCACTAGCTAAAGCCTACTCTAAATAATTACTACTTGATGAAATAATAACTATACAATGTGTGCATTGTACAAAAATTGAATAGAAGGCTGAATATAAAGGGGTTCTAGTATTGCCTAAGAGTCATGTGAAAGTGAAAGTGTGTTGAAAATAGAAGAGAAATAGGACTTTTTTAGGAAAAGGAACATATGTACTGTAATTAAAGCAGAATTCTACGGCCCTAACAGAAATTAGGGTTTCTTCTATGATACAAGCAGAAACAAAACCTTCTCCCCTTGAGGTAGGAAGAGCTGGTACAGAAGTAAGACTTGGAAGGATTAACAAAATATAGCAGTCACTTACAGTTATCACCATGCATGCACTCTTGAGAGGGTGTGAAGAAGAAGACACAGCAGCAAATAATCCAAAAATCAGCTTCATTATCTCTAGGGCAGAATTTCAATTTAGAATAACACTTTGATAGTGTGTATGTGATACTCAATGTGCCCCCCAGGGGTCTCATTTATAGACTTAAGGTCCCCCTTCAACTTTTGCACAAATCAACCATGAAAGGCCAAAAAAGCACTTTTGCTTATCTGATTTTGTACAACTTTGTTTTTCCATACAAAAATTTTACAATTAGTTTTAGATGGGGTATTTTGATCTAATTTCTTGACAAAATATAGCTTTTCTTGTCTTGCATGACTTGCTCTACAGCATGATGTAATTTAAGTTTTGAAAAGCACAAATCATAAAATTAGGGTTTGCATTTTGAGTGGGGTTTATGTCTCATATGGTCACATGTTATATATCTCTTCAGAAGATCTATAAAAATATAAAATAATAATTTTTTACCATTTTGACCATTTTTAAAATTAGGGTTTGCTAGATTTTAGGGTTAATACGTTTCAATAAGACATTGTTTTCCAACAATGCTTCCCAAGACATACTTCAGGTTTTGGCAATGGTTAATTGTAGAAAGATTTGTCCCATATGTCTTTAACAGACTCTGCTACAATTTGCAAGTTATGTTCATCCAAATAAGCCGACATACAACAGCATAATTTATGTCCCTCTTGTTTGCAGTGGTCGTACTCTCATTTATATGTCCAATGTGGTTCGAAAGCGAAATTTGCAAACAGCTAGTCCATACACTTACTTGGCTGAGATTCTCTTTTTGGAAGGCCAAAACAGTATGGAGATCAGCTTTTGGTGCCCAAAGTTCACATATGTCCTCAAGAAAACATTCCCACGCATCAAACAAATCAAGAATCTCAAGGCTTTATAACATTGGATTCATCCAGACTATAAAGAGTTAAAAACAAGCCATATCCATATGATGTATTCGCGCAAAGCCAATAGAAAACAATGATCTGCTGTACCCCTGAAACTTCAAGGATGCTGCATTAAAATACAATTAAAAACAGATCTGGATAACAATTGCAAAAGAAATCATCGACCGAAAACAATGATCTGCTGTCCCCCTGAAACTTCAAGGATGCTGCATTAAAATACAATAAAACCGATCTGGATAACAATTGCGAAAGAAATCATTGACCATATATCAGCATATCCATCGAATTTTCGACTCTGCAAATGAGAAGTTCGTTTGAGATCTTCATACAGCCACATTGCTGCATCATTGGTTTCCACAAACACCTCTTTCTAATTACCATCACAGTCCAAGGTGACCTACTTACAATGTTTAATGATGAAGTGAAAGAGCCGGAAAAAACAATCAATGGAAACGCTGAGATGAAACGAAAACATATCATACAGAGTATTCACATTTCCATAGTTCTAAAACTTCTTAATACAGCTATCAGAGAAGCACGAACAGCAGAAACAATGGTAAAAAAATGTAAAGCGGATCGTACTCACCAACATCTTTTTCCTCGCGTAATTCTTGGAGTTCTGAAAGAAGAGAGCGGCGGCCATAAGCAACAACTCTGGACTTGGAGGGCTTCTGTAGAATGACTCTGTCCGTACTCGAAGAAAGGGAGTATTGGGAAGAAGGTTTTCCGGCGACTGCCTCCACTACGTGGCGGACGTCAGGGACGGAAGAATAATAAGCTGGCATCAATGGCAAGAGAGGACTTGATGAGAAAACACGTGCCTTTGAGGACGACAACAGCGAAGAGCAATACAGCAACGGCTTGAAAGGAGAGGATGTGAGCATTGCGTGCATGTCTGCCTCCCTTAAAGTGTCTGCGAGAGCTGATCAGCTCAGTAGTTTCAATTTGTTTCAACTCAGCAGCATTGAACGGTTGCCACTCCTAGACAAAGGGTGATCTTTTTTGGTTTCCAAAAGGTTAGGCCTTGTAGCTACTTTGCATTGCTTAAACTAATTTAGAGTAACACTAGTACTCATGGAAATCTCTCTCTCTCTCTTTCTCTCTCTCTGACACACACACACACACAAACACACACACAACAAAGGAAATAAACGAAAAGAGAAGCATACAATTGGCTGAAGCTTTTTTTTTTAATGGAGGTTCAGTGGAAGCTTACTCCTCCAAGCTTTAACTTTGAAAGTGCAACTATATAGGTGAATGTGCATAGTACCTGTGGAACCCCATGTATCCTTCAAAGCAAGGGTTAGACAAGGTGACAACTCGATTACAACTGGTTTAACTGGCCAAAGCCATTACATGTCTGACCATTACTGGTTTAACGATTGGCTGAAGCTATTTCATTTGCAAGTACAGAGAGTTCTTCAATTTTAAAGATTGAGACCCCAAGTTCATGAAGTTGTTAGGCTATCCATTAGATCATACTTGTTGATTTGGCTTAATTTAAAAGATTCCCCAGGATATGAAATCTTAATGGGAAAATACTTGAACTTCATTGTAATTTTTTTCAAGTTTATCAAGATTGATCAAAATGTTGATAGTAGAATTTTTTTTATTATTTAAAACTCCAACATTTCTTGTATAAAGGGTACCAAAGATTAAAAGCTATATCCCCATCCACAACAATGAACATTATGAGCAATGTTTGTATGTTGTTATCTTCAAATGTGATTGGAAGTACAATGTGATTGGAAGTACAAATGTATTATCTTCAAATGTTTGTATGTTGTTATCTTCAAATGTGATTGGTACAATATGATACAAAGATGTTCTTTTCAAGGTTTTTTTATGAAGAGGGTTTGATTTTTTGCATGATCATGTTAACATTTGAAATGTACAAATGCCACATTCACACCTCGATGTGCAAATAACTCAAAAAAATGTGAACCAAAACCCAAGAAATAAGCAATAGAATGTAGGGATAGAGATAGAGATCTTGCACAGTACTCGATACAATCTCCCTCAACATTATTCCCCAATTTTATCTCAAAGCACATGCATTTATAGGTAAATGTTTTCAATCCAAAAATAGATTTTTACAAATAAAGCAACATCTTAAAAAACAAAATTGATCATAAAAAGTAGTTCATTCACCTACCTACTATAAAAAAAAAGGTGTGTGTACCTATATTTTAAAAATAAACATAGATTTGTGACTGATAAATCCTTCAAACAAATAGTTTGTTTGCAAAAATTACAAAATATAAATATAAACATGAATGATTATGAAGCACATAAGCACTTCGGACTTTGATTTCAATGGATATACCCATGCATGCCTAGAAAAATCATCAATGAAAGTCACGAAGTAAAGATAGTTCCCAAAAGAAAGTGTTTTCATAGGACCACATACATCATTGTGAGCAAGCTTCAATTTCTAAGTAGCTCGAACTTAACCATCTTTTGGGAAGGAGGAACGTTGCATTTTGTCCAAAATATAGCCTTCACATACATGTTTACCAGGTGCCTCAAGTTTAGGCAAAGAGGACACCATTTTTTATTTCTCTAGGGATAGCAAACTAGCAACATTCAAATGATCAAAGTGTGCATGCCAAAGCTTTGCATCTGACATAGCTTGAGAATCTTGAACTACAGATGCTGAATCATTCACAAATTTTGCATAACCTATGAGCTTATACAGCCCACGGCATAAAATGCCAGAAGCAATAATGACATCACCATTTGACTGATCATGAATTGTACATCTATCATCAACAAATTTCACAACCAGGTCGATCTTGGCTAATGTTGAAACTGATAACAAATTTTTCTTGATCCTTGATGCAAATAAAGCATCCGACAATGTAAAAGAACTACCATAAGCAGTAGTCAGAATGATCTTACCAACTCCCATAATAGGATAAGAGGAGTTGTTGGTGCATGTGACAATATTCCCTATAAGGGTAGGCTCAAGTGAAGTGAAGAAATTGCACTATGAGGTAACATGTTTGGTTGCCCCACTATCAAAGTACCAAACATCTAAGTCTACTACAGATATACATTGTTCATGAGAAGATGGATCATAACTACAAACAGTAGTAAATTCCCATTCTTCATTCTACACAAGATTTGCAGGCTCTGTTTTGGGTGTAGAGGCCTCTGCAACAACCATTCTAGCCTCTTTCTTCTTTGCCTCTTTTGTAGTGAGTTTTAGACAACTCTTTATGACATGATCATTTTCCTTTACATTATTTGTAAAATAATTTCTGCTTTTCAGTTTTCTTGTCGTATATGTCATCCTTCTTTGATTGTGCACAATTAGCATATTTTTGTTTACTAGTAGATGAGCTCCATTTACCTTTGTGCTTCTAACTAACCAGGAAGGCTTGATCCACAACATGCATAATGGACTTATTCTAGCTAGATTGACCTTCCTACAACAGAACAAAGACTAAATCCTCAAATGTTAAGGCTTTTGGATTGTCTTTCATCATCAATCGAAAAGTAGAAGCGACACTCTACTAGAAGACCATTCAGAACAATCTGCACAAGTGAACTGTTAAGCAAGACTTCATCAGCAAAAATCAATTGCTCCTTCAAATCTTTGATCTTAGTAAAAAAAATTTCCATGGAATCTCTTTCGTTCATGTGCTCACTCTCCAACTATTTTTGGAGGTAAGCAACATGAGCCTCATTCCTTGCCTTGTATAAAGTGCTAAGTGTATCCCAAGCATCCTTTGTTATTCTGCAGGAGCAAATGTGAGGAATACTGGCATGTTTGACAAACAAGGCTATCAATGCATGTGCCTAAGCATCTCTGACATCCCAACAAAGTTGCTCTGTAGTAGGTGCAGTAGGAACCGCAACATGAACAAGAACATGAAGAATATCACCATCTTCAGCACCATCTGCATCACCTTCTATACCTGTATTTGCAGGTGTAATAAGATGTTTTTCAATACCCTATACAATATTTTTTTAGTCCTTTTGCAACCAATACATTATGCATCATATAAGCCCATAATGAGTAATTGGTACCATCTAACTTATCCTCAACAACCAACATACGGAATCCATCACTACTTGACTCAAATACCCTGATAGAGAAAAATGATTGTATCTCAAAAAGCTGAATAGAACTACCCTATCGATTTTTTCTAAACCTATAGCAGACTTTTGAGGCGCTTATACTGGCAAACCAAAACCTGTATATATCTTTGGCACAAAAAGATGAAATTGCTTGCACAAGCACTACAATATTGTGTTCGGAGGCTGAAACAAGCTAAGGTTGCGATTTCGACACCATATAAAAAAGTTGTTTTGAACTCCTAATCACCCTAAGTATGCTCACCAAATTTCATATGATTCTGAGACTATGACTGGAGGGGTGTTGACAATGCCCTAGATGATGCGATGACATGCTCTGATACCAATTGTTGGAGTTTAAGGTCTTCGGAAGCACACAAACAACACAAGGAAGAAGAAGAAGCTTGGAGCATGTCGAGGGAAAGAAACCTCTTGAAGAGGGAAAAAAGTCCCCCACTAGTCCTATTGTGTTCACACACATCACTACCTAAATTTATCAACAATCTGACATCGAATAACCTATGTTTGCTCCCATATTCATCTATTCACTTTGAAGATGCAATCCTCATGGGGAAGGACAATATGGAATGATCCATAAAGTCAAGATAAGACACCCAAGGTTTTGCAATGAGATATTTACAACTAAACTATTCAAAGTACATGATGGTGACATGCAAACAATAAAGAATGTAGAAATGCTTGAATCCACAATTTTATCTAATACCCATAGTGGGACCATCAACCCACTAGCTCTTGCTTAAAATCACATTAAAATCCCATGCCTCATTTTCTAACTATGGAATGGTGGTACCCTTGACATGTGGCTTGAAAAAATGAAGAAAGAATCATTAGATGTACCATGTAGCAGAGGAATCAAGGACATGAAGGATGACACAACTTCAATGATGCAAAATATTTGGAAGCTCATCAATTGAATACTACAAATATTCTTGTTTTTGCATACATGTAATATATCACATAATGACCTCCATCCAAGAACATACTATTGCATTTTGAAGCAGATCATGTTTATATCGGATTGTGTGACTTTGGCAGAGAAACATGTTTACCAACAAAGAAAAGATTTCCAAAGTTAGTAGATCTTGAGATATCTACAAGGAATTAGTGGAGTTATTGGTGGATTGCACCAGAGTGCATATTTTTTGACTTACAACGTAAAGGATTAGCATAAAATTTACTTCAATGTTTTTTTCAAGTTGATTGTTCTTTATCGAACAATAATCAATTCGCATTGTATCTCATTTCAAAAGTTTTTTTTACAAGATATCCTTCACCAATGTGTAGATTGGGATGATCACCTGAAGAATGTAGGAATAGGTTTGGGTCATGCTCAGAATCGTGAAAAAATTATAATCAAAGACGTTCCTCTTCCTCGAAAGTGGCCATATTCCACCTGAACAACATAATGTTATTCATGATTTATCATCATAGGTAGTGTTATACAATGAAGGATTTACAATTCTTGATGTACATAGAACAATTGATGGTCAACAAGAGAGAAATGATAAATAAAAAAATCAAGTGAAAATTTTACAAATATCTCGGGATGTATATAAGAATAGATATGGAAGACTATCAGAGGCATCATCATGTTTTGATCATTTCACTATGGATGAATTACTACATTAACAAAATAATGAATAGACAAGCCATTTTTGTAGTACACATAAAGCTTTGTAATAAAAACAAATTTGTGTAAAAGAATCATCTTTTATTATACATACATATTTTTTGTAATTGTATACAATCAAAGTACTTAGAATACATCATTTTGTATATCATCATCTATTATAGGTATCGTGTCATCAGTTTCTTCCATGTTTGTGTTGATATATTTAGGTGATGGTGTGCATGAACACACTAGGACTGCCAGGGCACTTTTTTCCCTCTTTAGGAGGTTTTTTTTCCCTGGCTTGTATATATGACTATAGCCCTAACGGGTTGCTAATCTTTGTACATTCTAGTGGTAATACATTTAGTATTATCTGTTGTGCTTCAAGCTTCTTCTTCTTACTTCTTCTACTTGTGTGCTTCTGTAGACCTCGAACTCCAAAAATTGGTATCAGAACAAGTCGCCACTTCATCTAGGGCATCATCAACACCTTTCCGGTCACAGTCTTAGAATCCTACAAAATTTGGTGTGCATACTCAAGCTGATTAGGAGAATAAAATTGCTTCACTTTGTGGTGCCAAAATCGTGATCTGAGCTCGTTTTTGCCTTCGAACGCACTATCATAGTGCTTATGTAGGCTATTTCATCTTTTTGTGCGAAAGATATATACGGGTTTTGGTACGCCAGTATAAGCACCTCAAAGTCTACTACAGGTTTAGTAGAACTCATCTGGGTAGTTTTGTTCAACTTTTTCTAATACAATCATTTTTTTGCATCAGGGTGTTTTAGTGAGTGGCCACTGGGCATGGCTGAAAGCAGTGATGTATTTCGTACGTTGGCTATTGAGGATAAGTTGGATGGTACGAATTACCCATTGTGGGCTTATATGATGCATCATGTATTGGTCGCAAACGGATTGCGGAATATTGTGCAGGATGTTGTTGATATATTTAGGTAGTGATGTGTGTGAACATACTAGGACCGCTAGGCCACTTTTTTCCCTCTTTAGGAGGTCTTTTTCCCCCGGCTTGTAAATACGCCTATTGCCCTAATGGGGTACTTATCTTTGTACACTCTCTAGTAATACATTCTGTTGATATACTTAGGTAGTGATGTGTGTGAACACTCTAGGACCGCCGGGGCACTTTTTTCCCTCTTTAGGAGGTTTTTTTCCCCCGGCTTGTCTATACGCCTATTGCCCTAATGGGCTACTTATCTTTGTACATTCTCTAGTAATACATTCAGTATTGTGTGTTTGTGCTCCAAGCTTCTTCTTCTTCCTTGTGTTGTTCGCGTGCTTCCGCAGACGTCTATCTCCAACAATTGGTATTAGAGCAGATCGTCGCTTCTTCTAGGGCACCGTCGACACTCCTCCGTTTGCAGTCTCAGATTTGCACGAAATTTGGTGAGCATACTCAGGGTGTTTCCGAGCTCGTTTCGGCCTTCGAACGCACTATCGCAGTGCTTGTGCAGGCTATTTCGTCCTTTTGTGCCAAAGGTATATAACAGTTTCTGTTCGCCAGTTTAAGCGTCTCGAAGTCTGCTATAGGTCTAGCAGAACTCATCTGGGCAGTTCCGTTCAACTTTTTGAGATATAGTCAATTTTCTGCATCAAGGTATTTTAGTCACCGGCCATGGCTGAAAGCAGTGATGTATTCTGTATGTTGGCTGTTGAGGATAAGTTGGATGGTACCAACTACCCATTATGGGCTTATATGATGCGACATGTACTGGTTGCAAAAGGACTGTGGAACATTGTGCAGGGTGTTGAAAGAAGTCCTGTTACACCTGCGACTACAGGTACTACAAATACAGGTGCTGGAGGTGCTTGAGCTGATGAAGATGGTGTCGAAGATGATATTCCACAGATTCCTATTCGTGCTGTTGTTTCTGTTGCACCTACTGCAGAGCAGATTCGTTGGGATGGCAGAGATGCCCATGCACATGCATTGATAGCTTTGTCTGTCAAACGTGCCATTATTCCTCACATTCTCTCTTGTAGAACAACAAAGGATGCTTGGGATACACTTACCACTTTGTACCAGGCTAGGAATGAGGCTCGTGTTGCTTACCTCCGAAAACAGTTGGAGAGTGAGCACATGAATGAAGGTGATTCTATGGACAATTTTCTTACAAAGATCAAAGACCTGAAGGAACAATTGATTTCTGCTGATGAGGTTATACCAGATAGCTCACTTGTGCAGACCGTTCTGAATGGTCTTCCTGATTCATATCAGAGTTTTGCCTCTACTCTTCGGTTGATGATGAAAGGCAATCCAAATGCCTTGTCATTTGAGGAATTAGTCTCTATTCTGTTGCAGGAAGATCAGTCCAGGCAGAACAGGTCCATTATGCGTGTTGCAGATCAAGCTTTCCTGGCTAGTCAGAAGGGCAAAGGAAAATGGAGCTCTTCTACTAGTAAGCAGAAATCTGCAAATGTTGCACAATCGAAGAACCAGGATAAAGATGAGAAGAAATTAGAAAAGCAGAAATTGTTCTGCAAGTACTGTAAAGGAAATGAACATATTATAAAGAACTGTCCAAAACTGGCTGCTAAAGAGGCAAAGAAGAAAGAGGCTGGAATGGTTGTTGCAGAGGCCTCTACACCAAAAACAGAGTCAGCAAATCTTGTGCAGGAAGAAGAATGGGCGTTTACTACTATCTGTAGTTTTGACCCATCTTCTCATGATCAGTGCATGTCTTCAGTAGACTCAGATGTTTGGTACTTTGATAGTGGGGCGACCAAACATATTACCTCGCAGCATAGTTTCTTCTCTTAACTCGAGCCTGCCCCTACAGGGAATACTCTCACATGCGCCAATAACTCCTCTTATCCTGTTATGGGAGTTGGTAAGATCATTCTGACTACTGCTGATGGTAGTTCTTTCACTTTGTCAGATGCTTTATTTGTGCCAGGGATAAAAAAGAACATGTTATCAGTTTTTGCATTAGCCAAGATTGGCTTGGTTGTGAAATTCGTTGATGACAGGTGTACAGTCCATGATCTCTCAAATGGTGATGTGATTATTGCTTCTGGCATCTTATGTCATGGGCTGTATAAGCTCATAGACTATGAAAGATCTGTGAATGATTCGGCATGTGCAGTTCATGATTCTCAGGCTATGTCAGATGCAAAGCTTTGGCATGCACTCTTTGGTCATCTGAATTCTGCTAGTTTGCTACGCCTGCAGAAATCTGAAATGGTGTCCTCTTTGCCCAAACTTGAGGCTCCTGGAAAACATGTTTGTGAAGGCTATATTTTGGGCAAAATGCAGCATTCTTCCTTTCCAAAAGATGGTTCAGTTCGGGCTACGTAGAAATTGCAGCTTGTACATAGTGATGTCTGTGGTCCTATGCAGACACCCTCTTTTGGAAATTACCTTTACTTCGTGACTTTCATTGATGATTTTTCCAGGCATGCATGGGTATATCCACTCAAAGAAAAGTCCGAAGTGTTCATGTGCTTCAAACAGTTTTTGGTTTTGGCTGAAAATCTGTCAGCATGTAAAATGGGCACCCTCCGTTCTGATCGAGGGGGGGAATATATGTCTTCAGATTTTAATGCATTTCTGGCTGAACGTGGGATAAAACACGAATGTACAATGCCGTATACTGAAGTATTTCAATGGTGATGCACCACACTGCACTCTCCTTCTCGAGAGCTCCACGACGATATGCTCGAAGTAGAAAACCGAGCTCCTGACGCCACACACAGTACTCCGCACAGAGGTTGTAGAATACGCAGAAAACGAAGTACAAAGGGAGCACGAAGACAGACTTCTTAGGTCTTACAAATGCGGTCGAACTTACAGTCTGTGACTGACCAGGCCACTATATGTTTTATTAAAGAACATATACAAAGAAGTGTCCGGTGGCCATTTGGCCTTTCACATGGACACTAACGGTAACAATCTCCCACTAAAGGCCAATATGGCCAGAGTAACTATGGGAGAAAAAAGAAAGAATGATAAAGAATACCTGAGTGTAAGTATACAAACTATACCTCCCACCTGATGGGCATGTTACACAGTATACAAGTGACTGCGTAAGATCAAGAATCAAGTAACCCCCATCAAGTGACAACAGTGCCGAAAGCTATCCTGTGGTAGAGCTTTAGTCAAAGCATCTGCAGCATTATCTCGAGTGTGAACCTTCTCAAGAATAATGCTCTCAGTGGCTAAGCAATCTCTAATGAAGTGATACCTCACCTCAATGTGCTTGGTCTTTGCATGATAGACCGGATTCTTAGCCAAAGCAATGGCACTCTGACTATCACTAAGCAAGTGAGGTACATGCTGAAGTAAACCCATATCACAAGCAAGACGAGAAAGCCACAATGCTTCCTTACATGCCTCACTTGCTGCAACATACTCTGCTTCTGTGGTGGAAACAGCTGTACATTCTTGAAGACGGGATCTCCAGGAGATAGCACCTCCAGCAAAATGAAAAATGTACCCTGATGTAGACTTACGATTGTCTACACAACCAGCATAGTCAGAATCTGTGTAACCAATAATGGATGCTTTCCCTCTACCTAAGCATAGACACTTGTCCTTAGTGCCACTCAGATATCTCAAAATCATTTTGACGGCTTCCCAATGTTTCTTGCTAGGATTAGACATATATCTGCTCACAACTCCCACTGCAAATGCAATGTCTGGTCTCGTAGCTACCATAGCATACATGAGACTACCAACAGCAGACTGATAGGGAATTTTGGTCATGAATTCCTTTTCCTCATCTGATTTGGGGCAGTCATCCTTGCTCAATTTCACATATGTGGGTAAAGGTGTACTCAATGCCTTTCCACCCTGCATATTGAATCGATGAAGTACTTTGGATATGTACTCACTTTGAGACAAGTACATGCATCTTTTACTCCTATCACGAGTAATGCGCATGCCAAGAATATGTTTGGCATCCCCCAAATCCTTCATATCAAATGTCTGACTCAACTTCTTTTTGAGAATTGACAAATCATAAGAGGACTTCCCAGCAATCAACATATCATCGACGTAAAGTATCAAGCATATCAAGCTGCCATCAGAACATCTCTTTGTGTAGAGACAATGATCCTCATTGCTCCGAGAATAGCCTTGGGACTTCATAAAAGCATCAAACTTTTGGTACCATTGTCTAGGAGACTGTTTAAGTCCATACAAGCTCTTCTTGAGCTTACAAACTAGACTTTCCTTGCCAGGAACTACATAACCCTCTGGTTGTTCCATATAGATCTCATCTGTAAAATCTCCATGCAAGAAAGTTGTTTTCACATCCATTTGGACTAGCTCTAAGTCCTCCATTGCAACGAATCCAAGCAACATGCGCAAAGTAGTCATCTTGACCACTGGAGAGAAGATTTCCTCAAAATCAACACCATGTTGTTGCTTAAAACCCTTTGCAACAAGTCGTGCTTTATATTTTGGAGAAGCACTATCTGATGTGAATTTCAGCTTATATACCCATTTACATGGTAAAGCTTTCCTGCCCTTTGGCAAAGGTACTAAGTCCCAAGTACCATTCTTGTGAATAGAATCCAACTCACTCTTCATGGCACGCTCCCACTTGACATGATCCTCTGTCTGCATAGCCTCTTTGTAGCAAGAGGGCTCACCCGCATCTGTTAGCATAACAAAATCTAAACCTGGAACATATCTATCATGTGGATATGAGACACGTGCAGAACGTCTCAATGGTTGCTGAACAGGAACATGTGCAGACTGATCTGAATGGACATTCTCTTGAACATCCCTATGTGCAGCATTTTTATGCATGCTAACCGGAGGACTAGTATCCTCAAACACCACTCTTCTCACTTCAACCTCCTTAATCGGCTGTTTATGCATCTTAGACTCATTAAAATTGACATCACTACTTCTAATCACTGATCGTGTTTCAGGATCCCATAAGCGATATCCAAATTGTCCTTCTCGACCATATCCAAGAAAAATGCATTTCTTTGACTTATGGTCCAACTTCTGTCTAAGATTCTTGGGTATATGAACATATGCTTCACACCCAAAAACTCGAAGATGATCATAATATGGTGGTTTCCCTGTCCATAACTCTTGTGCCACTTTCAGACCTTTGGCAGTACTAGGTGAAAGGTTAATCACATGAACTGCAGTCAATACTGCTTCTGCCCAAAAACCTTGTGAGAGGTTTGCATGATGCAACATAGAGACTACTCTATCTTGAATAGTTCTATTCATCCTCTCAGCTACACCATTCTGTACTGGGGTATAAGGAGCTGTAAACTCTCTACGAATCCCTCTACATTGACAGAAAAGGCTGAATTCATGTGAGGTATACTCACCCCCATTATCTGAACGTAAAGCCTTAAGCTTAGTTCCTTTTTCAGTCTCAACTGAAGCAAGCCATTTTCTGAAAGTAGGGAATACATCATCCTTCGATTTCATAGGATATACCCAGACTTTTCTAGTAGCATCATCTATGAAAGTGACAAAGTAAAGAGAACCACCTAAGGACCTAGTGGGCATAGGACCACACACATCTGTATGAACAAGATCTAAAGGCTGAATTGAAGAGTCAATGTGCGTTTTATGCACATTTCTGGTTTGCTTTCCATATTGACAATGCTCACAAAATGAAAAATCAGAGAAAGATAACACAGGTAAGTAGCCAGAACGAGAAAGATTTTCCATTCCACTACGAGATATATGGCCCAAACGACCATGCCAAATACAAGCCATAGGCTGTTCAGTAACAGCTAACAAGTGTTTCTGTGATACAAATAAAGGGTAAAGTGAGCCAACTTTCCTTCCTTTTGCAATAACCATATTGCCCTTTGATATACGAAAGGACTGAGCATAGAAGACCACCTTGTAACCAAGGTCATCAAGTTGACCAACTGACATCAAACTGCGTGATAACTGAGGTACATGGCGTACATTATGCATAGTAAATTTTGAACCGTCAATGAACTGCACAACCACATCTCCAATCCCCACAACATCACACTGGTAAGAGTCACCAAGTCTCACGGTACCAAGAGACTTTGCTGCATAATTAGAGAACCATTCTCTATGTGGTGTCACATGGAAAGAAGCACCAGAATCTAGCAGCCAGGTGTGGGAAAGAGAATCAGCCATAAGTGCCTCAGATGGCACAGTACTATCAAGTGTCAACACATCAGCATCATCAGAAATAGCATTAATTTCTTCAATCTTCACAGTCGAAGTAGATGGTGCAGGTAACTGTTTAACATGCCCATCAATATTCTGTCCTTTACCTTTAGCATTCTTTAATGCATAACAGTCTTTCTTCATGTGTCCTTTCTTATGACAATAATGGCATTCAATATCCCTCTTCCTTGATTTACTTCTGCTCTTATTCCGTTGACCATTCTTTTCCTTGTTCTTGCTCCTGCCACGTTGTTGATTCTTTCCTTCGTAAGAATCACGAACATTATATGCATCTCCACTCTGAGTGCCAACCATAGATTTTCTACAAATCTCCTCACTCAAGAGTGCTCCACATATGTCATCATAGACGAGTTTACCACCTGGTGCACTATTGCTAATAGCTGTGCAAAATGTATCCCATGATGATGGCAGGGTGCATAACAGCAATACTGCTTTCATTTCATTGTCCATATCCATTTTCTGAGCCTGTAACTGGGAGAATATGGCATCAAACTCATTTAGATGAGCAGCAACACTATCTGTGTCCTTCATACGAAGGTCATATAATTTTCTCATCAGATATACTTTATTTGATGCCGTCTCTTTTTCATATGTATTGCATAACTTCTTCCAAAGCTCCTCTGCACTTTCACAGTCTAATACTGTAAAGTAAACATTATCTGCTAGGTGCAAGCGAATGGTAGACCTGGCCATTTCATCTAACTCATCCCAATCATCTTCATCCATGTCAGCAGGCTTCTTTGAAATCCCATTTACTGGCTTCCATTGCCTTCTTTGAATCAGCACATCTTTAATCTGATTCTTCCATAGATCAAAGTTTGTGCCATCAAATTTTCGGATCTCAAAATGGTCTTTGCCCTGCAAGTTATAGCTCCTCCTCGGAACGCTAGCACTAGACCCTGATCCACCGGATGTGCCTGAGACCTCTGATGCCATGATCGTAGAGAATTGAATAGAATGATAATGGAGCTAGAAGAGTCCAAACACCAACAAATAAGTGTATCAAGGAGTAAATCGACCATTATATAGTTGACTAAACCAGAAATCTGGAAAAATTTTGCCAGAGTATCCTCTGCAAAATTAGCATATGACTAGTGTCAAAGTATCATAAAACTGCAAGTACTGACATGTCTACCTGCATAGTGAATCACTGACTCCACTGCATATAATCAGTTACCCAATAGAAGCCAACTAGGCTTATCGAGCACCTATGAACAACTATCATACATCTCCTATGGTGAGGCTGGGTAAGTCTTCCACCTGCATCACCGAAGAGACCCCGACATCTGGGTGTCTCCCAGTTAAGAAAACCTCACCACGACCCTCTTTATCAAACGTAAAAGGCTTTATGCAAAGAACGTAACCGCTATATCAATGCCCACATGGACGTACATAAGCGGTATCCACAGAAGCGTACATGGTGTGTATGTGCTCAATATATGCAGTAAAATGACACTGAAAGGCTGAATACACAGCCCAAAAACTAGCCAGTAACACCTGCAAGTGTCTGTCAACTCTGATGTTTTAGGCTTTAAAAACCTGCATAAATTTGCAGCGACTGCTCCCACCAAAACTGAAAACCCCTCGAGAAACCTGTAGTTTTACGAGTGTGGCTGAAAATACAGCCCCAAAGGTTGATATTTATTGTCTGAGAAGTACAAGGAACACTCTTCTTGATATTCTTGGACCTGTGTGAAGAGAACTACGTGCGAAAGTACTCCGAAATGGCTCCAAAAACACCCCAAAATTGCTTCAGAAATAGGCTTTAAAAGCAAAAATGAAGCTTTGAGGGACCAAAACTTGTTCAAGGTAATGTCAACCTTAGTCTTTCCCCTTCTTCAAACACCACAAGAGTGTAGCTTAGTGGCAAGAGATTGCCACGGTTAAGCGAGCTCTGGGGGGAACAGTACTGGGATGGGTGACCTCCCGAGAAGTACCGGGAACCTCTATATTCCTTGATCGTTGAGGTCCTCCCTCGCGCGTAGCCAACGGCGCCAACGGTGACTTCAGTGACTCGAATGACAAGGTATGCCAAGGTCTATGCCTTGGTCTCCGTCTTAGTCGAAAGCCTTGGAGAAAATTGGATGGTTGCTATGCAATCTGAATATGATGCTATAATGAAGAATGGTACATGGTCTTTATGTGACTTGCCTCCTGGCAAGAAGGCCATTGGCACTAAGTGGGTATACAAGCTGAAGCGTAAACCTGATGGTACATTTGACAGGTATAAGGCTAGGCTTGTTGCAAAGGGTTATGCACAGGAAAGAGGCATTGATTTTGATGAGACCTTTGCACCTACATGCCGTATGACTACTGTTCGGAGCATTTGTGCACTTGCAGCCCATCATGGTTGGAATGTACATCAGTTGGACATTAAAACAACATTTCTGAATGGTGACTTGCATGAAGAAGTGTATGTTTTTCAGCCCCGTGGCTTTGTGTAGAAAGGGCATGAAAACCAGGTTTGCAGGTTAAAGAAGGCATTATATGGTTTAAAGCAAGCACCACGTGCTTGGTATGAGAAGATACATGCCTATCTGATTGCAAATGGTTTTGAGAACAATCCAACTGAAAGCACCTTATATGTTAAACGTGCTAATGATGTGCTTCTGATCATTGTTGTGTATGTTGATGACATGCTGCTCACTAGTCCTATTGAGACACATATTGCTGATTTTAAGGCTGATTTGCATGCCTCATTTGAGATGTCTGATTTGGGGCATTTGCATCACTATTTGGGCATTCAGTTTATGCACGTTGATGGTGGAATGGCTTTGTGTCAAATGAAATATATTGACACATTATTGCAGCGTTTTGGCCTTGAAGACTGTAAGCCTATTGCCACTCCTATGGAGACAGGTTTACGATTGAGTCTTCATGATGCTGGAGATGCATTTGATGATGTTCTTTATCAGCAGGTTGTTGGATGCTTGATTTACTTATGCATTACTCGGTCAGATATTCAGTTTGCTGTCTCACAGATGAGCAGGTTTATGCATTGCCCAGGAGTCACGCATTGGAAAGCGGTTAAGCGCATCTTTCGCTACTTGAGTGGTACTAGGCTACTTGGGTTGTTTTATCCCAAGGGGGGATCAGATTTGCATGCTTTTTCTGACTCAGATTGGGCTTTGCATGCTTTTTCTGACTCAGATTGGGCTGGTTGCTATGACACTCGTGTGTCCACTAGTGGTTTTTGCTTCATGCTTGGTACCTCATGTATATCTTGGTTGAGCAAGAAGCAGCCTATTGTGGCCACTTCCAATTGTGAGGCTGAGTATAGGGCAGCTTTCACAGCGACTGTTGAGTGTGTGTGGCTCAGACGCCTTTTGGCTGATTTGGGTGTTGGCCAGTCTTCTGCCACCACCATCTTCACTGACAGTCAGAGCGCATTGGCAGTTGTGAGGAACCCTGTGTTCCATGCTCACACTAAGCACATTGAGGTGCATTATCACTATGTCAGGGAGAGGTTCTCTACTGGGGAGATCAACTTGGCATATGTGCCCACGCAGGAGAACATTGCAGACCTTTTCACAAAGGCTCTGCCTAGGGAGAAGTTTGAAGCTTTCCGTAAAGCTTTGGGCTTACTTCCTTTTGTGGAGTGATTTCCACATAGCTTGGTACTTCCTTATACATGAGTGCCAGCTCCTTGTTCACCGCATCACTCCCAGGGGGGATTTGTTGATATATTTAGGTAGTGCTGTGTGTGAACACTCTAGGATCGCCGGGGCACTTTTTTCCCTCTTTAGGAGGTTTTTTTCCCCCGGCTTGTATATATGCCTATTGCCCTAATGGGCTACTTATCTTTGTACATTCTCTAGTAATACATTCAGTATTGTGTGTTTGTGCTCCAAGCTTCTTCTTCTTCCTTGTGCTGTTCGCGTGCTTCCGCAGACATCTATCTCCAACACATTCAGTATTGTGTGTTGTGCAACCCAAGCTTCTTCTTCTTCCTTGTGTTGTTCGCGTGCTTCCGTAGACGTCTAACTCCAACAATTGGTATCAGAGCAGGTTATCGATTCATCTAGGGCACCGTCGACACTCCTCCGTTTGCAGTCTCCAATTCACACGAAATTTGGTGAGCATACTTAGGGTGTTTCAGAGAGCAAAACCGCTTCGCTCTGTGGTGCCGAAATCGCGATCTGAGCTCGTTTAAGCCTCTGAACGCACTATCGTAGCACTTATGCAGGCTATTTCGTCTTTTTGTGCCAAAGGTATATACCTTTTTCGATTCACCAGGTATAAGCATCTCGAAGTCTGCTACAGGTTTAGTAGAACTTGTCTCGACAGTTCCCGTTCAACCTTTTGAGATACAGTCAATTTTCTACATCAAGGTATTTTAGTCACCGGCCATGGCTGAAAGCAGTGATGTATTCCATATGTTGGCTGTTGAGGATAAGTTGGATGGTACCAACTATCCATTATGGGCTTATATGATGCGACATGTATTGGTTGCAAAAGGATTGTGGAACATTGTGCAGGGTGTTGAAAGACGTCATGTTACACCTGTAACAACAGGTACTCCAAATACAGGTGTTGGAGCTGATGAAGATGGTGTCAAAGATGATATTGTGCAGATTCCTGTTCATGCTGCTGTTTCTGCTGCACCTACTATAGAGCAGATTCGTTGGGATGGCAAAGATGCCCAGGCACATGCATTGATAGCTTTGTCTGTCAAACGTGCCATTATCCCTCATATTCGCTCTTGTAGAACAGTTAAGGATGCTTGGGATACACTTACCACATTGTACCAAGCTAGGAATGAGACTCGTGTTGCTTACCTCCGAAAACAGTTGGAGAGTGAGCACATGAATGAAGGTGATTCTATGGACAATTTCCTAACAAAGATCAAAGACTTGAAGGAACAATTGATTTCTGCTAATGAGGTTATACCAGATAGCTCACTTGTGCATACCATTCTGAATGGTCTTCCTGATTCATATCAGAGTTTTGCTTCTACTCTTTGGTTGATGATGAAAGGAAATCCAAATGCCTTGTCACTTGAGGAGTTAGTCTCTGTTCTTCTGCAGGAAGATCAGTCCAAGCAGAACAGGTCCATTATGCGTGTTGCAGATCAAGCTTTCCTGGCTAGCCAGAAGGGCAAAGGAAAATGGAGCTCTTCTACTAGTAAGCAAAAATCTGCAAATGTTGCACATTCGAAGAACCAGGATAAAGATGAGAAGAAATTAGAAAAGCAGAAATTGTTTTGCAAGTATTGTAAAGGGAATGATCATATCATAAAGAACTCTCCAAAACTGGCTGCAAAAGAGGCAAAGAAAAAGGAGGCTGGAATGGTTGTTGCAAAAGCCTTTACACCAAAAACAGAGTCCGCTAATCTTGTGCAGGAAGAAGAATGGGCGTTTACTATTGTTTGCAAATTTTGACCCATCTTCTCATGAGTAGTGCATGTCTGCAGTGGACTCAGATGTGTGGTACTTTGACAGTGGGGCGACCAAATATATTACCTCGCAGCGCAGTTTCTTCTCTTCACTCGAGCCTACCCCTACAGGGAATACTGTCACATGCGCCAACAACTCCTCTTATCCTGTTATGGGAGTTGGTAAGATCATTCTGACTACTGCTGATGGTAGTTCTTTCACCTTGTTAGATGCTTTATTTGTGCCAGGGATCAAGAAGAATATGTTATCAGTTTCTGCATTAGCCAAGATTGGCTTGGTTGTGAAATTTGTTGATGACAGATGTACAGTTCATGATCTATCAAATGGGGATGTTATTATTGCTTCTGGCATTTTATGTTGTGGGTTGTATAAGCTCATAGACTATGAAAGATCTGTGAATGATTCGGCATGTGCAGTTCATGATTCTCAGGCTATCTCAGATGCAAAGCTTTGGCATGCACGCTTTGGTCATCTGAATTTTGCTAGTTTGCTACGCTTGCAGAAATCTGATATGGTTTCTTCTTTGCCCAAGCTTGAGGCACCTAGAAAACATGTATGTGAAGGCTGTATTTTGGGCAAAATGTAGCGTTCCTCCTTTCCAAAAGATGGTTCAGTTTGGGCTACGCAGAAATCGCAGCTTGTACATAGTGATGTTTGTGGTCCTATGCAGACACACTTTTGGAAACTATCTTTACTTCGTGACTTTCATTGATGATTTTTCCAGGCATGCATGGGTATATCCATTGAAGGCAAAGTCCGAAGTGTTTTTGTGCTTCAAACAGTTTTTGGTTTTGGCTGAAAATCTGTCAGCATGTAAAATGGGCACCCTCCGTTCTGATCGAGGGGGGGATTATATGTCTTCTGATTTTAATGCATTTTTGACTGAACGTGGGATAAAACACCAGTGTACAGTTCCATATACACCTCAACAGAATGGAGTTGTTGAACGGAAGAACAGGTCACTCATGGAGATGGCGAGGTGTATGGTCAAGAGTCAGGTGAATGGTCAAGAGTCAGGCTTTACCACATAGTTTCTGGCTTGAGGTTGTCATGTGTGTAGCATATGTACTTAACAGGTGTCCCACTAAAGCGCTACAGTCTATCACTCCATATGAGGCTTGGCATGATCGCAAGCCATCTGTTGCTCATTTGTGGGTTTTTGGTTGTTTGGCATATGCACTAGTGCCTGAACAACATCGCAAAAAATTGGATGATAAGGTAGTAAAATGTATTTTTGTTGGGTACAGTTCTGAAAGTAAAGGCTATCGTCTGTATCATCCACAAACTAAATGCATTCTGGTTAGCCGTGATGTTGTTTTTGTGGAAGATGCTATTCAGCCATTGCTTTCATGTACTAAGGAGACATATGTTAGCTCCAAAGACATGTATGATACTTTGATGCCTCTTTTTACAGGTGGACAGTCTACTGCTAGTCCTAATGAGGCAACTTCTCAGCCTTTGGAGGTTGCATGTGATGATGCAGATCATCCCATTTCTGATGCAGATTTACATGATGCACTTGTTGATGAGAGAGCTGATATTGAGGAGGCAAAAACTATGCCAAAATGGTTTGTGCAGACTTTGCGTGACAGCAAATTAGATGCACCTTTGTCATATCGTACTCGTTCAGGCTCTCATAGTGCCTCCTTTGCATCAGTTTGCTATGCTATGGCTACGTCTAGTCTCTGTGATGAGAATGAGCCTCTTTCTTTTGATGAAGCACAAAATTCAGAAAATTGGATGGCTGCTATGCAATCTGAATATGATGCTATAATGAAGAATGGTACATGGTCTTTATGTTACTTGCCTCCTGGCAAGAAGGCCATTGGCACTAAGTGGGTATACAAGCTGAAGCGTAAACCTGATGGTACAGTTGACAGGTATAAGGCTAGGCTTGTTGCAAAGGGTTATGCGTAGGAAAGAGGCATTGACTTTGATGAGACCTTTGCACCCACATGCCGTATGACTACTGTTCGGAGCATTTGTGCACTTGAAGCCCATCATGGTTGGAATGTACATCAGTTGGACATTAAAACAACATTTCTGAATGGTGACTTGCATGAAGAAGTGTATGTTTTTTAGCCCCGTGGCTTTGTGCAGAAAGGGCATGAAAACCAGGTGTGCAGGTTAAAGAAGGCATTATATGGTTTAAAGCAAGCACCACGTGCTTGGTATGAGAAGATACATGCCTATCTGGTTGCACATGGTTTTGAGAACAATCCAACTGAAAGCACCTTATATGTTAAACGTGCTAATGATGTGCTTCTGATCATTGTTGTCTATGTTGACGACATGCTGCTCACTAGTCCTATTGAGAAGCATATTGCTGATTTCAAGGCTAATTTGCATGCCTCATTTGAGATGTCTGATTTGGGGCATTTGCATCACTTTATGATGTTGGAGATGCATTTGATGTTGTTCTCTATCAGTCGTTGGATGCTTGATTTACTTATGCATTACTCGGCCAGATATTTAGTTTGTTGTCTCAAAGATGAGCAGGTTTATGCATTGCCTAGGAGTCACGCATTGGAAGGCGGTTAAGCACATGTTTCGCTACTTGAGTGGTACTCGGCTACTTGGGTTGTTTTATCCCAAGGGGGGATCACTACCGCCAGATTTTCATGCTTTTTCTGACTCAGATTGGGCTGGTTGTTATGACACTCGTGTGTCCACCAGTGGTTTTTGCTTCATGCTTGGTAGCTCATGTATATCTTGGTTGAGCAAGAAGCAGCCTACTGTGGCCACTTCCAGTTGTGAGGTTGAGTATAGGGCAACTTTCATAGCGAGTGTTTAGTGTGTGTGGCTCAAACGCCTTATGGCTGATTTGGGTGTTGGCCAGTTTTCTGCCACCACCATCTTCACTGACAGTAAGAGCGCATTGGCAGTTGCGAGGGACCTTGTGTTCCATGCTCGCACTAAGCACATTGAGGTGCATTATCACTATGTCAGGGAGAGGTTCTCTGCTGGGGAGATCAGCTTGACATATGTGCCCACGCAGGAGAACATTGCAGACGTTTTCAAGAAGGCTCTGCCTAGGGAGAAGTTTGAAGCTTTCCGCAAAGCTTTGAGCTTACTTCCTTTTGTGGCGTGATTTCCAGATAGCTTGGCACTTCCTTATACATGAGTGCCAGCTCCTTGTTCACTGCATCACTCCCAGGGGGGTTTGTTGATATATTTAGGTAGTGATATGTGTGAACATACTAGGATCGCCGGGGTACTTTTTTCCCTCTTTAGGAGGTTTTTTTCCCCCGACTTGTAAATATGCCTATTGCCCTAATGGGCTACTTATCTTTGTA
Source organism: Ceratopteris richardii (assembly GCA_020310875.1). Taxonomy (NCBI): domain Eukaryota; kingdom Viridiplantae; phylum Streptophyta; class Polypodiopsida; order Polypodiales; family Pteridaceae; genus Ceratopteris; species Ceratopteris richardii. The sequence continues at coordinate 101,741,928 of CM035426.1, forward strand.
CATTCTCTAGTAATACATTCAGTATTGTGTGTTGTGCTCCAAGCTTATTCTTCTTCCTTGTGCTGTTCGTGTGCTTCCGCAGACGTCTAACTCCAACAGATGTTTGTAGATGGCATTGAAGATGATGATATTTTGCACACTCTTGTTCCTATTGCACCTACGATAGATCAAATTCGTCCGAATGGCATAGATGCTCAGGCACATGCATTGATAGCCTTTTCTATCAAATGTGCCATTATTCCTCACATTCACTCTTTTAGAAGAGCTAAGGATGCTTGGGATACACTTACCACATTGTACCAGGCTAGGAATGAGGCTCGTGTTGCTTAACTTTGAAAACAATTGGAGAGTGAGCATATGAATGAAGGTGATTCTATGGACAATTTTCTCACAGAGATCAAGGATTTGAAGGAACAATGGATTTTTGTTGATGAAGTCCTTCTCGATAGTTCACTTGTGCAGAATGTTCTAAATGGTCTTCACGACTCATATCAAAGTTTTGCTTCTACTCTTCGTTTGATGATGAAAGGCAATCCAAATGCCTTAACATTTGAGAATTTAGTTTCTGTTTTGTTGCACGAAGATCAGTCTAGGTAGAATAGGTGCATGTTGCAAATCAAGCTTTCCTGGCTAATCAGAGGGGCAAAGGTAAATGGAGCTCTTCTAATAGTAAGCAGGAATCTGCTAATTCTGCATAAAAAAAGAAGGATGACATAGACGATAAGAAAACTAAAAAGCATAAATTATTTTGCAAGTACGGTAAAGCAAATGATCATGTCATAAAGAATTATCCAAAACTGGCTGGAAAAGAGGCAAAGAAAAAAGAGGCTGGAATGGTTGTTGCAGAGGCCTCTACACCAAAAACAGAGTCTGCTAATCTCGTGTAGGATGAAGAATGGGTGCTTACTACTGTCTACAATTTTGAACCTTTCTCATGAGTAGTGCATGTCTGTAGTAGACTCAGATGTTTGGTACTTTGATAGTGGGGCAACCAAACATATTACCTCGCAGCATAGTTTCCTCACTTCACTTGAGCCTGCCCCTACAAGGAATACTATCACATGTGCCAAAAACTCCTCTTATCCTATTATGGGAGTTGGTAAGATTATTCTGACTATTGCTGATGGTAGTTCTTTTACATTGTCAGATGCTTTATATGTGCCAAGGATCAAGAAAAATCTGTTATGAGTCTGCATTAGCCAAGATTGGATTGGTTGTGAAATTTGTTGATGATAGATGTACAGTTCATGATCTGTCAAATGGCAACATGATTACTGCTTTTGGCATTTTATGTCGTGGGCTGTATAAGCTCATAGATTATGAAAAATCTATGAATGATTGAGCATGTGCAATACATGATTCTCAAGCTATGTCAAATGCAAATCTTTGGCATGCACGCTTTGGTCATCTGAATTTTGCTAGTTTGCTATGCCTATAGAAATTTGAAATGGTGTCCTCTTTGCCCAAACTTGAGGCACTCGATAAACATGTCTATGAAGGCTGTATTTTGGGCAAAATGCAGCATTCCTCCTTTCCAAAAGATGGTTCAGTTTGAGCTACTCAAAAGGTTCAACTTGTTCATAGTGGTGTCTTTGGTCCTATGCAAAAACCCTCTTTTGGAAACTGACAATCATAGATGATTTTTATAGGCATGCATGGGTATATCCATTGAAAACAAAGTTCAAAGTGTTTATGTGCTTCAAACAGTTTTTTGTTTTTGCTAAAAATCTGTCAAGATGTAAAATGGGCACCCTTCATTCTGATCGAGGGGGAAAATATATCTTCTCACGTTAATGAATTTTTGGCTTAACGTGGGATAAAACATCAGTGTATAGTGCCGTATACACCTCAATAGAATGGAGTTTCTGAACGGAAGAACATGTCACTCATGGAGATGGTGAGGTGTATGGTCAAGAGTGAGGCTTTACCACATAGTTTATGGCTTGAGGCTGTTATGTGTGCATCATATGTACTTAATTGGTGTCCCACTAAAGTGCTGTAGTCTATCACTTCATATGAGGCTTGGCATGGTCGCAAGCCATCTGTTGCTCATCTGCGTGTTTTTGGTTGTCTCGCATATGCATTAGTGCCCGAACAACATCGCATAAAATTGGATGATAAAGCAGTAAAATGTCATTTTGTTGTGTACAGTTCTAAAAGCAAAGGCTATCGTCTGTATCATTTAGAGACAAAACACATTCTGGTTAGCCGTGATGTTGTTTTCATGGAAGATGCTATTCAACCATTAATTTCATGTACTAATGAGACATCAATTAGCTCCAAAGGCATGTATGATACTTTGCTACCTCTTTTTACAGGTGGATAGTCTAGTGCTAGCCCTAATGAGGCAACTTCTCAGCCTTTACAGGTTTCATGTGATGATGCGGATCATTTCATTTATGATGCAGATTTACATGATGCACTTGTTGATGAGAGGTCAGATATTGAGGAGGCAAAAACTATGGCTAGTCTCTTTGATATTGAGGTCAGATATTGATATGGCTAGTGCAGACTTTGCGTGACAAAAAATTAGATGCACCTCTTTCATATCGTATCTCGGTCAGGCTCTCATAGTGCCTCTTTTGCATCAAATTGCTATGCTATGGCTGCGTCTAGTCTCTATGATGAGAATGAGCCTGTTTTGTTTGATGAAGCACAAAATTAAAAAAATTGGATGGTTGTTATGCAATCTGAATATGATGCTATAATGAACAATGGCACCTGGTCTTTATGTGACTTGCCTCCTGGCAAGAAGGCCATTGGCACTAAGTGGGTATACAAGCTCAAGCATAAGCCTGATGGAATAGTTGACAAGTATAAGGCTAGGCTTGTTGCAAAGGGTTATGCATAGGAATTAGGCATTGATTTTGATGAGATCTTTGCACCTACATGCCGAATGACTACTGTTCATAGCATCTGTGCATGTGCAGCTCATCATGGTTGGAATGTACATCGGTTGGACATTAAAACTCCATTTTTGAATGATGACTTGCATGAAGAAGTGTATGTTTCTCAACCCCGTGGCCGTGTGGGGAAAGGCATGAAAATGAGGTGTGTAGGTTAAAGAAGGCATTATATGGTTTAAAGCAAGCACCACGTGCTTGGTATGAAAAGATACATGCCTATCTGATTGCAAATGGTTTTCAGAATAGTTCAACTGAAAGCATATTATATGTTAAGTGTGCTAATAATGTGCTTCTAATCATTGTTGTGTATGTTGATGACATGATGCTCACTCGTCCTCATGAGAAGCATATTGCTGATTTTAAGGCTGATTTGCATGCCTCATTTGAGATGCCTGATTTGGGGCATTTGCATAATTATTTGGGCATTCAATTTATGCAAGTTGATGTTAAAATAGCTTTGTGTCAAATGAAATATATTGACACATTATTGCAGTGTTTTGGCCTTGAAGACTGCAAACCTATTGCCACTCTTATGGAGATAGGTTTACGATTGAGTCTTCATGATGCTGGAGATGCATTCGATGTTGTTCTCTATCAATAGGCTATTAGATGCTTGATTTATTTATGCATTACTCAGCCAGATATTCAGTTTGCTATCTCATAGATGAGCAAGTTTATGCATTGCCCAAGTGTCAAGCATCGGTAGACGGTTAAGCGCATCTTTTGCTACTTGAGTGGTACCTGACAACTTGGATTGTTTTATCCCAAGGGGGGATCACTACCGCCAGATTTGCATGCTTTTTGTGATAGTGATTGGGTTGGTTGCTATGACACTCATGTGTCCACTAGTGGCTTTTGCTTCATGCTTGGTAGCTCATGTATATCTTGCTTGAGCAAGAAGCAACCTATTGTGGCCACTTCCAATTGTGAGGTTGAGTATAGGGCATCTTTCACAGGGATCGTTGAGTGTGTGTGGATCAAAAACCTTATGACTGATTTGGGTGTTGGTTAGTCTTCTACTACCACCATCTTCACTGACAGAGCGCATTGGCATTTGTGAGGAACCCTATGTTCCATGCTTGCACCAAGCACATTGAGGTGCATTATCATTATGTTAGGGAGAAGTTTTCTACTGGAGAGATCAACTTGGCATATGTGCCCACAGAAGAGAACATTGCATACCTTTTCATGAAGGCTCTGCCTAGGGAGAAGTTTGAAGCTTTGCGCAAAGCTTTGGGCTTAGTTTCTTTTGTGGATTGATTTCACATAGCTTAGAACTTCCTTATACATGAGTGCCTGCTCCTTGTTCACCGCATCATTCCCAAGGGGGATTTGTTGATATCTTTAGGTAGTGATGTGTCTGAACACACTAGGACCACTAGGGCACTTTTTTCCCTCTTCAAGAGGTTTTTTTCCCTCGACTTGTATATATGCCTATAGCCCTAACCGGTTGCTAATCTTTGTACATTCTAGTGGTAATACATTCCGTATTGTCTGTTGTGCTTCAAGCTTCTTCTTCTTCCTTGTGTTGTTTGCGTGCTTCCACAGACCTTGATCTCAAATAGTTTGAATCATCATTGTGGTTTGCATCTAATTCATCATCACTCCATGAATTATTTGTTAAACTTTCATGGTTTTGAATTTGTCCAAAAATTTGTTGTGCTACTATAGAAGCTATCTTGGTTGGAGTGTGTAACAAGTTTGTTTCACTTATGTGTTCCTCGAGTAGCTTTGATGTGAACCTTTTCCCTATCCATGGACTTTTTACTCTAGTGTCGGCTAGAGGTTTTTCCTCGTGTTGTCACATACATGATTTACTCATATGTGGTGGTATTTTGTACTTAGGGATATTATTCAGTTCTTACTTCAGTTCAGATCATTGTCAATGGAGAGAGCTATTCCAGCCATCATCTTCTTTGTGTGTCTTATTGCATTTGTGCTCCTTGTGTGTGCTTCTCGTGTGTCTTTCACACTTCTACACACACCCAACAAAATTCATATGATAAAAAACGTATACCAAATCATTGGCATGTGATAAACTTAAGTGATTTCTTCATTTTTGAATCACGAAAATCATATGCACTCTAGTTACATTCACAACTACCAGTTGAACAACTATCTAAAGTGGTGTGATGGCTATGCACCACAATGGATTTCCCTTTGCAAGAGCTTCATGATGATGCTCTCACAGTACTAATATCAAGCTTTGGGCAATGTACACAATACACTTCATAAACCTACACAACACACAAAAACACATGAAACACAGAGAGAATGCGAATTAGAGATTTCAAAGTTTCACAATTATAGTCAAAGTGATAGTCTGTGGCTGACCAGGCCACTATGTGTTTTATTAGAAAGAATATACAAAGGTTTATTGCGGCCATTTAGCCTTTCACATGGAAAATTTGGTAACAATCTTGCACTAAGTGCCAATATGGCCAAAGTGAATTGTGGTAAATGATGAACTATGGAATAAAAATAAAGAATGATAAAGGATACCTGAGTGTAAGTATACAAAGTATACCTCCCAAGTGATGGGCATGTTACATAGTGTACAAGGAACTATGAAAGATCATGAATCAAGTAACTCCCATAAATTGGACAAAATATCAAAAGTTATCTTGTGGTAGAGCTTTAGTTGAAGCATCTACAACATTATCTCAAGAATAATGCACTATGTGGCTAAGCAATCCCTAATGAAGTGATATCTCATCTCAACGTGCTTGGTCTTTGCATGATACATCATATTCTTAGCCAAAGAATGTCACTTTGACTATCACTAAGCAAACAAGGTACATGATGAGGTAGACCCATATCACAAGCAAGATGAGAAAGCCACAATGCTTCGTTACATGTTTCACTAGTTGCAACATACTATGCTTTTGTAGTGGAAACAACTACACATTCTTGAAGATGAGGTCTCCAAGAGTACTATCTCTTGGAGATCTCATCTTCAAGAATGTGTAGTTGTTTCCACTACAAAAGCATAGAAAAAGTGAAAAGTGTATCTTGATGTAGACTTTCAATTTTCTACACAGACATCATAATTAGAATCTGTGTAACCAATAATGGATGCCTCTCCTCTACCTAAGCAAATACACTTATCCTTAGTGCCATTTATCCTTTCATCTATGAGGATGGATTGAGGAATTGATGGAAGCATTCATCATTGAGTTCTCTAAGAGTGGAACTAGACACAATACTTCATCATTGATCCATAGCTTCAAGTAGAATCCCCAAGATACTATAAGATTAGTAGGACAAAGACGTAAGCAATACATAGAGAGATGTCCAACTCCATAACTACCAACATCGGCCAAATAAGTGTCATTGTTTTTAGATGGCCTCTTCAGTGGAAAAATGCGACCATACATGTACTTAAAAGATCCAAACACCCTAGATCCATGTGTGAGAATGTTCATAGACATTGAGGATAAACTATAAGAAGAATTGGAACTCTCAAAACTTTATAAGGGTTTTGAATACTTGACTAGCACCACATCGAAACCCTCATCCTTAGTTCAATAACCCGTTGAGTTAATGGCGCAAAAACTAAGAACACTATCATGTTCAACCTTATTATAGGAACTGACACCCATACCAACAGCCTTACCAACCCCAATCTAGGCCACAACCTATATTAGGTCAACAACTGTAATAAAGTAATTCTATGATCTAAGGGTCCGGCTAGTTCTAACAGATCTGAAATCGGACACCGTTTGGTCACTCGTGTGTATGGACAAAGATCTTGAGAATAGACTTAAGCATAAGTTCATGTGCTCTCTTAAACAAGTGATCCACTTAGCCTAGTGATTAAGTCTCAAGGTTGTGAAGGATGAGGTCTTGGGTTCAACCCCCATGGGTAGCATGGGGAGAGTGTTTTGCCCAAGGAGCTCTAGAGCCTTCTAACTCAAGTTAATATGAGCTAACTTGAGTCTAGTGAGACTTAACTCGAGTAGCGAGTACACCAACCACTAGTGGACTCTAGTAGAAGGTACTAATGCAGTGCTCAAGATCACACCAACCACTAGTAGACTCTAGTGGAAGATATTAAAGGAGTGGAGGAGATTGCACATGCACTTGTGGACTCTAGTTACATTTGTGGTCCTCGTTGATTCAAGCAGCTATATATACAAGCAAAAGGTTGGGAGGAGAGTCATCTCTCTAGCACATGGTGGTTGTAATTTGTCAGTCTCTTGCATTGGTATCAGAGCCCTAGGCAAGCTTTCATGGTGAGCTTGCTAGGTTCATCATCTTCCCCAAGGTTCCATGGTGACCTTGATGGCCTAGTCACTCTGTTCACAACCTCCCATGGAGAGCTTAGATGTTGATTCATCTTGTCTAGAGAGATCTATGTGAGCTCGGCTATTCCACATGCTCACATTCAAATCTTGGATGGATGCATGCATCTATCCGTAGCTTTGTTTTTGCCTCTCGAGGGGTTTCAAAAAGGATATATCAATGCATCATCAGATGCAACACACAGGACTCAAAGCCTTACAAATTTGACTAGGGAGTTCTCTTCTAACCAATAAGCCCATTTGCTAGTCACAATTTGTTTTCTTTCTCATGATGTAATTCTTAAGCCAAATTTTCACATTGGGCACAACAACAAAACTAGATTGTTAGCTTCTGAAAAACAATGGGCACCAGAATGGAACCTAATACCTCTATCTTCGGAGGTGATGCAGGTCAAAAATGATTGCGGAATTGGCCGCCAATTGCAAGTATCGCACTCATTATCGCTCTCATAACCATGAACACAAATCTCCCGCACAATCAACATTTTGTGGTGAAAACACATTCAGGAATGTTGAGACGGGATTCAAGATCACGTCTAATGCTTGAAACATGGTGCAGCTATTAATTTTAACAATCAGTAGTGATTCACATCAGACGCAATATATCATCATATCTACAGCTTGAAAGGTAGATCAACTGACAATCTTTTCTGTCAGCAGTGGTACACACTGCCATGGCACATAATACATATCATTTATTGCATTTCAAACTTGCTTATCCATGGGCAAATGTAATCTCCTATCTAGGGAGCATTGTGATTCATTATCACTTTTAAGGTCATGTTTGTACACATATTTTATGTGTGCACACTTTACTAGTATACTGTTGCAAAAGTTTACTACAATAGTATGACACAAATATTAAACTTTTAATTGAATCGATTTGTCTCATCCATTAGATCATCAAAGGCACTTGTATTTTTTAGAAGATAATTTATGTGCTTCCTCAGAAGTAAAAATCTACACGCAGTGCATCATCACAAGCAAGGTTTAGAATTTCGATGTTTGATCAAAGATGTATTGCTAACCAGATCAACAAAAACTTGGATTTGTTGTGATACAACAATTATTTAAAACTTTTATGTGTGACTTATGTCAAACCATTAGCGAAATGCTTAGGGACTCGCTTGGCACAAGGATTGATCCCGTGGCATCATCAAGGGGAGGCATCTGCACCAAGAAGTTCACTGTGCTAAACACATGCATGTTCTTGAAGATTGTGCTTGCAACTCTAGCTTGAGGATATTGGACCTCACAGAGTAGGATAGAAAAACAGTAAGAGCTGCTACATACAACAACTTCTACGATGGACAAGATTCAAACCAAACCCAATTCGTATAGGATGGCATGGCCTATCCACAAGTACAACTGCATAGATAATGAAAAATAAACAACATCCTACTATATTGAAAACATAGGAGCTTAAGACAATTCACCCAAAACACAAGAGAGGAGTAGGGAGTTATTAAGCTTTGAAGTAGTTCCTTCTTCAACTATTCCATGAAGGACATGTTAAGCTCCAAGGAAGCAAAGGTGTTCAAGCTTTGGAGTTGGTGAATGGCTCTTCTCATGGACAATGGAAGGATGTAGCTTGAGTCAGAAGGCTCTAGAGCTTCTTGGGAAAAACGCTCTCCCCATGCTCCCCATGGGGGTGATACCCAAGGCCTCCTCCTTCACAACCTTGAGACTTAACCACTTAGCTAAGTGGATCACTTTTTTAAGAGATCACATGACCTTATACTTAAGTCTAGTCTTGAGATCTTTCGCCTTACACATGAGTGACCAATTGGCTCCGATTTCATATCTGTTTGAACCGCTCAGACCCTTAGATCATAGACTTACTTTATTACATTCTAAGATAAGCCAATAGATGAAATAGTCTAGTCAAGTATTTCATTGGTTAAAAAGAAATATCTTTTGGACAAACTTTGAGTCCTATCCAAAAGTCAAGAATTTCTTTTAAAGATCATTCCAATAAAGAAAATGATTCCAAGATGAATCATTTTCTTAGTATTACTTGTTTCCTTGGAAGGAATTTAAAGTTCTTGAAAGAAAAAATTCTCCCTAGATATGAGAATGAAATTTTCCAGGTAAGTTTAATAGCAAGTAGTTCCCAAGAATTTCCAAACCACCAGAAGTGATCCTTAAAGTCCAATGGTTGATATCACCTGGAGCTGTATCAATTTTAATGAAATTCTTAGTTTTAGAATCTCAAAGGCACTAGTGTATGTTTGGACTTAAGGGGAAGATCTCTAAACATCCTACAGGTAAGCGAAGATGCTTTCGATAGTACTAGAGATCTTAATGACAAAGGCTAAAGTCTTTATTATTGTCACAAGGTCAACCAAAATTGATCCATCTTGGTAATGTTTGTCCAAGAACTTGCGATTGGAACTACTTTGATATTTTCCCAAGTATTGGCAATCAAAATTCTTTTATGAATTTCTCACTCAAGTTCCATTTATCCAATGGAAAGTGTGAAATGAGTAAGTTGTTCCAAGTTTGAAAAAAGTGAAATATTCCAAGTATGTAGTCTGCAATCGCGTCAATGGTAATTAAATCTATGGAAGGTAAAATGTAAAGTTTACCTATCATTAAAGGAATTTCTTAAAGGTGAAATCCAAAAGCATGAGCAGATGCTTAGACTTAAGCAGTAATGAGATTCTTGAAAAGTCCTCGAGGTAGCTACTTAAAGATTTAGTTAGAAAGGAATTCAAAGACAAAAAGTAAAAAGCTCTTGTCACTATGAATTGGTCAAGAATAAACCAATTGGACTTGAAATTGTGAAAATTCAAGTACTTGGAATTATAACTGGTTTTCATTTGAAAACCCGAGCATAGAAGAATAGATATTCTATCAAGAGGTTTTCAAGTTTCCACCGTAAAAGCATGAAATCATGAAATGATCACGTGAAGGAATCAAAGCCTAGAATATCAAGTTAGAGATAATGCCTAAAACTTCAAAATTCTTTTAAAGAGTTGAAGTGAAAAGGTACTCTATCAAGATATGTTTAGACTTTTGGATAAGTATCACCCACACATTAATGTGAATATAAAATAGGGTGGTATGGGACACCATATTTTATACTCAGATTGATGTAGGAAAGATGGTATGGGACATTGGATTGTGGGATGATAATTATCTCTTAGTCCTAGAATGGATTTTGGAGTTAGATTTGATCTTCAAGGGAATTAAAATTTCCAAAGAGAGGTTTAAATTCAAGAAGGATAATATAATGATCTCAAGATACTTCAAGATAAAGGAAGCAAAGATATGAAGTAGATATGAAGTAGATATGAAGTTGGTAACTTTGAAGATCTTCTTTTTCAAATAAAGACTTGTTCTTATTTGAACTATGGAACACTTCAAGATAAAGTGTTACTGATTCAAAAATATTTGATAGATTTTTGAAGAATAGGACTTTCACTACAACATATCGAGGGTATACCGAGGCTTTTACCGAGGAAAATGAGCGGGTGCAATTTGCCCACAATGTCAGTGTTGTGATCGGTATGCGCTGCGGAAACATAGCGCCAATATAGGCATCGGTATAATTTGCTGGGACTATCGACGCTTATACCGGCCACTGCTGGGAGTAGCGATGCTTAAACCGACGACCATATCTGCAAAATTTTTTTGGGCAGAGTGTGTTTTCTTTTGCTACAATAACATTACCATGATGTTGTTTAGCAAAAGACAATACAATCTCCCCAAAGAAAACTGAGTACATGTGATATGTACTCTAATGGCAACCAAAACATGATTTTATATAGCAAAATATTGTTGGACACAAAAGAGATGAACAAAAATGAACCATGAATCATGTACAAAAAGTTATATATTCCATAAATGAAGGATGTACAAGAGTGTGGCAAAGCACTTCCATATAGGAACCCAATACAAAATGTGACAAAGCACTTCCATATAGGAACCGAATACAAAATAATGGTGCATCATTGCCACATAGGAGTGTAATACAAAATTGTGGAAAAGCACTCCATACATATGCGCAAGGGGATAAAAACATTTATAGCTACAATCCTGCAACAGAGCCTATGTGTAAAATGAGACAAATTGACATGACATTTATAAACAACAACTAAAAATAGGAAACCAAGATATAAGTTTACCTCATCATAGATTCTCCCATGAAATGATTGCACCACGTCCCTCTAAGTCCTGCAACAGTGCAGCCAATCCATGACGATATCCATAAGCTTCTTCGGTTCGTGTCGGAGGATGACCCACTACCAACTCCTATAATAAATATGCAAAATGTTAGATGAACACTACCAACTCCGACCGTATCTAAACGTGTGGCCGCTGCATCTCGCTGTTGACGATATCGATCAAGAGTATGTTGGTGCTCATCCTGAATGGATTCCCACTCTTCAACATCTAACCATACATGCTTCGGTAAGCCTGCTCTGAAAGCATCGCAAGCCTCGGACCGCCGATGAGACATCACCTCGCGTGCCATATGTTGAATCCATTCTGAGCTCACAATAGGATGCCCAGGTGCTTGCCGGTACTCTTCATATATCGACTATGTGATATAATTTTTGGAATCCTTATCCTATTCGCTCCATTTTAACATGACATAATGTCCAAACTCTATGGAGCAAAGCTCTCGAATGCGTTGACACATGGACTTTTCGGCTGCATCCATGACCGGAGCTCCATCACGTATGTGATATATCTTGGAGTCATCATGGTCATGCGCTCCCCAAGGTGTACGCGGAGATACCATATGATCCAATGTGGAGATGTTAAAATATTAATATATATATATAAACCCTAAAAAATATATAGATTTATTTTTTAGATATTTTCACATATATGTGTGTATGTATATGTATATGTGTATGCATATGCATGTGTGTATGCATATGCATGTATGTATATGCATATGCATGTGTGTATGCATATGCATGTATGTATATGCATATGCATGTGTGTATGCATATGCATGTGTCTATGCATATGCATGTGTGTATGCATATGCATGTGTGTATGCATATGCATGTGTGTATGCATATGCATGTGTATGTATATGTATGTGTGTAAGCATATGCATGTGTATGTATATGCATGTGTGTATGCATATGCATGTGTATATGCATATGCTTTTGTGTATGCATATGCATGTGTATGTGTGTATGCATATGCATGTGTGTATGTCTGTATCTATATGCAATTTGTGTGAATATGCAATTTGTGTGTATGTATGCATATGCATTTGTGTATGTGTGTATGCATATGCATGTGTATGTGTGTATGCATATGCATGTGTATGTGTGTATGCACATATCTGTGTGTATATGCATGTGTGTATGTATATGTATATAATGTGTGTGTATGTATATGTATATGTCTCTCTCTCTCTCTCTCTCTCTCTCTCTCTCTCTCTATATATATATATATATATATATATATATATATATATATATATATATATATATATATATATATATATATATATATATATATATATATATGTGTGTGTGTGTGTGTGTGTGTGTGTGTGTGTGTGTCTCTAGATCTCTCTCTTTCTTTCATGTCTCTCTCTCTCTCTATGTCAATCGAAAACAAAACAATCACTTACATCGATGTAATTGTTTGAATTGTTGTCGTCAAAATCCACTTAAAGTTGTCCTTCATCGAATTCCAAAGACTTGATACCAAAATCTCTTGCAAAACTAAAGAGAAAAGAAATTAGAAAAGGGAAAACATAAGAAAGAAAAAAGAGGGCTACAGTATGTGCGGTATACTTACCAAAACTTCAGATCTAGAAAAATAGAGAGGTGTGCATAGAGAGAGAAAGAGAGAAAGAGTGAGAAACAGGGAGATATTGCTCATGCACGCAAAATTGACAGTAGCAGGTTTTGTTTCAAAACACGATGAATGTCGAATTTTTGCTCTCAAGCCCGATTAAAACATTGCATCGGTATGAGCGTAGGTATGGGTGTCGGTATGAGCATTGGTAATTCCTAGTAATTTATCGACGCTCATACCGACACCCATACCAACGCATATGTACCGATGCATATATTGCCTCCGTGGTTTTCCAAAGCTTTTTGACGGTCATACCGACACCGACACATGATCATCGGTATGCAGAACATCGGTATGCCCTTGATATGTTGTAGTGTTTGATATTGAAAAAATCCTTTCAACTAAGGAATGGGCTAACTAAGTCAAGCACCAAGTTCCTAGTGTAATTCGGTAACTTTAATTTGTTGACTCAAAGCAATGCACAAGAATTGCATTCGTAGTAAGCAGTCATAAAGATTGAATATATGCATGAAGTTAGTCTCAAGTGAAGTACTATTTGAGTAAAAATGCATCAATATAAACTCAGTGGGTTGACACACTCATGTTGGATACTACACTAGTATCTCGTGGTTGGATGATGTTTAGATTTACTCTATGAATTATTTTGAGAATCGATTTCCTTTCTCTTAAAGATAGGAAAAAAAAAAGCTTCAATACCTTGTTGAAATAGATCGTTAAGAAGTTAAAGTATTGAGTTAAAGTCTTAGGTTGTCAAGTATTTGACTCATAGCAAGTTTATATCTTAGAACTTTGAATTAGTTATACAAAGTTTTAGTTATTTCCTTCTACAGTCTGATTCCTTTTGCAAAAGTCTAGGGTTAGTTGATTGGAACTAGATAACTAAATTGAACATCCTAGATATATGTTCTATATAAGAACTTATTCAATCTTCAAAAGATGACAAGTCCAAGATTGAATTATTCATTTGGGTTTTCTTCCAGTTACTAGCACAACTCTCATGAATTTCTTGAGTTCAGTACATTGTATAACAATGAAGTTAGGAATTGCTCATAAGATTGACGATTCCCAAGAACTTTTAGCTAAAGGCTTTGAGAAAAGTGTCCTAGGATGGATGATTTTCATTTTGAATTTGGCTTGGTCAAGATATAGTAAGGTTGACCCAAAGTAAATGGAAAACTTTCTCCTATAGTTTACATAGGATTTTCAAGCCCGTTAAGACAAAGTAGTCCTCCACACGGGTGAATAAAATCAAGTAATTGTTGGATGGAAGTAAACCATTATACAAACATTTAAGTTCGATGTTTGGACCAACTAAATTTCAAGTTTTCCAAATCAAATTCATATGAATCAAGAGTTCTCAAAGTCTTACGAGGGATAAGAATCCCACCTTAATTAGTAAGTTTATGCACAAGTTATGCCCAGAAATGGACTAGTAATTGGAATTCATTCATTTCATATGCTTGTGCTTAGATCGCACATCGAGAAACAGTGAGGTGGTTGGGGATGTTTTTAGATCCATCCTTATTATTCATTCACTATTTTTTACTTTGACCAGTTCATCGAATTACAAAGCAAGATGGTGCTTTGAATCATTTGGGCAAGGATCTCACCATAGAGATGAAACATGTTCTTCCGATTTTTAGAACATGAGGCTCAAGAGTTGCATATGGTTACTATATGTAGATTTATTTTTGAGGATGAAAATATTTCCCAAAGGGGGGGAAATGTAATAAACTAAGTCTGAACTAAGGGTCTGATTGGTTCATATAGATCTGAAATCAGACACCGTTTTTGGTCACTCGTGTGCATGGCCAAAGGAGACTATACTTAAGTATAAGTTCATGTGCTCTCATAAACAAGTGATCTATTTAGCCTAGTGGTTAAGTCTCAAGGTTATGAAGGATGAGGTCTTGGGTTCAAACCCCATGGGGAGCATGGGGAGAGCATTTTGCCCAAGGAGCTCCAGAGCCTTCTAACTCAAGTTAACTTGAGTTAACTTGGGTCCAGTGAGACTTAACTCAAGTGGTGAGTACAACAACCACGAGTGGACTCTAGTGGAAGGTACTAATGCAGTGGCCAAGATCACTCCAACCACTAGTAGACTCTAGTGGAAGATATTAAAGGAGTGGAGGAGATTGCACATGCACTTGTGGACTCTAGTTACATTTGTGGTCCTCATTGATTCAAGCAGCTATATATATAGGCATAAGGGTGGAAGGAGATTCATCATTGTAGCACGTGGTGGTCGTAATCTATCAGTCTCATGCAGCAATTACCACCCCTGCTAATGTAGTCTCAGTTAAGTATGCGACAATAGAAGAAAACCAAGAAAGAGCTTTAATGTCAATGTCTCTATTGATAAAAAAAAATTGATCATGACATGAATAGATTTGACTCTTCACATGGTGATAATGTACATGCATACTACACAGAGTCACAAAATCACCTCAAGTCTTATCAGTATGAGGCCCCTCCACAAGAATATAGTTGAGAATCAGATTATGCTAATTTCATGTATACAAATCCCAACCCTAGACCCCATATGAGGCAAGTAAAAGCACAAGATCCTAGAGGAACATGTTTTAGATGCCAAGGAGATCACTTCATATGTGAATTTCCCCATGCTACACCTACAAGACAACCTCAATCAATAATGATTCAAGTTTTTTTTTTAGTGCAATCAAGGAACATCTCTTCCATAAGTGCCTTAAGAACCTGAACAATGCATCGAAGGTCACCCCAATCAATGTAATGTGGATAGGTCCACAAAGAAAAACTGATCTATGGCGATACAACTTAATACCCGCAACCCTAATCACACACAAAGATAGAGAGAGAGACAAGAGAGATAACTCTCTGCTGCACACGGATAGATGAAGTGTTGGTAGTTCTTGTAAATTGCGATAGTCCAGCACTTGATAGATCATAAGAAGCAGTCAAACTAATTCATACGAGGCATACGAGGCATTGCATGCCATACGAGGAATTTAATAGATCATTGCACGCCATACGAGGCATCACCTTTTTTTTTTGTTCTTCATTACAGCATAGGCCATAGGCCATAAGGTTTGTCAATGGTAGTTGTAGTCGATGCCTCAGTTGATGAGAAGAGCAACGCTTGATAAGGTTCATGGATGGCAGTTGTGGTCGATGCCTCACTTGATGAGAAGAGCAACACTTGATAAGGTTCATGGATGGCAGTTGTGGTCGATGCCTCACTTGATGAGAAGAGCAGCGCTTGATCCATGATCCCAGAGATAGACTTCGGCACCTGATAAATATATTGAATTTACAAGAAATCTCATTATGAGCTAATACAATGCTTGCATCTCTCTCAGAGAATAGAAAAGAATGAATGCTCATATGTGCGTATGGCCTTCTCTAGAGAGAACGTATGCACCCAGCTTCTGTCTTAATCCAGTAGCCCGAGTTCAAATCTCAGTAGAACCTCCAGAAAGATTAGCCCAACCTTCAGCAGCTAGCTTGTACCTTTAGCAGCTTGTAGCTTATCAGCCTCTTTCTTACTACGAGTGAGTGTCAGAGTTGGAGAAGTAAATGGAGTGTCATCCGCGAGATCAGAGAACTTGACGTCGTTCACGTTTCTACATAGAATCCAAAGCTTGGGAGCAACCTGCCCAAGAGGACACTACATGGCCTGTAGCTATAGATGCACAAAGAAAATGCTACATTACCGTTCTCAAGAAGAACTTTAGATTCTCGATGACGTGGAAGATATGCGCCTGTGTTGTAGCGATGGTGAGAACTTCATCAGCATGGTCACACTTGTGAATGCAAACAGTCCGATGAGTTCTTCAGAAGCTCTGTTGTGAAAGATGAGCACAAGGAATGGCGATGTGTCGAGTTGGAGAGAACTACAGCAGTAGTAACGATAAATCGTGTAGAAGTTTGTGCATGCACCACCCTGATGCTCTGATACCACATAATGTGATAGGCGCACAAAGAAAAATTGAGCTATGGCAATACAACTTAATACCCGCAACCCTAATCACACACAAAGATAGAGAGAGAGAGACGAGAGAGATAACTCTCTGATGCGCACGGATAGATGAAGTGATGTGTGCCTTACATTTCTTTTAAAAAAAAGTCATTCTTATACAAGTTAGCATGGCTCATCGTCCAATAGAAATGAAGATAAGAAAAAAGATGAGATTTCCTCTATGTTAGAGGAGCTTCATATGTGATGAACTTACAAGCTCATAGCCAACACAACGTAGTAGGAATAGTGCAAAGACATAGCCAACACAACGTAGTAGGAATAGTGCAAAGACAGAATGGAAATCCAACAAATTTAATTTCAATTCACGAAATCACTGGAGCGCAAGCTTCTTTTGTACGGGTTTGTGCTCCAAAAAGTCTTTCTAACGTTTGTTTGATGAGAGGTTCAATATATCTTTTAACTTGGTATCTACTTATGTAATTGGGTAGAACATCTCCATCTAGTGTTGCTAGGTTAATAGCACCACTAGAAGAGATTTTGCTTATAATCAATGGACCATACCCTCTTTGTCGGAATTTTTTAAAGTATTTTCTTCAAAGTAAATACAAGTACTAGATCTCCAACACGTAAATCTTTGTCTTTGATGTGAGCATCATAATATGCCTTTTGTCACCCTTTGGAAACATATATTCCAACTACTACTTGTCTAATTTCTTGTAGCATTTCAATATGCTCCAATTGTTTGGATAATTCATGGTTTGTCCCATTCAAGTAGGCACCAAAAACTCAATGGGGAGCAATTGCATTTTGTCTATATTAGAGGTTAAATGGAGTAGTTTCTAGGTATGCTACTCTAAATGCCTTGATTGCATGATGTAATTGTTTGTTCCACTTGGATCTACCACCATTGACAATCTTAGTCAAAATAGTGCATAAAATCTTATTTGAACTCTATGCTTGTCCATTGGCTCGCGGAGGATAGGGTGTATATTTTTCATTAGGGGAAAAAATGAACCCTGCATGGGCCTTGTAAGGATTCCTAATTTTAAGGGATTAAGCCTAATCTTGTTCTTGCTTGAGGGAACAAAGTGCATTTAATAGAGCACTTTTTAGTAGGCAAGACTAGGCTTTTTTTTAGGCCCAAGTAGGGTCATCTCTCTCTTCTGCAAAAGAAAGAGAGAGAGATTCCACTTTACACATCATCAAATCCGTCCATCTTTGTGAATAAAAAAATGACTTTTTTTTTTAAAGTCACAGAGTTAGTTATTGCTTACTAAAAAGGGCCCATTTTTTAATATACATGTCAGAAGTTACTTTTTTTTATGGATTTTTTAATAAAATCACTCAAAATAGTTCTTTTTTCAAACTGCTCCAAAAGTAAAGTGCCACATCATCAAACTCGTAACTTTCCCTACCTCAAAAAATGAGTTTTTCAAAATTTTCTCATTTTCACTCACATAGAATGGAAAACCTCACATTGACCCATACACATATCAAAAAGGTAATTTTCTCTATGTACAGATACTTCTTAGTCCATTATACATGTTATTTTGATTCTCTTCTATCTTTCTCTCTCTTACCTCTTGAATTCTAGCAGCCATGGGGTTCTCGCACAATTTCCTCCAAGGAGAAGATGTAACAATAATAGAATCACTCACAAAGAATTTTTTCTCCCATGAGATGACAATATGCATGTCCAAGTAGGTGGTTCATTCTTTCTTTGTGATCAAAGATGTACTATTCATTTTACTTTCCAGTATTCATCTACTATTTTTCAGGAGGAAAAGCACACAATACCATCATTCGAAGCTCTTTCATGTGGAGTTGGAGGACAAAGACACCATATTCTTCTAATGAGGTATATATTTTTCTTGATTCTCATATTTGCAAAAGAATTAAACCAATATTTCCTTTGCATAGGTAATTCATCTAAGAAATAAGTGCTTCATCAACACCAAAGAAGCACTTTAAATTGTTAATAGTTTCTCTTACTTCTCCTTCTTTTCAAAAGAATTATGACACGAATATTACACAGTATGGATAGGAAAATGTGTGTGGAAGCATTTCGCCATGATTATAGAAGTTATTCATTAGGAACATGAATTATAAAGAGGACATGATTGATATTTCCACATAGTACTTACACATAAAAGAAAATATGCCTAGGTATGTTTAGCATGCAACCATGACTAAGGAGTCAATGAAGAAATCAAATCCTTAGTTTATGAAGAACTCATATACATATGCTTTTGTTTGTACAAAACAATAAATAAATAAATTTTTAATCTATAGAGGATTCAAAAATCAATGTTCTTCTTCTAGAATAAAATCTACCTCTACTAATATTCTTTTCATATCCCTTTTGAATTTGATTTTATATATGGTTATCTTTTTTCTACAATGTTGTGGTTATAGGCTCAAATTCATATTAAAGATACTAATCATCAATGACTTGGAATAGTGAAAGGTAAGGTACATTCTACATTCAGATGTTGTTTGTTTCTTTGAATTGTGCTCATTTTATTCATTGAAATATTACATGTTGTATTGTCATATGGAGAATTTTGATGTATCAATTTTTATCAGTCAAGATTCTAGTACAGTAGTGATGGAAAATTCCCACTATAGATCTAATAGTAATTTCTTAAAAAGTACATGTCATATTAGTGGTTCTATGCATGTTGACTCGTTGGAATAATACTGACTTGCTTTTCTTCAAAAAACTTCTGCAAGAGTTTGACTATTAAAAATGTTTTCATGAAATTACAACACAACATTGCAAGTGAAAATTGGAGGTTATCAGCAAGTCCTTTGCATCATGATCAATGTCATGCACAAAAAGTGTTTTAGGGTTCAACTTGGAACTCAAGTTACATAAGAGGCATCATTGATTATTTTATACTAACAAGTTTTTGTGGTATATCCTATCCATGCTCAAGGTACATAATGACCACCTTGGATGAAGCTCCATCAGAGAGGATGAAGTGGTCTACATGCAACAGAGGTCACCATACAATCATAGAGTGGCTCAATATGACAGAGTGAAGTTGATTAAGAATATCAAAATAGTTCATACCCTCATCCATAGAATCATTCTTGTGAGCATGATGAAGATCAACTGCCACAGATGTGACCATTCATAAAAAGATTCTAAGGACATGCACAAAGGGGAATAATAGATCCACTAATCATTGGTGATGAACCATTTGAACTCAATCTACCTCCAAATGGAACATGGCTGATGAAACATGCATGAAGTAACCATTCCAAGTCATCCAAAAAGGAGAGCTTCAAGGAATCATCATGAAACATATGCATATTCCAACATCATATCAAGTAGAGGCTATAAAGTCACTACTATAAGGTCAAAGAACACTACCCACATATGAGAAAAGAAACATATGCCATAAATTGTGTCACAATGTCAATCAAGGCATAGATGTAAAATGAATAAGAACTACCAACCACATCATAGATCATATGTAGCACAACCTAAAGTTTCTCCTAATGCAAAAGCAACAAAAAAGTGAGCAAACGTTATCAATCCTTAGTGATTCAAAGTTAATGCACTAGACTTTGGATATAATCAATAGCACTTCAAGCTATCCAAGAGGAAGGAGATGCATTCCTTACTTCTATTTTGAAAGATATTGACTTGTGTGTAGCTCATGTGAAGGTGATGACCATACAACCAAAGAAACTAGATGGGACCATACATGATTATGTAATCATTCTTGTTGAAGAGATACATTTTGTAAAATCACATTTCCATTATGATAATCTACTTTTCATAATCTTTCTTACACATGCTCAAGTCCACATTGATCTATATCATATGTTCATAATTGTATCAACTTGCGTAAAGATTGTATGTGTGCAAAACAAATCCCTTAGAATCAAAACTAGTATTTGCATTGTTCAACTAGGTTGTGCATATAATAAGGTCCATGAACCTAAAATTTGAAAGAAGGGAGTTGTATTGTCACTAACCACATCATATTCAAATGTCCTAGGAAGAAGATACAAGCTGGGTTTAAGACTTCCACGATCACCATTCCACATCAAAAGATCATCATCTGAGTCAGAAAAGGAGTAATATCCATCATGAGAATCATGCCCTTGATTCTTTAGCTAGATATACTACAATCCCTTTCTAGTACCATCATGGATATCCATCATCATCGTGTTCCAATACAACATATAAAGAACTCTAAGAAGACCAATAACTATGAAGATTCAATTTCCAAAAAATATCATAGTTACATAGTTACTTCGCATGGAACTTATCGCTTTGAGAGGGAGATGATGTCATAAACACAAAGGAAACCATTGTAAAACCATAAATTCTATGAAAATATTTATATCTCATGAATGGTTTAGAATTTGGAGAAATGGATGCTACCATCATGTCCAGAACATGCAAAAACCCTAAGATTGACTGTTTATTTGTCCAATTCTGACATCTAGAGCCTTGGAAACCTCAAAAAGCACCAGAAAAGGGGCAGCCACAGAAACGCGGGATTGGCCTCTGCAAAACTTTTGGAGAGGCCAATCCCGCGTTTCTGTGGCTGCCCCTTTTCTGGTGCTTTTTGAGGTTTCCAAGGCTCTAGATGTCAGAATTGGACAAATAAACAGTCAATCTTAGGGTTTTTGCATGTTCTGGACATGATGGTAGCATCCATTTCTCCAAAATCTAAACCATTCATGACATATAAACCTTTTTTGGTGCTTTGAGGTCATGCAAAGTCATCAAATGGTGGAAATAAGTATTAATTCTTGCAAATTTTAGGAAAATTATGCAACCCAAGAACTAGATAGGAGCATATATGACTATGTGATCATTCTTCTTGAAGAGATGTTTTGTAATTAGAATTATCTCATTGGTAATATATTTTTTCATAACCTTTCTTACACATGCTCAACTCCACATTGATCTATATCATATGTTCACAATCATATGCACTCAAGTCAACATGCTATGTGTGTAGAGCAAATCATTTATGGTTATAAAGTCATTTTTCCATTGGTAAATTGAGTTGAGCACATAATGAGTTTCATGGACATTCAATTTGTAATAATAAAGTTTCATATCCACTAGAAATAAACTTGCATGGCCTCAAAAGCACAAAAAAAGTTCATCCATATAAACACACAATAGACCTCTACAAAACTTTTGCGAAGACATATCCCATGTTTCTATGGCTCCTCTTTTTGGATACTTTTGATGCCATGCAAGGTTATTTTTAGTGGATATGAAACTTTATTATTTAGATTTTTAGAGTCGTGGAACTTATTTCTAACAAGTCACTTACTCTATAGTTATCCATGCATATACAACTTCTACAATGGGAGCCAGTATAAACAAACATAGTCACATGAAATAAAATAGTTTGCAAAGTATAATTTAGGATAATATCCTCATGTGTAGCATTCTTGTTGTGCCTCTATACCCCACATAAGGCAGAAATCCCCCTTTGAACTCCTCCCAGTAAGGTTCTATGGGGAAATTCCATGGCACCAGAGGGCCTTTATTTTCAGCTTGAATGGCATTCAAATTGGCAAAACTTTTATGCCCCACTTACTTCATGGCATCAATCACAAAGACCATTTATTACCATAAATTTTCACATATAAAACTCATATAACTTATAAGTTAAGGTTCCATGGATGTTTGTACTCTCAAAGTGATTTCTCCTCATAATGCGGGCCTTATAACTTACAGCACCATGGATCATTTGTGGTACTTGAGGAGTAAGTATTGAGTATATCTAACATGAATGGCATTTTTTAGTTATATCCTTTGTATTTCAAACTTCATAAATGATCATCTATTGAGAAAATTAACCAATAAAATATCAATTATTGTGAACTTGAACGTACTCTATATAAAAGCAAAAATTGAATAATCACCAAGAGAAATTATAAGTGCACAGTTGTAGACTACAAAAATGTGAGAGTAGACATGTTTTCATTACAAATATCAAATCTTACAAAATTTACAAATCATTGGTATCAATGATTGTACAACTTGAAGTGCTTGCAAATGCAAGAACGCATCACAAAATTTGCGATGCTCATCCATGATGTAAAGTATTTCTAGAACAATTCTAGATCAAGAGGATTTTTAGATATCTTAGTAGGAGAGAAGGGATCAGAGAAGAAGGTATATACAATATCTAACATGAATCAATTGTCCTACTTTTTACAAGGTTCTTGAAAGTGAAAAAACTATTAGATACAATGACTGGGGCCCAAGAAGTGACATTATCAGGTTGCAAAAGAACTATGACAATGAGAGTTTTGTTCCATCTTTGCTCCAATCTACAGGGACTTTCATTTTGTATTCCATTCTTCTGCCCACCTGTAATCAATTTGCAAGAAATTGAAGTCATTAAAGTAAAATAAATAATAATGAAAAGATTACTTTAACAAAAGCCCGAAACATTTCTCACCTTATGTCCTCGAATTTTGAATTTGGATCGAGTTAGTCCTTCAAACCCCATAATCATCAAGTGTTCTCTCAGATTAGCCAAGGCCCAATGATTATTCACTAAAATAGTTTCTGTTTCATTATTGGGCAATCTAAGCTTTAATTCAAATGACTGTAAAGATCCCTCTGAACTTTGAAATGGTATCCATTTGCCAAGTTTGCACATCCAATGATCATAGTAGAATTTGATGTATAATGAAGTACGTTGTTTCAAATATAAAAATCCTATACCTGTTCCACCTATTTTACAAAGATATTTATCACCTTTTGCAATTCCTTCTATCAAACCCTAATCTTCACCAAGAAGACTTTCGACTTGCTCATATGTGATATCTTTACACATGAACATGGTGGAAGTCTCTAGGAATGAGAATCCTTGGAATAAATATACAAAAAAATGAATGGGAAAAGACCAGTGCAAACCTACAGACCTAGACACTTTTGTGAATTTCAAAGAGTTATGTATATCCATTACCATCTCTTGCTTCAAAGATGATACGGACCATATACCAGGTTTTGGCCACTCCAAGCTAAGAAGAGAATGTACTTCAATTCTCTCTAACCTTCCAAAACCATCTATGTGTGTAAAAGTATCTAACATGGTAAAGTTGAGCAGGAGATATTTCTGGAAAGACTAGTGCACCAACATCTGCATGCAATGCCTGGAAAGTACCTGTAAGACTATGAAGTGTTTGATCTTCTAGCAAAGTAGAAGGAAATATATCTGAAACAAACAAAAACATATCTAAATAGTTCAGAAATATATCCGACACAAGAAAACATAAAATATTGTAGAGTAATACTTACAATTCACAAGATATCTCATTCTACTAGAGTTTTCAAGTTTCATAGTTGCCATTGTAAAAACATGTTGTACAATAGCAACCATCCCATTGTCTCTGTGCTTCTTGAAGCCCAGTAACTTTCCCTTCCAATGAAAATCTAAGTTTCCACGATCTCTAACTCGATGAGGCCCAACTCTAGAGGGTTGCATGTACACCCATGCACCTTTGGAGTACTCATGTGATAGCCACTGTCCATCTGTGGCCTTGATATTGTGACATCTTACTCTGAGGATTTCATCTTTCGGTCGCCTAGACGCAATAGCTATTGCCATTGAAGCTAAAAGTCTTCAAGCTACAATAGTAATTCGAGATAGGAGATGCAGGTAGATTGGAGTGTAGAAACAGGAGCTTCAATGGTGTGCTAGAGAGTGAAACTAGTGGGAAAAGATGACTTATTGGGACCTAGGTATGAAAATGTGAGGTTTAGGAGGGAAATAACTCTTTTTTGAGTATTTTTGAAAAAACCCATTTTTTTGAGCTCAAAACATGCACGGATTTTGAATTTGGGGTCAAAAAGAGTACTTTTGACCCTAAAAAGTAATGGGGGGTCCATTTTCAGGTGTTATGATGAGTTTTTTAACTTTTTAGCAATTTTGAATTTTTGGGCCCAACAAAGTTACGAGATTCCTTCTCTCTCTAGAGGCAGCTCATTAAATAAGGGAGAAATATGTCCCCTCTTCCCCCTTCAGCCTAGTATTTTATAGGGCATAGACTGTGGCCACCACCCTCTTCTGATTGGTCCATCACTAATCACTCCTTAATCTAAAAGGCCCATTCAGGGTTCATTTTTTCCCCTAATGTTATGAATCATTAAGAACTTGTTCATTAGCGATTCAGTTACTTCATTGATAAAGTGTGCACCTCTATCATTGTCTATGTCAATAGGTAGTCCAAACCTAGTAGAGATATGTTCAAATAAGAATTTGGCAGTGGTTTGAGCATCAGTTGGTTAAGTAGCATGTGGCCAGAATGATATACTCCGCATGAGATCCTTTTGCTGGGGGACTAATGTTAGATAAACTCAATACTCCACCCACATTTGACTGCAAATGATCCATGGCACTCTAAGTTGTACAACCCCCTTTATGAGGATAATCCATTATGAGAGTCCAGACATTTGTAATGAGGTCTACATGAGACCAACAAAAAGTTCTAGATGATCTATGTGAGTTTAGTCATAAAGCTAGTCAGGGGGGGGGGTTATACTTTAGTTACTTTGAAATTTTGGAGGTATGATAGTTCGGATTCTGGAGATATGATAGTTTTGTAGTCAATCAATACAGAATCATGGTGTTGTGTCTAGAATCCTGGAGGAAGTCTGGAGGTATGATAATTTGGTAGTCAACCAGTCTGGAATTATGGATGTCTCTGGTGGATGTCCAATCCTTACTTACAATGGTTTGTTTGGAATTATGGAGGTCCAGTCTAGTGGGAGTCCAATTCGATGGGTGTTTAGTGCAGTGGTTTATTGAGTTTGGTTATTATGTAATTTGGGATATTTCAAAATTGCAGATGATCCCAACGATCGTGCCTAAAATTTAGCATCAGGCAGTCCTCGAGATTGTGTCTAAATCAGAGGGTTAGGCATGAACAATCATCAAGGGGAAATCATGCCTACACACACTATAAAGCCCTTCATCTAGATTTTGTCTATATTGCCATTGAATCTCCATAGTGGGAGCACATGAGTGGACAGTATCATCGTTGTACATACATATAGTGTTGCTGATTTGAGAATTTTGAGTTCTCTATCTCTCTATCTGTGTATAGTTTCTATTAGTGTATTCTACTTCTCACTACTCTACCTGGCGATCTTATTCTACTGTGTTATTCATCTTGATCAATTTTTCTAACATGCTATCAGACCATAGGAGGCTTTGAGTATCACAGAAGCAAAAATGCAAAAGTCTTTGAATGACTTAAATGTTGGAGTTAGACATCTACGGAAGCACAAGAATAGCAAAAGGAAGAAGAAGAAGCTTGGAGCACAACACACAATACAGAATGTATTACCACTAGAATGTATAGAGATAAGTAATCCGTTAGGGCTATCGGTGTATATACAAGCTGGGGGAAAAAGACCTCCTAAAGAGGGACAAAAGTGCCCCAGCGGTCCTAGCATGTTCACACACATCATTACCCAAATATATCAACAAATCCCTGCTCGGAGTGATGCGCTGAACAAGGAGCTCGCACTCATGTATAAGGAAGTGCCAAGCTATGTGGAATCAATTCACAAAAGGAAGTAAGCCTAAAGCTTTGTAGAAAGTTTCAAACTTCTCCCTAGGCACAAGCTTCATGAAAAGGTCAGCAATGTTCTCCTGAGTGGGCAGATATGCCAAGCTGATCTCTCCAGTAGAGAACCTCTCCTTGACATAATGATAATTCACCTCAATGTGCTTAGTGCGAGCATGGACTAACGGGTTCCTTGCAACTGTCGATGCACTTTGACTGTCAATAAAGGTGGTGGTGGAAGAAGACTGACCAACATCTAAATAACCCATAAGGCATCTGAGCCACACACACTCAAGAGTCAATGTGAAAGCTTCCCTATACTCAACCTCACAATTGGAAGTGGCCACAGTAGGTTGCTTCTTGCTCAACCAAGATATACATGAGCTACCAAGCATAAAGCAAAAGCCACTAGTGGACACACGAGTGTCATAACAACTAGCCTAGTCAGAGTCAAAAAAACCATGCAAATCTGGCGGTAGTGATCCCCCCTTGGGATAAAACAATCCAAGTAGCCGGGTACCACTCAAGTGGCGAAAGATGCACTTAACTATCTGCCAATGCTTGACGCCTGGGCAATGCATAAACCTACTCATCTGTGAGACAACAAACTAAATATCTGGACGAGTAATGCATAAGTAAATCAAGCATCCAACAGCCTACTGCTAGAGAAACAACATCAAATGCATCTCCAACATCATGAAGACTCAATCATAAACCTGTCTCCATAGGAGTGGCAATAGGTTTACAGTCTTCAAGGCCAAAACACTACAATAATGTGTCATTATATTTCGTTTGACATAAAGCTATTCCACCATCAACTTGCATAAACTCAATGCCCAAATAATGGTGCAAATGCCCCAAATCAGACATCTCAAATGAGGCATGGAAATCAGCCTTAAAATTGGCAATATGCTTCTCATGAGGACCAGAGAGCAGCATGTCATCAACATAGACAACAATGATCAGAAGCACATCATTGGCACACTTCATATATAAGGTGTTGTCTATTGGACTGTTCTCAAAACCATGTGCAATCAAATAGGCATGTATCTTTTCATACCAAGCACATGGTGCTTACTTTAAACCATATAATGCCTTCTTTAACCTACACATCTCGTTTTCATGCCCTTTCTGCACAAAGCCACGCGGTTGAAAAACATACACTTCTTCATGAAAGTCACCATTCAAAAATGCAGTTTTAATGTGCAACTAATGTAAATTCCAACCATGATGAGCTGCAAGTGCACAGATGCTATGAACAATAGTCATTCGGCATGTAGGTTCAAAGGTCTCATCGAAATCAATGCCTCTTTCTTGTGCATAACCCTTTGCAACAAGCCTAGCCTTATACTTGTCAATTGTTCCATCAGGCTTACACTTCAGCTTGTATACCCACTAAGTGCCGATGGCATTCTTGCCAGGAGGCAAGTCACATAAAGACAAGGTACCATTCTTCATTATAGCATCATATTCAGATTGCATAGTAGCCATCCAAATTTTAGAATTTTGTGCTTCATCAAATGAAACAGACTCATTCTCGTCACAAAGACTAGACACAACCATAGCATAGCAATCTGATGCAAAAGAGGCACTATGAGAGCCTGAACGAGTACGGTATGATAGAGGTGCATCTAGTTTGCTATCACGTAAAGTCTGGACTAGCCATTTTGGCATAGATTTTGCCTCCTCAATATCAACTCTCTCATCAACAAGTGTCTGCAAAATATTCCACAATCCTTTTGCGACCAATACATGATGCATCATATAAGCCCACAATGGGTAATTCGTACCATCCAACTTATCCTCAACAGCCAACATACGAAATACATTACTGCTTTCAGCCATGGCCACTGACTAAAATACCCTGATGCAAAGAAATGACTATATCTGAAAAAGTTGAACAGAACTACCGTGAAAAGTTCTATTATAGTAGACTTTGAGAATGTTATACTAGCGAACCGAAACTGGTATATATCTTTGGCAGAAAAAAGACAAAATAGCCTACATAAGCACTATGATATTTCCCATTTCAAAGTGTTTGGAAGCGAGTGTTATGTACACATTCTGAACAAAGAGAGAAACAAGCTTCAACCAAAAAGCACCAAATGTATCTTCTTAGGGTACAATGAAGAGAAGAAAGCTTACAAGCTTTACGACCTAGAGGCAAAGAAGATTATAGCGAGTCACGATGTGGTGTTCAAGGAGGCACAACCACATGGGGTGGGAGAGGAAAGGAAAGCTTCCACTTTATCATCAGACGAAGAAGTAATCCACTATGAACCTGACCCAAGAGCTAGCCCTTCTATGGAAGAAAAGGAAGCATCATCATCAGATGATGAGACTGAAAGTCACCAAACTACTATCATTCAAGTGGAAAAACCATTGTCACGGTGGGTGAGATAGCTCTATGACTCCACAAATCTCATCCCAAAGTCAATAGAACAGATAGCAGATGGTCCAAGGCAATCACAAAGAATAGAGGAACAGAGATGGGCAGAGGCCCATATTGGAAACTTAGCATTGATGGCTGACATTATCCGCAAACAAGCTAAGGAGCTAACAAGTGTGGAAGAAGCACTCTAAAATCCAGATTGGAAAATTGGTATGCAAACAGAATATAACAATATCATGAACAATGGAACTTGGGAGCTAGTGGAGTGACATCCAAAGCGGAAGGTCATCGGCACCAAGCGGATCTGGAAGGTAAAGTACAAGGCAGATGGTACTTTGGAGAAGTACAAAGCTAGACTTGTTGCACATGGTTATTCCCAAGTCGAAGGCATTGACTTCGGAGAATCATTTGCCCCGACAACAAGGATGACTACAATTTGGCTAGTATTAGCTGTGATTGCACATAAACGATGGGTAGTAAACCACATGGATGTCAAATCAGTGTTCCTAAAAGGAGACCTCAAGGAGGAGGTATATGTGTATCAACCACCACGGTCTGAGGCTTCCCATTCAGAGAACAAAGTATGTAAGCTAAAAAAGGCATTATATGGGTTGAAACAAGCCCTGAGAGTTGGTACCAATGAACAGATAGGTATCTTTTGGATATAGGATTCAAAAGATGTGCTTCTGATGCTAACTTGTATGCTCTAAAGATAGGAGAGAAGACAATTGTGCTCGTACTTTATGTAGATGACATTGTAATCACTAGAAATGATGATGCACTTCTGAAACAAACAAAAGATGCCTTGAGTTCAAAATTTGAAATGATGGATTTGGGACTAATGCATTATTGCTTAGGTCTTGAAGTCTAATAGGAACTAGGGAAGATCTTCATCTCACAACAAAAGTATGCGAGGCAAGTGTTGAAGGCATTTGACATGGAGGATTGCAAAGAAATCTCTACACTGATGGAAGTCAACAAAAAATTATCTATTGAAGATACTTCACCTCCAGAGGATATTGGAAGATATAGGAGATTAATCAAAAGTCTCATTTACTTGTGTAATAACAATCCAGATATTTCTTATGCTCTTGGTGTAGTTAGTAGGTTCTCTAATAACTCATGTCTAACTCATTGGAAAGCATGCACGCGGATACTCAAGTACATCAAAGGAACCATTGAGTATGGTATTTTTTACGATGAAGGATCATCTCTGTGCAAATATTATGCTCAGATCGGGTAGGGGATATTGACTCCAGAAAATCAATTTCCGGATATTGCTTCTCTTTAGGTTTTGGGATTGTTTCTTGGATCAATAAGAAGCAACCGACTCTAGCACTATCTTCTACTAAAGCTAAGTACAAAGCGACATGTTTTGTTGTAGGCGAAGCAATATGGTTGAGAAGGGTCCTATGGCATATAGAAATTCAAGGACAAGAGGCTACAAGGTTGAGACGCGACAACCATAGCTGCATAGCCATCACCAAGAATCCTATTCGGCATGCATGTACTAAGCACATAGAAATCCAATATCATTATGTGTGAAAGTTGATCAAGGACAGAATTGTGGAGATGAGATATTGTCAAACAGAAGAAAATGGAGTACACATTTTCACCAAGATTCTGGGGAGAGAGCAATTGTATCGACATCTTCCAAAGCTTGGCATTGGAACAAGAAGGTAGTTCACCGCATGTGATCACAAATGATCCACGATACTCTAAGTTGTACGACCCCCTTTATGAGGAGAAGCCATTATGAGAGTCTGGACATTTGTAATGAGGTCTACATGAGACCAGCAAAAAGTTCCAGATGATCTATGTGAGCCTAGTCATAAGGCTAGTCATGGCTTATGCTTTAGTTACATCAAAATTCCAAAGGTATGACACTTTGGTAGTCAACCAATCCAAAATTATGATGAGTTGACTAGGATTATGGAGATATGACAATTTGTAGTCAACCAATCCATAATCATAGTGCTGTGTTTGGAATCTCGAAGGAAGTCTAGAGGTATGACAGTTCGGTAGTCAACCAGTCCAGAATTACAGTAAGCAATTCGACAATTCAGATGTGTCTGATGGATGTCCAATCCGAACTTACAATGGTTTGTCTAGAATTATGGAGGCCTAGACTGGTGGGAGTCTAGTTCGGTGGGTGTTCAGTCTGATGGTTTACTCAATCCGGTTATTACGTAATTTGGGATGTTTCGAAATTACAAATGATCCTGATGGTCACACCTAAAACATAACATCAGACAGTCTCATAGATCATGCCTAAATCAGAGGGTTAGATAGGACCAATCATCGAGGAGAAATTACGGGTACACACACTATAAAGTTCTTCATCTACATTCTATCTATATCGCCATTGAAGATCTAGAGAATTTTGAGTTCTCTATCTCTCTATCTATGTATAGTTTTTGTTAGTGTCTTTTGCTTCTCACTACTCTACCTGAGGATCTTATTCCGTTGCATTATTCATCTTGATCAATTTTCTAATAATTAATAGGTCCTATAAAATTAATTCCCCATCTTGAGAATGCTCTTGCACAGATTGTGAATGCATTATCCCGACGATCTTATTCCATTGCATTATTCATCTTGATCAATTTTTCTAATAATTAATGGGTCCTATAAAATTAATTCCCCATCTTGAGAATGCTCTTGCACAGATTGTGAATGCATGTAATCTCTTTCTAATAGGGTGCTCGTTCATTGGAGAATATCACAACTTCTCACATAAGTTTTAGCATCCATGTGGATACTTGGCCACCATAATCCCACAAAATGAATCATCTTTACAGTCTTTTTAGTAGAGAAGTGACCATCCACATGCATTTGTGAGTACCAAGATTGGTAGACATTTTCCTTCATGGACACATACTCGCCATTGGTTTTATTTATTGATTATGAAATAATCCTTTCTCTATTCTTTTGGGGCTATTGTGGAATAGCTTATAGAGAGGAACTGGAATAGCTTATGGAAGAGTGTTCCTCTGGATAGGAAACTTAGCACATGTTATAGTTAGTTATGTATCTGCGTACTTCTCTTTGCATACATGGCCAATACACTCCTAGGTGTCAAAATTCTTGATTAGTCCCATGTATATATACCCTAATGTATGTTCCAATGGTTCATATGAGCTTGAAATACTACCCCCACCACTCCATTTGAATTCTTGAAATACTACCCACCACAATGTGAAGGGGTTCTTTGTTTTCGAAATTTCTTTGCAAGTCTTCAAATTGATCTGATGACTTGGTCTATGTGTAAGGCGTGGGTACCAACTTTTAAGCCCAAGATGGACACACTTCTAGCCAAGGTTCTCTACACAAACAACTCTTACATGGATGGACAAAACCAAATGTATACACACCACACCACCCAATGTCATGCACATTCCATGCTTTTTAAAAAGACATGGAAATCCACATGATTTGAGAGCAACTCATTTGGAAGAGAGAACGAAAAGTAAGTGACAACACTCACATGTGTTGGAAGAGAGAGAGAGAGAGAGAGAGAGAGAGAGAGAGAGAGAGATGCTCGTCTAACATGGAAAGAATACGAGTGAAAACTACACGTCACAAAAACAAGCTATATTAACGCAACCTCTTGCTAGCTATAGGGTGACTTCTGTCTATCCACCATTTCTACACACCGCATATGCACACAGAGCTTTTCTGTTTGAATATAAGTGAAAACTAGAGCAACTTATTTGGAAGAGAGAGAGAGAGAAAGAGGGGGAGAGAGAGAGTTCATATCAGTCTACCTCCGTTTCATTCATCATTCTCTAAACTTCAAAGATGTACACATACACA
Organism: Ceratopteris richardii; assembly: GCA_020310875.1. Lineage (NCBI taxonomy): Eukaryota > Viridiplantae > Streptophyta > Polypodiopsida > Polypodiales > Pteridaceae > Ceratopteris > Ceratopteris richardii. Next base: position 101,774,670 of record CM035426.1, read on the forward strand.
CGTGAGGACAAAGAAATGATGTTTTGTCGTTGGGTTCAAATCTCTCTCTTTTTTTAGACATTGAAGCGGAAGCGGATCCAAGCTTTTCTCATTATTAGGCTTAAAAAGAACAATGGCATTTACAAAAGTAGTAAATTTTCATCATGTAAGAGGTTTTGTCCTCCAGCAAAACAGCAAAAGAAAGCAATGTCAGGAGAGAACTGTGCATGCGTCGTCGTCGTCCTCCCCGAGCGAGGGGCCGGAGTTCGTCAATAAATTGGGGAAATCAAGTAAAAGAAAATGTTAGCAGGGTGAGAAAGATTTGCTTTCTACATTTGGCAGAGCTCTGTGAGGATATTTGGCATGCATCCACGGAGGATTTATGAAAGCAATGGGGGCGGCGGATCCCTACTCCCGCCACCAGCCACCATGGAGAAATCATGCTACAGAGGCAAAGCGTTGCTGGCTGCATACATGCATCTACGTCCTTGCAAGATCACATGGGCAGAACAGCCGGGGAGAGGTTTGCAACAGATTGGAAGTTCACATTCGAGTACTTTTTGTGCACCACTGTGAGGTTGCCTTTACCGGCTGTCTTGTGGAAGCCCACCATCTTCATGGCGCAATCCCTGCATAGTTCATCCGTCAGGCTTCTCGTATCGTGCGCATAACTGTCAAAGATATATTTGTATGTTTACTTATACTTACCTCAAATGCATTTCTGTGTATCCCGTGTGACGTTCGAGAACGGTGCTCCAACAAGGTGTTCGGTTGAGGGTGTGCTGCGCTGTATAAACAGCCGCGGCGGCGAGGAGAGAAGGGCAGTACCCCACCATGCGATACTCCGTCAAGCAGAGCTCAACCAGGAAATGGGCCGTCATCTCCAACTGCAAACACAATCCAACACAAAGCTTCCATGACAACTGCAAATAAACATGGTTGTTTATAACACCCCCCCGCCCCTCCCCCCCCCCTTTCCCGGCCCCCTAAAGAATAATATGGTCAATGAACACGAGTGCATGCACGTCTAACTCAACCGCCATCTTCTCCATCGAGGAGCTCAGCCAGGAATAGATCGCCATCTTCAGCTGAAATCGACATATACAAGTTCAATCAAGCACAGCGCGTTCACGTCTAACACCTCCAGAAGGTGCGCTCAACCACGAAACAGGTCGCCGTGTTCTCCAGGAAGGAGGTCGGCCATTTTCGGCTGATAAGACATCTAGTCATCCCCTACAATTGCATGTTCTCCAGCCTGGAAAGACTATCAAAATTACAATGGAAGCTACTTTTACTTCATTCTTACTTTGATGTCTGCGTGTGCAGCCTTTAAGAACCGGACCAAGAAGACATAAGGCGTGGGTACTGTGAGGTTGAACCTCAACTTGTTGAGCATATGTTTCTCCTGTTGGCAAACATAAAGAACGGCTTTAGTCAGCACTCTGATTCAAGTACCGCTCAAAATCTGCTACCGTTGATCAAGTATTTCCTTTGGATTGACTCTCACCATCTCCAGCACCTGCTCTCTTGTATAGGCTTTATCAGAGATGAACACGAAATCATTCACTAGCGGAGCCCAAATTTCTTCATACTTGCAGGCGAGAAGCATGGCAGTGACACCAACTAGTTGCAGGTTTTTCCTCATCACAACTTGACAAGCCAAATACCTATCGATGAGATTGATGGTTAAGTAGAGTGTTTCAGGCATCAATTTGAACTTCAGATGGACCTGCATATACAGGCTGCTGTTTAGCGTCTTCAAGGTCTCGCGGTCCATTCATCTACTATAATCTTATCACTACTCACTTCGATCAGCCAGTCGATCAAAATTGCACGCATTTTCTCGTTGATATCAGACTGCCGCCCCATGTAATCGCTAGGAACAAAGCTTTTCATCTGAAAACAAACAAACAGGTAAACATTCTATTGTTATACGCGGAACAAAGGTTGACACATTGAGCTCGTCTGACCTCTGTTTTCCTGTAATATGAGTACATATCCTCCACGTAGTCCACTACTGCCAACGGATCATCAGCATCATCCTCGTCAATATTCGGTAAAGGCTCCTCTGCTTCTTCCATTTCCACTTCATGGCCTCCACATGGTGTCTGCCAAAAGGTTCCACATTCATATAAAAGGATTCAGCCATTACAGAAATTACCTCACACTAGCCATTCCAAAATTGTGTGATGAGTAATGCAACTAGGTTTCTTTCGAACACTGTATCACGAACCTCAGCAAGAGGTTCAGGGAGGATCTGTTTCTTTTTCACGCCCATCAACATCTGTTGAGCATTGACCTTGGTTGAGTGTTCTTGAGGTAAATTTTTATTATCCTTCGTGCTTTGGCTATCCCCAGCAAGAGAAACATAACGACCTACTGCACAAGAGTGGAGCATAGTTCGTCTTTGTTTGGTGCGCCATGAGAGGGGTACCTCATCGTGCATTGGATCGCACTCAGGTTCCACCTCATTAGCACAAGGTTGAGTCTGGCGCTGTCAAAAAGACGTAAAATTCTTGAGCTCTGCCGCAGAAGCTCCTCTAGAAACCTATAAACCATGCATGATTTCATTACCTGTGCTTGTTGTTGCACATTGCTAGCCAAACTTGCTCCAAACTTCCTGACAGACAAATCTTCAGTTTAGAGATGATATTAAACAGTACCTTGCCTACAATTCCATGAAAAATTGCAAAATTCAAGTGTAGCAACCAAGCAAGCAACCTTGTAATGGGCCTCTCAACTTTTGCAACGTGCTCAGAAGCATTCACAGCTGGATTCCTGGGTAAAGCATGAGTTACAGTTTTAGCCAGTTGACCTACGCAAACAGTAAAACTATGACACTGGAACTCAGAGGATGAAAATTACTCTTGCGGTTTCACGACATCCTTGCTCACGATGCATCTTGCTGACAGAGCTCCTACCAAGTTTCCGATATCCCCCAGAGTTCTACGATTATTTGCTTGCGCAGGATGGACCTTCAAGTTTTGCACCATTGCTGTAGTGCCTAGGAAAGTATCATCGAAAAGAAGGTTTAACGGAGGAAGTAAACCTATATCTGCTAACAAATAAAGAAGTGATTGCATTTCTCCTAGCTCAATGTTTTACTCGAAAATCCACAAAGCAATATCCTCAAAGGAGGAAGGGCGATGCGCTACAGTTCTTCAACGATTATAACCAACTACTTCATGATTTACCTTTGGGCAGATACGTGTTGCCCTCCATACGTTTGTTTTCATCTTGTGCGGCTTGAAGCTGGACAAAGGAAGGCACGTTGAAAAAGATACATCCATACTCTGCGAGAGTAAGAGGACCTGATTGTGACACCAACTTACCCTGGTCTCGTACATTCCGATAAGCTGGACAATTTTGAAGTAAGAATGGGCCGATTTCTGCTTTTTCACTTGTTAATTTCCTCTCTGCGAGCGTCTGTATCCTCCTTGGTTGATTGTATTCGATCTGTTATCTGTTTACAAGCTTTGAGTGATTGATCAGGTCGAAATCTTATATCTGAGGTATGCTGATTAAAAATCTGACGCGATACATCAGTTGAGAGAGCAGACAGCTTTGTTGAGGGAATGCAAGACACTGGTGGCCATTACTGTGACTGAAGGCAGAGACTCCATTGAAAATGGGCTAAAAGAAAATCGAACAAGGTAAAAGTGTTCGCGATGAGGCGATGCAGGAGAATTCACAATGCTCCGTGTAAAGAATGATGATCGTGATCGGATGCGCCAACAACTATGGAATCGATGTCCTTTCTTCCCTATCCACGCGCGGAATTGTATTGTATGGTCTCCTGCTGCCTCCCTATTTCTTTACAGACCTTCTATGGGTTCACCTGCGTGTCCGCTTTGCAGATGGCGATGGCGATCACGATAAGCTATAAGCCCACAACCAAAAGAAAAAAGGCCTTCTATTAGACTGTTGCACTCTACAACGGATACATAAGCCACTTCGTTAACAGCACCGTCGCGTCTTCAGCCGTCCGATCTGCCTTCTACCGACGGCCCAGATCTAAGTTGCTAACGGCTCCCATCCTACTTATTTGCTCAATGTCTTCCAAGGGGTCTCAACAACTGGCGGACGCTTTTGGACACGTGGCACAATCCTATAGAGCTCTCAAGACCCTCGACTGGTGCCAAATGGCATTTTGGATCCCAAAGACAATGTTGACATGTGCATTTGGAGAGGGACATGAATTTTGTCCGTGTAAATTATGCATGTTTTTTAATGAGAAAGCAAAGAAAATACAAAGTTAGTGTGGTTTGGGCATTCTGAGTGTGAGAGGTTTGAGAGATAAATTGGCTTCCAAATGGTTTCTCAAAGCTTGGTGCAACATAGAAGCTTCTTGGTCGAAACTAATTCTTTTTTTTTTAATAAAAGGAAGTTCGACCTTGGCCTATTCTCCGAGACTTTAATTAAAATAAAGAAAAGTTACAAGTGAATGGGACTAATGCCCATGGGACCCCCCAAATCCCACAATGCAGGGGAGGAGGATAGCAAGCTAGAGGGCATTACAAATGAGGTGGACAAATCTATCATCTCCCTCATGTGGGACCCATTTGGGTTTCAACTTGTTATTTTTGAGGAGATAAATACAGTGATTTTTAAACGGTGGAGATCTCTTATCTCGGGAGATTCTTTTACCTAGAAGAAACAAGGATTTTTTAATCGACCATTCCTTTGGAATTTGACCAAAATTGACAGCACACCGCTCCCTCCAAATCTTCCAAAGAGTCTCACCCCTGATCGCATTCCACAGCCTTGATGAGCAGCCAACCACCTCGCCTAATAGCGCCTGTTGCCAATTGATTTGGTTTGTGAGTCTCAATATTTGTGTCACATGGTGCCATATAACACGAGACTTGGGGCAATCGAAGAAAAGGTGAGCTAAATCTTTGATGCATCGATGGCAACACTTGCACCATGGAGGCTCACTGCAGATTTTGTTAGCCCTTGCATTGGACTAGATCCCCTTATGCAAGATCTGCCACATGAGAACAGACCTTTTGATCTCAATTAGGGGGTGCCAAATAGACATGAACTTAAGTTCCCATCGAAGTTTGGTCCAAGAAAGGCACCATAGCTTGTCAAGGGTGTGATGAACATCTAAGTTCTCTTTGAAGTTGGGGATTCTAGATAGTTTCTTACCATTTCTCCATTTGAGGCCCTCCAGGCAAGGAAGATCCTATCCGCAGAGAAGGTGGGAAGTTGAGCGATCCCACACTAAACACCTGCCTTGAAGAAGAGTCCATTCCTCGAGGGTAACTCTAAGTCTCGGGTCTAACTCTTCAAACCTAATCCACTGGCCGGTCTCGTGTTTCTAGAGTTGTTTCCACTGTTTGAACCCCTTGTTCCATAACCGCTTAGCAGTTTGGAGGTTCCGAGACTCCACCCCCCTAATGCTAGAAATCAGGAACCAGATAGAGTCATTTTGTCTTATTCCAGCCACCCACTTCCACTCATCATTGATTCTGATGAATTGTTTGGCCTTGTTCCAACTCTTCCATAGGGAACACACAAGGCTAGAGCCTTTAGGGGACACCGGGTGGGGGGAGAACAAAAGCGTGAGGATCCCTAAGTCCTTCCAACTAGGATGGCCAACTAAGGTTAGGTCTTTCAAGTTTCTGAAGATCAATTTAGCCCAAGAGGACTCACTATTGCTCCAAGCCTTGATAAACCACTTTGCTGCCAACTTGTCAGCCAACCCAACGATATCCAATAAACCCAAGCCCCCCGAGTCTTTCGGGCTAATGCAAGTTTCCTAGTTGATTTTGGGAATCCCCCTCCTGTTGGGGTCCCCAGTCCATAGGAAGTTTCTGTAGATTCTTTCCACTTTGGCCAACTCTTGATCCTTAGGTCTCCAACATGAGATAAAGTAACTAGTTGTAGAAAGCATAAATGTGTTAACAACCATCGCACGCCCTGCCAAGTTAACTTGCATACCTTCCAACGACTTAGTTTGCTATCTAGTTTGGATAGCACCCAGTTCCACCGTTGGTCCATTGAGATGTCGAAGCCCATAGCAATACCGAGAAGACGGAACACTTGACCTCTAGGGATGACTTGACACCCCTGATCTAACAAAAATTAGGGTGGAGGACCACGGATTGCTCTGAATGCAGTTTTAGCATGGTTGATTTTTGAACCTGATGCCACACAAGGTTTTGAGGCAACTCCAGAATACCTCAATGTTGTTCATATTGTTATGTACAAAGGCATTCATGTCATCGGCAAAGAGTAACGAAACTAATTCTTAGATATAAATCCTTTCTTACTCTTCAAGGGGTCCATAGGTGGAAGGGTATTGATTTGCTCACCTTGTTGTTTTTGCAATGTCTAGTGATGCCTAAAGGCTTTGACCTTGTTTGTTCGATTTCAAAGAGTTGGATCGTACATCAAGGTTAATGAAGACTAGAAATGGGCGGCCGAGATTAGGCAAATGATTCTATTTGGTTTCCTAAAATTGATTTGGAGAACATCCAAAGAGCAAAGAAGTTATGGAACAAAGGTTTTAGGAAGTGGAAACATCTCTCGAACCATGACACAAGTCATCAATTAATTCAAGATAATCGAGAGAGATAAGGCTTCAGTTCAAACTTCCTTCAAAAAGAAAAAACAAACTCATAGAAGACTTGACATCATATACAAATCTTATAGAGTATCATGGCCAGTCATTGAGTATGAGTTTGACCACATAGAGGTAAACATATAATGGCCTGGGTAGTCACTGATTATGAGTTTGACCACATTTGTGAAGCATGTGAAATATGTGGTTTGGCTTCTCTGTGTGTATTGTGTTTTTTGTGTGTTATGTAGGTATGTGGACACTATGGTGCACATCAGCGAGAGATTTCTTTCAGTACTATGAGAGCATCATTGCGAAGCTCTTGTAAAGAGAAATCCATCATGGTGCATAGTCATCACACCACCTCACTAGTATCAGGGTAGTTGGCGATAAAGTTTTCGACTCAACCATAAATTTGTTTCCATAGGAGTGGCAATAGGTTTGCAACCTTCAAGGTCAAAAGGTTGCAATAATGTGTCAATATATTTTGTTTGACACTATTGATATATTTAGGTAGTGATGTGTGTGAACACACTAGGACCATCGAGGCACTTTTTTCCCTCTTTAGGAGGCTTTTTTCCCCCTGGCTTGTATATAATATGCCTATGGCCCTAATGAGTTACTTATCTTTGTACATTCTAGTGGTAATACATTCAGTATTGTGTGTTGTGGTCCAAGCATCTTCTTCCTTGTGCTATTCGCATGCCTCCTCAAATTTCTAACTCCAACAATTGGTATCAGAGTAGGTTGCTGCTCCATCTAGGGTATCGTCGACACCCCTTCGGTCATAGTCTTAGAATCGCACAAAATTTGGTGAGCATACTCAGGGTGATTAAAAGATCAAAACAGCTTTGCTGTGTGGTGCTAAAATTGCAATCTGAGCTCGTTTCAGCCTCTGAATGCACTATCGCAGTGCTTATGTAGGCTATTTTGTCTTTTTGTGCCAAAGATATCTACAGGTTTCGGTTCGCCAGTATAACCATCTCAAAGTCTGCTATAGGTCTAGTGGAACTCATCAGGTTAGTTTTGTTGAATTTTTTCAAATAGTCATTTTTCAGCATCCTGGTATCCTAGTCAGTGGCCATGGCTGAAAGTAGTGATGTATTCTGTATCTTGGTTGTTGAGGATAAGTTGGATGATACCAATTACCCATTGTGGGCTTATATGATGCGACATGTATTGGTTGCAAAAGGACTGTGGAACATTGTGCAGGGTGTTGAAAAACGTCCTATTATACCTACAAATATAGGTATTGAAGCTAATGTAGATGGCGTTGAAGATGCTGATATCCTTCAGATTCGTGTTTGTGATACGGTTTCTACTGCACCTATTGTAGAGAACATTTATTGGGATGGCAGAGATGCTCACGCACATGCATTGATAGCCTTATCTATCAAACGTGCCATTATTCCTCACATTTGCTCTTGCAGAACAGCTAAGGATGCTTGCAACACACTTACCACATTGTACCAGACTAGGAATGAGGCTCATGTTGCTTACCTCCGAAAAGATTTGGAGAGTGAGCATATGAATGAATGTGATTCTTTGGATAGTTTTCTGACAAATATCAAGGATTTGAAGGAACAATTGATTTTTGTTGATGAATTTATACTAGATAGCTCACTTGTGTAGACTGTTCTGAATGGTCTTCTTGTTTCATATCAGAATTTTGCTTCTACTCTTCGTTTGAAGATGAAAGACAATCCAAATGGCCTGTCATTTGAAGAGTTAGCTTTTGTCCTACTGCAAGAAGATTAGTCTAGGCAGAACAGGTCCATGATGCATGTTGCAGATCAAGCTTTCTTGGCTAGTCAAAAGGGCAAAGGTAAATGGAGCTCATCTACTAGTAAGCAGAAATCTGCAAATGCTGCACATTCGAAGAAGGAAGACAAAGATGAGAAGAAAACAGAAAAGTAGAAATTCTTTTGTAAGTACTCTATGTTGATATATTTAGCTAGTGATGTGTGTGAACACACTAGGACCACCGGGGCACTTTTTTCCCTCTTTAGGAGGTTTTTTTCCCCCGGCTTGTATGTATGCCTATTGCCCTAATGGGCTAATTATCTTTGTACATTCTCCAGTAATACATTCAGTTTTGTGTGTTGTGCTCCAAGCTTCTTCTTCTTCCTTGTGCTGTTTGCATGCTTCTACAGACATCTAACTCCAACAATTGGTATCAGAGCAGGTCATCGCTTCATTTAGGGCACCGTCGACACTCCTCCAGTTGTAGTCTCAAAATCGCACGAATTTTGGTGAGCATACTCAGCGTGTTTTCGAGATCAAAACAACTTCACTCTTTGGTGCCGAAATCGTGATCTGAGCTCGTTTCGGCCTCAGAATGCACTATCACAGTGCTTGTACAGGCTATTTTGTCTTTTTGTGCCAAAGGTATATACCAGTTTCTATTCTCCAGTATAAGCGTCTCAAAGTCTGCTACAGGTCTAGCAGAATTCATCTGGGCAATTCCGTTCAACTTTTTGAGATACAGTCAATTTTCTGCATCAAGGTATTTTAGTCGCCGACCATGGCTAAAAGCAGTGATGTATTCTGTATGTTGGCTATTGAGGATAATTTGGATGGTATCAACTACCCGTTCTGGGCTTATATGATGCAACATGTATTTGGTTGTAAAAGGAATGTGGAACATTGTGTAGGGTGTTGAAAAATGTCCTATCACACCTGCAACTGTTACAATTGCAGGTACAGAAGCTGATGCAGAAGATGTCGAAGATGATGATATTCTGCATATTCCTGTTCATGCTGTAGTTTTTGCTGCACCTACTGTAGAGCAGATTGGTTGGGATGGCAGAGATGCTCACACACATGCATTGATAGCTTTGTCTGTCAAACGTGCCATTATTCCTCACATTCGCTCTTGTAGAACAACCAAGGATGCTTGGGATACACTTACCACATTGTACCAAGCTAGGAATGAGGCTCGTGTTGCTTACCTCCGAAAACAGTTGGAGAGTGAGCACATGAATGAAGATGATTCTATGGACAATTTCCTAACAAAGATCAAAGACTTGAAGGAATAATTGATTTCTACTGATGAAGTTATACCAGATAGCTCACTTGTGCAGAATCTTCTGAATGGTCTTCCTGATTCATATCAGAGTTTTGCTTCTGCTCTTCGGTTGATGATGAAAGGCAATCCAAATGCCTTGTCATTTGAGGAGTTAGTCTTGGTTTTGTTGCAAGAAGATCAGTCCAGGCAGAACAGGTCCATTATGCGAGTTGCAGATCAAGCTTTCTTGGCTAGTCAGAAGAGCAAAGGAAAATGGAGCTCTTCAATTAGTAAGCAGAAATCTGCAAATGCTGCACATTCGAAGAACCAAGATAAAGATGAGAAAAAATCAGAAAAGCAAAAATTGTTTTGCAAGTACTGTAAAGGGAATGATTATATCATAAAGAACTATCCAAAACTAGCTACTAAAGAGGTAAAGAAGAAAGAGGCTAGAATGGTTGTTGCAGAAGCCTCTACACCAAAAATGGAGTTTTCTAATCTTGTGCAGGAAGAAGAATGGGTGTTTAGTACTGTTTGCAGTTTTGACCCATCTTCTCATGAGCAGTGCATGTCTACAGTAGACTCAGATGTTTGGTACTTTGACAGTTGGGCGACCAAACATATTACCTCGCAGCGCAGTTTTTTCTCTTCACTCGAGCCTGCCTCTACATGGAATACTGTTACATGTGCCAACAACTCCTCTTATCCTGTTATGGGAGTTGGTAATATCATTTTGACTACTGCTAATGGTAGTTCTTTCACTTTGTTAGATGCTTTTTTTGTGCCAGGGATCAAGAAAAACCTGTTATCAGTTTCTGCATTAGCCAAGATTGGCTTAGTTGTGAAATTTGTTGATGACAAATGTACATTTCATGATCTATCAAATGGCAATGTGATTATTGCTTCTGGCATTTTATGTCGTGGGCTATATAAGCTCATAGACTATGAAAGATCTGTAAATGATTCGGCATGTGCAGTACATGATTCTCAGGCTATGTCAGATGCAAATCTTTGGCATGCACGCTTTGGTCATCTGAATTTTGCTAGTTTGCTATGCCTGCAAAAATATGAAATGGTGTCCTCTTTGCCCAAACTTGAGGCACCTGGAAAACATGTTTGTGAAGGCTGTATTTTGGGCAAAATGCAGCGTTCGTCCTTTCCAAAAGATGGTTAAGTTTGGGCTACTCAAAAATTGAAGCTTGTACATAGTGATGTCTGTGGTCATATGCAAACACATTCTTTTGAAAATTATCTTTACTTCGTGACTTTCATCGATGATTTTTCCAGGCATGCATGGGTATATCCATTGAAGGCAAAGTCTGAAGTGTTCATGTGCTTCAAACAGTTTTTGGTTTTGGCTGAAAATCTGTCAGCATGTAAAATGGGTACCCTCCGTTCCAATCGAGGGGGGGGATATATATCTTCTGATTTTAATGCATTTATGGTTGAATGCGGGATAAAACACCAGTGTACAGTGCCGTATACACCTCAACAGAATGGAGTTGTTGAACGAAAGAACATGTCACTCATGGAGATGGCAAGGTGTATGGTCAGTGAGGATTTACCACATAGTTTTTGGCTTGAGGGTATCTTGTGTGCAACATATGTACTGAATAGGTGTCCCCACTAAAGCGTTGCAGTCTATCACTCCATATGAGGCTTGTCATGATCGCAAGCCATCTGTTGCTCATCTGCGTGTTTTTGGTTGTTTGGCATATGCAGTAGTGCCTGAACAACATCGCAGAAAATTGGGTGATAAAGCAGTAAAATGTATTTTTGTTGGGTATAGTTTTGAAAGTAAAGGCTATCATTTGTATCATCCACAGACTAAATGCATTCTGGTCAGCCGTGATGTTGTTTTTGTGGAAGATGCTATTCAACCATTGCTTTCATGTACTAAGGAGACATCTGTTAGCTCCAATGACATGTATGATACTTTGGTGCCTCTTTTTACAGGTGGAAAGTTTAGTGCTGGTCCCAACGAGGCAACTTCTCAACCTTTGCAGGTTTCATGTGATGATGCAGATCATTCCATTTCTGATGTAGATTTACATGATGCACTAGTTGATGAGAGAGCTCATAATGAGCTAGCAAAAACTATGCCAAAATGGTTGGTGCAGACTTTGCATGACAGCAAATTAGATGCACCTTTCTCATCTCGTACTCGTTCAGGCTCTCATAGTGCCTTTTTTGCATCAGATTGCTATGCTATGGCTACGTCTAGTCTCTGTGATGAGAATGAGCTTGTTTCATTTGATGAAGAACAAAATTTAGAAAATTGGATGGTTGCTATGCAATCTGAATATGATGCTATAATGAAGAATGGTACTTGGTCTTTATGTGACTTTCCTCCTGGCAAGAAGGCCATTGGGACTAAGTGGGTATACAAGCTGAAGCGTAAGGATGATGCTACAGTTGACAGGTATAAGACTAGACTTGTTGCAAAGGTGTATGCATAGGAAAGAGGCATTGATTTTGATGAGACTTTTGCACCTACCTACCGAATGACTACTGTTTGTAGCGTCCGTGCACTTGCAACTCATCATGGTTGGAATGTACATTAGTTGGGCATTAAAACAACATTTCTAAACGACTTGCATGAAGAAGTGTATGGTTTTCAGCCCCGTGGCTTTGTGTAGAAAGGGCATGAAAACTAGGTGTACAGGTTAAAGAAGGCATTATATGGTTTAAAGCAAGCACCACGTGCTTGGTATGAGAAGATACATGCCTATCTGATTGCACATGGTTTTGAGAACAGTCCAACTGAAAGCACCTTATATGTTAAGCATGCTAATGATGTGCTTCTGATCATTGTTGTCTATGTTGACGACATGCTGCTCACTGGTCCTATTGAGAAGCATATTGCTGATTTGAAGGCTGATTTGCATGCCTCATTTGAGATGTCTAATTTGGGGCATTTGCATCACTATTTGGGCATTCAATTTATACAATTTGATGGTGGAATGGCTTTGTGTCAAATGAAATATATTGGCAAATTATTGAAGTGTTTTGGCCTTGAATACTGTAAGCCTATTACCATTCCTATGGAGACAGGTTTACGACTGAGTCTTCATGATGCTGGAGATGCATTTGATGTTGTTCTCTATTAGTAGGCTATTGGATGCTTGATTTACTTATGCATTACTCGGCTAGATATTCAGTTTGGTGTCTCACAGATGAGCAGGTTTATGCATTGCCCAAGAGTCAAGCATTGGTAGGCAGTTAAGCGCATCTTTTGCTACTTGAGTGGTATTCACCTACTTGGGTTGTTTTATTGCAAGGGGGGATCACTACCGCCAGATTTTCATGCTTTTTCTGACTCTGGTTGGGCTGGTTGCTATGACACTCGTGTGTCCACTAGTGGCTTTTGCTTCATGCTTCGTAGCTCATGTATATCTTGGTTGAGCAAGAAGCCACCCACTGTAGCCACTTCCAGTTGTGAGGCTGAGTATAGGGAAGCTTTCATAGTGACTGTTGAGTGTGTGTGGCTCAGACGCCTTATGGCTGATTTGGGTGTTGGTTAGCCTTTTGCCACCACCATCTTCACTGACAGTGAGAGCGCATTGTCATTTGCGAGGAACCCTATGTTCCATGCTCGCACTAAGCACATTGAGGTGCATTATCACTATGTCAAGGAGAGGTTCTCTGTTGGGGAGATCAGCTTGGCATATGTGTCCACGCAGGAGGACATTGAAGACCTTTTCACAAAGGCTCTGCCTAGGGAGAAGTTTGAAGCTTTCCGCAAAGCTTTGGGCTTACTTCCTTTGTGGAGTGATTTCCACATAGCTTGGCACTTCCTTATACATGAGTGCCAACTCCTTGTTCACCGCATCACTCCCATGGGGGATTTGTTGATATATTTAGGTAGTGATGTGTGTGAACACACTAGGACCGTCGGGGCACTTTTTTCCCTCTTTAGGAGGTTTTTTTTCTCTCGGTTTGTATATATTCCTATTGCCCTGATGGGGTACTTGTCTTTGTACATTCTCTAGTAATACATTCAACATTGTGTGTTGTGCTCCAAGCTTCTTCTTCTTCCTTGTGTTGTTTGCATGCTTCTGTAGATGTCTAACTCCAACACTCTAAAGCAAATGATCATGTCATAAAGAACTGTCCAAAATTGGTTGCAAAAGAGGCAAAGAAGAAAGAGGCTAGAAGGGTTGTTGCTGAGGCCTCTACACCAAAAATAGAGTTTGCTAATCTTGTACAGAATGAAGAATGGGTGTTTACTATTGTTTGCAGTTTTGACCCATCTTTCATGAGTAGTGTATGTCTGCAATAGACGCAAATGTTTGGTATTTTGATAGTGGGGCAACCAAACATATTACCTCATAGCGCAAGTTCTTCACTCCACTTGACCCTGCCCCTATAGGGAACACTATCACATGCACCAACAACTCCTCTTATCCTATTATGGGAGTTGGTAAGATAATTTTGACTACTGCTTATGGTAGTTCTTTCCTTTACAGGTTTCATGTGATGATGCAGATCATTCTATTTTTTATGTGGATTTACATGATGCACTTGTTAATGAGAGAGCTGATATTGAGGAGGCAAAAACTATGCCAAAATGGCTCATGCAAGCATAATAGCAAATTAGATGATGCTCTATCATATCGTACTCATTCGGGCTCTCATAGTGCCTCTTTTGCATTAGATTGCTATGCTCTATGGCTACCTCTAGTCTCTGTGATGAGACACAGCTTGTTTCATTTTCATGAAGCACAAAATTCTGAACATTGGATGGCTGCAATGCAATTTGAATATGATGCTATCATGAAAAATGGTACCTGGTCTTTATTCAACTTGCCTCCTAGCAAGAAGGCCATTGGCACTAAGTGGGTATACAAGCTTAAGCGTAAATTTGATGGAACACTTTATAGGTATAAGGCTAGGCTTGTTGCAAAGGGTTATGCGGAGGAAAGAGGCATTGATTTTGATGAAACCTTTGCTCCTACTTTCCGAATGACTACTGTTGCTAGCATCTGTGCACTTACAACTCATCATCGTAAGGGCAGGAAAACCAGGTGTGAAGGTTAAAGAAGCATTATATGGTTTAAAGCAAGCACCACATGCTTGGTATGAATGATACATGCCTATCTGATTGCACATGGTTTTGAGAACAATTCAACTGAAAGCACCTTATATGTTAAGCATGCTAATGATGTGATTTTGATCATTGTTGTGTATGTTAATGACATGCTACTCATTGGTCCTCATGAGAAGCATGTTGCTGATTTCAAGGCTGATTTGCATGCCTCATTTGAGATGTCTAATTTGGGGCATTTGCATCATTATTTGGGCATTTAGTTTATGCAAGTTGATGGCGGAATAGCTTTGTGTCAAATGAAATATATTGACACATTATTGTAGCATTTTGGCCTTGAAGACTTTAAACCTATTGCCACTCCTATGGAGACATGTTTACGATTGAGTCTTCATGATGTTGGAGATGCATTTGATGTTGTTCTCTATCAGCAAGCTATTGGATGCTTGATTTACTTACGCATTACTTGGCGGGATATTCAATTTTCTGTCTCAGAGATGAGCATGTTTATGCATTGCCCAGGTGTCAAGCATTGGTGGGCAGTTAAGCACATCTTTTGCTACTTGAGTGGTACTCGACTACTTGGGTTGTTTTATCCCAAGGGGGGATCACTACTGCCAAATTTGTATGCTTTTTCTGACTCTGACTGGGCTGGTTGCTATGACACTCATGTGTCCACTAATGGTTTTTGCTTCATGCTTGGTAGCTCATGCATATCTTAGCTGAGAAAGAAGCAGCCTACTGTGGTCATTTCTAGTTGTGACGCTGAGTATAGGGAAGCTTTCACAGCAATTGTTGAGTGTGTGTGGCTCAGACGCCTTATGGCTAATTTGGGTGTTGGTCAGTCTTCTGCCACCACCATCTTCACTGACAGTCAGAGCGCATTGGGAGTTGTGAGGAACCCTATGTTCCATGCTCGCACTAAGCACATTGAGGTGCATTATCATTATGTCAGGGAGAGGTTCTCCATTGGAGAGATCAGCTTGGCATATGTGCCCACACAGGAGAACATTGTAGACCTTTTCACAAAGGTGTTGCCTTGGGAGAAGTTTGAAGCTTTCCGTAAAGCTTTGGCTTACTTCCTTTTGTGGATTGATTCCACATAGCTTGGAATTTCCTTATACATGAGTGCCAGCTCCTTGTTCACCGCATCACTCCCAAGGGGGATTTGTTGATATATTTTAAGTAGTAATGTGTGTGAACACACTAGGACCGTCGGGGCACTTTTTTCCCTCTTTAGGAGGTTTTTTCCCCTAGCTTGTATATATGCCTATAGCCCTAATGGGTTACTTATCTTTGTACATTCTAGTGGTAATACATTCAGTATTGTGTGTTGTGCTCCAAACTTCTTCTTCTTCCTTGTGTTGTTCGCGTGCTTCCACAGATGTCTAACCCTAACAGACACAAAGATAATACCCCATCAACTTGGCTAAATTGAATGCCCAAATAATAATGCAAACACCCCAAATCTGACATCTCAAAAGGGGCATGCAAATCAGCCTGAAATTTAGCAATATGTTTCTCATTAGAACTAGTGATCATCAACATACAAAACAATGATCAAAAGCACGTAGTCCACATATCTTTTCATACCAAGCATGTGGTGCTTGCTTCAAACCATATAATGCCTTTTTCAACCTACATACTTTGTTTTCATGCCTTGTCTGTAGGTCACCATTCAAAAACACAATTTTAATTTCTAACCGATGTACATTCCAAGCATGATAAGTTACAAGTGCACAAATGGTGCGAACAATAGTCATTCAGCATGTGGGTGCAAAGATCTCATCAAATCAATGCCTCTTTCTTGATAATAATGTTTTTCAATAAGCCTAGCCTTATACCTATCAACTATTCCACTAAGCTATTCTCTTTCTCTTGCAAGTGTTTATCCTTGTCAATCGCCAATTGCTACAAAAAGCATAATAATTGATTTTCTTCAACAAGATTTCCAAATGTATTGTGTTAGCTAGAAAGTGGGATCTGACTCAAATAGAGTATTTGATTCGTTTTTTAGAAGATCACAAATAGCCCATTGGAAAAAGGTAACTAAATCAAACATTCCTGATAGATGTTCTATACAAGAATCCACTCAATCTTCAAAGGTGCTAAAGGGATAGCCGATTGGAAAAATGGTAGCTAAATCAAACATCCTAGATAGATGTTCTATACAAGAATCCACTCAATCTTCAAAGATTCTAAGTCTAGTTGACTTATGTTGGAGTATGAGGTCTATGGAAGCATGCTAACAACACAAGGAAGAAGAAAAAGCTTGGAGCACAACACACAATACTAAATGTATTACCAAGTGAATGTACAGAGATATAAGTAACCCATTAATGTTATAGGCATACATACAAGCTAGGGGAAGAAACCTCCTAAAGAGGGAAAAAAGTGTCCCAAAAGTCCTAAGTGTGTTCACACACATTACAACCAAAATATTAATCAACAAATCCCCCTTGGGAGTGATGCGATGAACAAGGAGCTAGCACTCATGTATAAGGAAGTGCCAAGCTATGTGAAAAGAGATCAACCCACAAAAGGAAGTAAGCCAAAATCTTTGTGAAAAGCTTCAAACTTCTCTTGAGATAGAACCTTTGTGAAAAGAGCTACAATGTTATCTTGTGTGGGCACATATACCAAACTCATCTCTCCAATAGAGAACCTCTCCTTGACATAATGATAATGCACCTCTGTGCTTTGTGAGAGCAAGGAACACAGGGTTCCTCGCAACTGCCAATGCGTTCTGATTGTCAATGAAGATGGTGGTGGCAAAAGACCAACCAACACCCAAATTAGCCAAAAGGCATCTGAGCCACACACATTCAATAGTCGTTGTGAAATTCGCCCTATACTCAGCCTCACAACCAGAAGTGGCCATAGTAGGCTGCTTCTTGCTCAACCAAGATATGCATGAGGTACCAAGAATGAAGCGAAAACGACTAGTGGACACACGTGTCATAGAAACCAACCCAATTAGAGTAAAAAAAACCATGTAAATATGGCGGAAGTGATCCCCCTTGGGATAAAACAATCCAAGTAGTCGGGTACCACTCAAGTAGCGAAAGATGCACTTAACCACCTACCAATGCTTGGCAGTTGGGCAGTGCATAAACCTACTCATGTATGAGATAGCAAACTTATCACATCAATTTATGCATAAGCAAATTAAGCATCCAATAGCTTGCTGATAGAGAACAACATCAAATGCATCCTTGACATCATGAAGATTCAATCATAAGTCTATTTCCATAGGAGTGACAATATGTTTGGAATGTTCAAGGCCAAAATGATGAAATAATGTGTCAATATATTTTGTTTGACACAAAGCTATTCCACCATCAACTTGCATAAAGTAAATGTCCAAATAATGCTGCAAATGCCCCAAATCTCACATCTCAAAAGAGGCATGCAAATCAGCCTTAAAATCAGCAATATGCTTCTCATTGGGACCAATGAGCATCATGTCATCAATGTAGACAACAGTGATTAGAAGCACATCAATTGCACTTTGGGGTTGTTATGTGTGCAACATATGTACTTAACATCTATCCAACCAAAGCACTACAATAGTCACTTCATATGAGCCTTGGCATGCTTGTAAGCCATCTATTGCTCAACTACACATCTTTGGTTGTCTAGCATATGCATTAAGGCCTCAACAACAACACAAGAGATTGGATGATAAAGCAATTAAATGTATTTTTATTGGGTATAGTTTTGAAAGAAAAGGCTATTTTCTATATCATCCATAGAATAAACATATTTTGGTTAACTATGATGTTGTTTTTGTGGAAGATGCAATTCATCCATTACTTTCATGTACCAAAGAGACATCAATTAGCTTTAAATATATGATGGCATTTCGGTGCCTCTTTTTACACGTGTCAAGTGCTGGTCCAAATGAGGCAATTTCTCAACCTTTGTAGGCTCCAAATGCTAATGCAAATCATTCCATTTTTTATTGAGATCTACATGATGCACTTGTTGATGAGAGGGTTGACGTAGAAGAGACTAAAACTATGCTTAAATGGTTGGTGTAGACTTTGAGAGATAACAAATTAGATACACCTTTGTCATATTGTACATGTTTAGGCTCTCATAGCGCTTCCTTTGCATCAAATTGTTATGCAATGATTGGCTCTAGTCTACGTGATGAGAGTGAGCCTATTTCTTTTGATGAAGCACAAAATTTAGAAAATTGGATGGCTATTATGCAATCAGAATATGATGTCATTATGAAGAATGGTACTTGGTCTTTATGTGTTTTGCCTCTAGGAAAAAGGGTCATTGGTGCTAATTGGGTATACAACCTGAAATGTAAGCCTAATGGAACAATTGAGAGGTATAAACCTAGGCTTTTTGCCAAAGGTTATGCTCAAGAGAGAGGTATTGATTTTGATGAGACCTTTGCTCCCACATGTTGAATGACCACTATTCATAGTGTTTGTGCACTTGCAGATCATCATGGTTGGAATGTAGATTAGTTGCACATTCAAACTGCGTTTTCATTACATTAAGAAGTGTATGTATTTCAGCCCCATGGTTTTGCACAAAAAGTGCATGAAAACAAAGTTTGTAGGTTGAAAAATGCATTATATGGTTTGAAGCAAGCACCACATGCTTGGTAGGAAAAGAAACATGCTTACTTGATTACACATGGTTTTGAGAAAAATCCAACTAAGAGCACCTCATATGTCAAATTTGGAGTATTTGCATCAATATTTGAGCATTCAACTTATGCAAGTTGATGGAGGAACAACTTTGCATTAACCAAAATATGATGACACACTAGTGCATCATTTTGGCCTTGAAGATTGCAAACCTATTGGCAGTCCCATGGAAATAGGTTTATGATTGAATCTTCATGATGCTGGAGATGGATTTGATGTTGCCCTCTACAAGCAAGCTATTAGATGCTTGATTTACTTGTGCATAATGCAAACTAATATTCAGTTTGTTGTCTCTCAAATGAGCAATTTTGTGCATTTCCTAGGTATTAAGCATTAGTAGTTGATTACATGCATCTTTTGCTACTTGAGTGGCACCCAAGTACTTGTATTGTTTTATCCCAAGGGGGGATCATTACCTCCATATTTACATGCTTTTTCTATATAAAATTGGCTACTTGCTATGGAACTTGTGTGTCCACCAGTGATTTTTGCTTCATGCTTGTAGCTCGTGTATATCTTGACTAAGCAAGAAGTAGCCTACTATGGACACTTCTAGTTGTGAGGCTAAGTATAGGGTAGCTTTCACAACTATTGAGTGTGTGTGGCTTAGATTCCTTTTACTAACTTGGATGTTGGTCAATCTTTTGCCACCATCATCTTCACTAATAGTTAGAGTGCATTAGCAGTTGAGAGGAGCTATGTTATCCATGCTCACACTAAACACATTTAGGTGCACTATCATTATGTCAGGGAGAGGTTCTTTGCTAGAGAGATCAATTTTGCTTATGTTCCCAGACAAGATAATGTGCAAACCTTTTCACAAAGGCTCTACCTATGGAGAAGTTTGAAGTTTTTTGCAAAGCTTTTGGCTTACTTCCTTTTTTGAATTGATGTCTTTCCACATAGTTGTCACTTCCTTATACATGAATGCCAACTTCTTGTTCACCACATCACTCCTAAAGGGGATTTTCTTATATATTTTTTATTATGTGTGTGAACACACTTCAGAATGTTGGGGCACTTTTTCCCCTCTTTAGGAGGTCTTTTTTCCTTGACTTATATATACACCTATAACCGTAATGGGTCATGTATCTCTCTACATTCACTTGAATACACCCTATAATTTTTTGTGTTCCAAGCTTCTTGTTCTTCCTTATGTTGTTCATGTGCTTTTGCAGACCTTGACCTCCAACTTAATACACCACCCAGAGATGATGAAAAGAAAAAAGAAAATATTGATGTAGAGACTTTAATTTTGAAGAGCTTGAATTTTTGAAAACCAAATACTCCAAATAAGAAGGGGATTCAACAAAACCATGAAATACTAGTTGAACAAGAATAGAAGGAAGATGATCAAGGCCAAGCACATTTAGAGAAAAAGATGGCTGAAGATGAAGATGAGGATCAAAATTATCATGATGAAGATCAAGGACATGATAATGAAGCAACAAAGGTTGTGAAAGAAGAAAAAGATGAAGAAGATAAGCAATATCAGAACCTAGTGGAGAAGAAGGATATGAAGTAGGAGATGATAGATTGGACACTGGTGAAGAAAAGAATTGAGGAAAGTTTTATGAAGTCCCAAAAGAGGTAAACAATTGAAGATAGAGAATAAGAGGAACAAAATTAGAATGAATTGGATGAGTTTATTCATGGACTCTTAAATGATAGAGAAACTATAATGGAACACATCAAGAAAATTCATAATTAATATGAAGATTGAATAATTAAAGTTGGAGTTGAGAATGGAGTCAATCTAGCTCATCACCATTCGATAGTAGATGGTTCAGGAATACAATTTTTCATGATATTAGAGAGTATAAGGAATTATCAAAATTCAAGAGTAGGTATTGCTCCCAAGTAGTTCTTAGAATATGATGATTCAATCATTGTTAGAAAGAAACTTTTTGAGAAATGTAATCGAAATTGGAGGAATAAGTGGCAAGACAAGAACAAAGAGTCCAGAAAGATATGAGTCAAAGCTCCAAAATCTTTGAGGATCAATCTAACTTATTATCCACATGCAAGAAGGAGGGATTGGCAAAGTTTTGGCAAATGAGAAAACATGGTGCCATCTTGTCTAGATGGTTAAATTTTCCTAGGCTAATAGGGCCAAAGAAAGGATCATGGTCAACAAGGCACTACATGATTACTACTTTTAAAGAAGTTATTGAAGATCTTGTAGATGCAAATGAACCGTCTTGTCAAGATTTTAAAGTTCATTGTAACTTGTATAGAAACATTTATGGATATTGATGTTAGAACCCTCAATTTCATAGGTTTTAATTCCTTGATAGGTGTGTTACTTTTGTCCTTAGTGAAACCCCAAATCGAATGTATTTAATGACTTATTATAGTAGAGTAGTTTTTATGGGGGGCACTATGTACATATATTTGAAGATGCTTTTGATTGCAGTCTTTTTGAAAGGGAATAATTTTTTTTTGGCATAATATCTTTAGCCATGAAAGCAAGATTAATAGCATATAAAGTTTCTTGTATAGAGTATTTAAAGAAGGATGTAATAGATCAACAAGAATATAGTGTTCCATGCTCAGATAAAGATGGCCAAGAATATACGGAACACTATATTCTTGGCCATCACCAAGAATATAGTGTTCCATGCTCCGATAAAGCACATCAAGATCAAGTACCATTTCATTCATGAGAAGCTCATATCATAGGAGATTACTATGGAGCAGTGTACCCCTTGGGAGAACCTGACAGACGTGTTCATGAAGGCCTTACCTCTAGTTCTGATTCAATGCTTGGTGGACCTTTGCAATATTCAACTACTCCAAAATGGAGTGGAAAAGGGGTCGTTGATGACATGAGATCATCTAATTCATTTCCAATTGTACCGGTATGAGTGCATCTTCATTTTGTATCTAGGAGACACTCCATTTCATATTATTTAATGGTATCTCATTGTATTTGATTACTTTGCGATTTGCTTCTATGAATGTATTCATTCTCCTTCAAGGGGAATTACCCCACATATGATGTACTTTTGAGGACCTCTTCCCACTCTATATAAGGAGGGCCTCTCCCCCACTTTGTACTTGGTTACAAGCTTGTAGAGCCTACTTCATGCTTTCAACAAACTCATTTCTAATCCATGTGAGTTTACCCATTTCTTGGACTACTCACTTTGAGTCTCTCGCACTCTTCATTTTGTGAGTAAAATCTTCTTTTCAATTTGCTTCCATTTGTGTACTCTTACAATGAGAACTGACTTGCAATGACTCATGACTACAACTACTCATGACTACAACTGCACTCTGTATTAGCTATATAGACCGAGGAAAATCACAAAAAAACCATTAGATTTGCAAAAATTTAGGAGAAATAATTAGATAGTGTGTCTATCATGATAAGGTAGTCTATCACGATAGCAGTAGCCTATTACGGATAGTGTGGGATTATCATGATAGTTTGGGGTTTATCGTGATAAATGTGTTTGTCATGTTGAGCACTAATATATGGCATTTTAAGGGGAACATGCATATAGAATCTATTAATCCATTGTATTATTTCTACCTTAAGAATTTAAATTATTAGTGCATGCATTCAACCTAGAATGATTCACATTTGTAATGAAATATTAAATGTTTCTAAGATGTTTGTTTTAAGGACAACTATTAAAGATTCTTGTAAAAAAATTCAAATCCAACCTCTTATTGTTGAAACATTCAAATGAGTGTGTGAACATTCAAACCAACCTATAAAAATCTCATTTACGTCACATGAATAGGACATAAACATAATGCTAACTCCATAAACATTGAGGAAGTCTAGATAATCAAGATATTCAATCATCTAAATCGCTTAAACTTCATTCGAAATGAAGCAAAAAATGGTCAAATGGTAATTTTTTTCTAAAGATTTGATGGAAGCTTCATTAGGAAAGATATCCCAAATTTTGTACAAGGGTTTTGAATATGGGTTCGTTAAAACGAAGGATGTGAGGAAGGATGTAGAATATGGGTTTGTTAAAAGGAAGGATATTACTACCACCACCTGAAAATGATATGAATCTCTTCACAACCAAATGCATCTACATATAGCTCTCTCCAAGGGCCTACCTATTTAGGTAGGTTTATGTTATTCATCCAAGTGCCACACATATAAATACATGTGCTCCAAGTGTTCTAATTAATTGAAGTTAGAACCTTATAGAAGCTTGGGCTCAGTTTTGAGCAAAATATACTCTACTCTCTTGCTCTTTGTAAGACTTGAAGGCAAGCCCTCCCATTACAAGCTCAACAACTTAACCACTAGGCCACACCACATCACTTGCTTTTAAGAGCACATGAGCTTATACTTAAATCCAAGTTTTATCTCATAGAAGACTGACTAGACACTTACTTTACAATATTCCTCCCCCCTTGGAAAAGATTTTCATCCTAAAAAATATAGATATACCCAACTATAGGCATACCCCGAAGCATATCATCCAAACAATCTGGAGCATGTTTACATTTTTTTGGCAGGATTCCCCTCTTATTCAAATGGAAAAGAGATGAATCTACTTTGAATGAAACTAACTTGTTCCCAAGTGGTGCTTTCTGCTATTCCATTTTCTCGCTTTATTAGACACTTTTTTGTATAAGTGATTTTTTATACATTTTTTCCTAGTGTGTAGTATAATTCTAAGTTCATGAGGAACATAATGAATTGAGATTAGTGTACCTACCACTTCTGGTGACACTAAATTTTTAGAGTAAGGCGATTTCTTTTTTAAATGGTTGAAAAGAATTTGGCAGTAGACCTAGCTCATAAGCTAAAGGTGAAACCTTTCTTAACACTTTGGACGGGCCACAAAACTATGAAGAAAGTTTAGAATGCGGACCACTCTTGAGAATTTTAGAATTTGTAAGGACTCTCAAACTTGAAATGAAAGCTCCATGGATCAACATATGCTTTAGCTTGGTCTTGGGCTTTGTTTAAGTTCTCCTGAACTCATTTTATCTAAGAAAATATCATTTTATCTAAAATTGATTTTATCTAAGCTACGTGAACTCATTCATTTTAAGTTTAAAATTCATTTTATCTAAGAAATATTAAGCTACCTGAACTCATTCATGCGAGAGTCCTACTATGAGGTGCTCTGTGTTTGAACCCATACATAATCGTAAATGGACTAAATCAATTACTAAATGCTTAGAAATTATTATGAGCAAACTCAATAAGAGGTAGATAATCTTCCCCATCTTTTTGTTAAGGGAGAAGTAAGCACACAATATTTCCTCCAAACTTAATTTACTATTTTCATTTGATCATCCAAATGAGAATGTTTGATGTACTCATGGATAATTTTGTATCAAATTTGCTAAAAATAGCTCTCCAGAAGTGGCTTGAAAAGTTTTGATCTCTATAAGAAACTATGTTGTGTGGAAGACCATAGAGTTGACAAAGATGTTGATTTAACAACTTAGCCAATTTCGATGTCTTTACTATTGTGTGGGTTGGAATGAATTTGACCATTTTACTCAAATAGCCAACTATGACTATTTCATAACTTTTTGGTTTTCAAGCAAGCCTATTATGTAATCCATTGAAAGACTTTTTCACTTTTCAGAAAGAATTTCCAATGGATGTAGTAGCCTACCTATATGAGATCTTTCTACTTTCTTGAATTGGCACTTATGACATTTAAAACATAAACTTTAACATCTTTATGGAAACTTGGACAATAAAAAGGTTTCTTAACTAACCCATGAGTTTTTTTTTATGCAAGGATGTCCAACACTTTGAGATTGATTTAGCTTTTTACTTTCAAACGAGATTGTTCAGCCATTTTGAGTTAATAAACAACTGATTTGGATCTACAATCTATAGAATAATGTCATGGTAACAATTCGTTGATTTGTTCCATACTTTGACTTTGTTGCTCCTCCATATTTAGGATTTTGGACTGACCCTTTAACCGATGAGTTAAAGGGTTAATGTTATCATCTAAGAAGTCAACTACAAACTTTCCCAGATATGGATGGAAGATTCTATTCATCAAAGTCATGAAGGTCGCTAGGGCATTTGTTAAGCCAAAAGGTATAATAAGAAACTCAAAATGCATGTACCTAATCCAAATGGTAGTGTTGAAATAGTTCACCAGCTTGAGGCGTGGAAAAACTTCTATTTGATAGTCACACTATTTAACTTTCAAAAGCCTATGCATAGACACATCGATGCATGTTGCTTTTTTACTAAGAGGATTGGAGATAGAATAAGTTTAATCCAACCTAGTCTACCTCAGCCTTTCTACCTTGAATGGTTAGGATAGGGGGAGTTTGTATTGGGTCAAACATATAAGCTTGGCCTTTGGAAGTAAGTCGATACCATGATCAACACTTTCCCTCTGTAGCAATAAGCCATGGGAGAGTTTTTGAGGGAATACATCTCTAAATGCATGCAATAACTTCTTAAATTTACTTAAAAGATTCAATCAACTTGGGTTCAAGACATAAGAAACTTGTTTTTTGTTAAGTTGAGTATTTACATTAAAAAGAAGCAAAACAACTATTACTTCTTGATTACTTACAAGTTTTGTAAGTTCTATGTACAAAATCAAAGGAATACTTGGTACATCATGTTCACCTCAAATGAGATACATAACTCCATCCTTAGTGAATTTCAAAGTGTTTTTGTGATAAGTATGAGTGAGTGAAGGTCCTAGGCTCCAAAGCCATTCTCTACCCAAGACAATCTTTGTATGCTTCATGTTCATGATTTGAAAATCTAAAGCATCTTTAAACCTTGGATCTCAACCTCAAGATTCGATATCATATGTAGCTCCATGATGAGTAGCACCTCCTTTAATGTCAATCCGGGAAGACATGAGGATGGTATGAAGACCTCGAACAAGTGACGGCACAAGTTGTGTGAGTGAGAAGCACACTAACATGCACACACATACACACACATGCGCACACACGGCAAGAACAAAGAGAGACACAATGGAGTAACTTCTATTGCAAAAGAGTTCTCATACCAGTTCAATTCTACAGCAAGCTAGCTTCAAAAATGAGCTCTCTAGCTCTATTTATAGTTTTTGACTAGCTTTGGTCCTATTCAGACCTAGTGTTCGGTCTAGTTAAAAATTAGGTCCCTAAGCTAGTTTGGAGGCTCAAACGAGCTCTGAAAATTATGAAACTTGGTAGGCAATTACTTCTAAAGTTCCTCAAGCTCGAGGACTCCTCGGTTTGCACAAAATGGAGCTACAAAAAGGTGAACGATATTTACAATGGTGGTCAATGATGAGAATCACTTTTATAATAGTGTAAGGATTGAAAAAAATGTGATGGGTTGCCTCAGTGCTAGATCTGCATGTATGCCCGTAATTCTTCTTCCCGTATGATGCCAACACTCTCCCCCCCTAGCGTCTGTCATCTCTGACAGACCTTTGTTCCACAGGATGATCAATGTAGTCTTGGACTATTTCAATGGCTAACTCCTGTTCTTTGATCTTGAGTCCCCTAACAAGATCGTGTTGAAGAGCATCCCAATTGACTATGGCCGGAACGTCTGGTTGTGGTGTGGTGTAGAGCTCTGAGTGCATTGTCTGTTCACATGCAAATAGTTGTAGCAGATGGGTTGGGCATGGTGCAAACACTTCTGAGTGCGATTCCTAGAACCCGATGGTAAACATATCATCAAAGATTTGCTTGTAGCAAGCTGGGAGATATCTAATCCTCGCATGCCAAGTGTAAGCAACCCTAATACTGAGGGTTGTACTCATATCATGGAGCAAGTCATAATTTCCATTTATAAAGCCCGGGATCAGAGGCTGGATGTTGCGTACATTGCAGAAAGTCTTGAGTACGATCTGCATCAAGTCTAGGATCTTCAGCATCATCTGAGTAGCGACATCGGGCATGGGTTGGAGACATGGCATCCAATGTCTGATAGTAGCCAGCATGTAAGCTACGGTTGGTGTGCCTATTGGTGGTCCAATGGATGGGTAATTGAGCCATTGTTTGCAATTTGCATTGTTCTGAATGGCAAAGGCCTTCCATGATCGTCGTCTTTGCACTGGCCCATAGCATGGATTATACTTTAAATGCATGGGGCATGGTCCCATGTTCGGTGCATCTCTAGGTAGGTCTCCAATAACATTTGCCTACAGATTGGTTGGAATATGGCACCTTTTCTGGCTTCTTCTGGGATGTTCTCTGGTTGGAACTGTGTTGCAAAAGAAGGATACCTATTGGTGACTCTTTTGATCTCAGCGTTGTAATCTGCCAATAGTACAAAGTAGGGCTTATATTGTAACTCTGAACTGGTTATCAGTCGCCTAGGAGCCAAGTGCCTGAAATATTTCGATTGAAGTATTGTCTCCTCAATAGTTTTCATGGCCATCATCTAAGTGGATATACACTCTTCGTGAGTTGGCCCCATCTCTTCTACTTGTTTCATCCATGCCGGACGGGGTTCCTCATATGTGTCCTGTCCTTCATCAGTGATCCTGCCTCCTGGAAGAGGTTGAGGCTCATAATTATCTTCAAATGTTTCTTCAACTGGAATGATAACTGCCTCCTCTTCTGTTGGTTGATCTGGTGGAGATGGTGGTCGTTCGTATTGTAACAATTTAATCTTTAACTCGGCAACTTGTTGTCGTAGCTCAAGTACCTCGTTGGCCGTTGACGATTCTGGCGGTGGAGAAGTAGCAACACTAACCATCTCTCTAGATTCTATTGGGTGTGGTGTGGGCACCTGGTGTCTTTGTAGTTCCTTCACCTGGTCTGCTAGTTGGTCGTGTGCTTCCAAGAGGTTTGCATAATCTTGCAATACCTATTAAATGTTTTTTGAGGGGATAGCTTAGAATTTAGCAGGATCTATGGGTGCCCTTGGAGTGTTTTTGATGGTCGCTTGTAAATTTTCTTGATTTTGTTGCTGTAACCTCCTATTCTCTTCCTGAGTAGCTGCTAAGTGCCGATGAAGTAATGCCATGTTTCTTTGTAGTCTAGCATTGTGTGCTAGCTGATCTCTGAGCTGTTCTTCAATCGCCTTACCCGTCTCTGTATATTTGACTTCATGCTCTGCATGAGATTGTTGGAGGGCGGTAACCTCATGTTGTAATGCAGTATTACTCAACTCCAAAGCATTGACACGTGCCTGTAGGTGGGATGATAGAGTACGAAGCTCTTTATTTTTTTCTTCTAATAATCTGTATTCCTGTTTAAGCTGGGCAGCAGCTTTAAACATGGTGTCTAGTGCCTGACTAAATGAGGTGGACGCAGAGGTGGTGGTTGAAGATGCACGGGTTCAGGAAATGGGGAAGGGAAAGGTGGATGTTGTGCTGACAGTGGGTGTATGTGGTGATGTGCGTGAAGTAACAGGTGGTGATGTTGAAACAAAAGTGGTGGAGAGTGGTCCTGTGAAGGGTGAAATGTCCATGGGGTCAGACGTGATTGATTGTGAAGTGTGAATCGTGAATACGGGAATGGTGGGTGGTGTGTTAGTGGTGGTCGTGAATGTGGGGGAGGTGGGGTGGGAAAGGGACTTTTTATTATAATTCTGAATTTGTTGAATCATATTTACAAGGTTTGCCAAGAATGGAGGTAGGGTGGTTTGTGTTGGTTCTGAGGGGGTTAAAAGGGGCACGATGGTTTGGGGTTGGGAAAGAGGAAATGTAGTAGTGAGGGAAAATGGGTGTGTTAATGTTTGGGTAGGGACATATGGTTGTCCGAGAGCTGGTAGATAAGAAGGGTGACCTATTATGGTTTGATGGGTGGCTGGATGACCTATCGGCGGTTTGGAAAATTGGCTGGAATTGGATGTAGGTAAAGGGAAGGATGGAGAAAGGGTGGTGTGTGATATATGTTCACTGAGGGTGAATACTGGTTGTTCGGGAATACTAGTTGTGAGGGGTTTGATGGGCTGGATGGGAGGTGATGGTGGAGACGGTATCTGTGTGCTTTTGTCGGGTTCATCAGTGTTAGTTGCGCTGGTCATATAAACGTCTGCTTGAGTGGTGGTAGGGAGTGAGGTAGAGACTTCCATTTGAATCATCTTTCCCCTTCACGGTCGTGTATCGAGCCTTCGTTGGTCGTATTGAGGGGGGGGGGTACGATATATCATGGTCCGCATGGCTTCCACAATTCCAGAGGTATCTGCCAAAAGATTCAATGATTCTATAAAATGAGGGTCTACATCCTCCGGCTGCAGCATCTGGTTCATCATTGCTCTGTTTGCCTCTTCTGACAACCTATGCCTTTTTTGTACTTGTTTGATTGTCTTGTATAGCCATTTGAGTTGTACAGTGTAGGCGGGGGCCTCCTCCTCACTCTCCTCTGATTCATTCCCCTGTGCCTCCTCTTGTTCATGTGTGCCTTCATCGTGAGTGTGTTGTGCCTCATCTTCCCAATGTACTGTTTGTGCATCATGATGTGGGCGTCCTCTCTGGGATGATGTTTCGAGACCTTCAGTGTCTGAAAAGATCTCACTCTCAGATAGCGACATTGTTTGCAAGAAGGTCTCAAAGTCAAAGGATGTATCCTCCATCAATGCAGCCATGGAGGCAAACTCAGCATCGGTGGGTAGTGGAGGGGCTGATGGAGTGGGTTGTACCATGACCTCTGATTGTGGTCGTTGGAGATGGATCATGAATGGGCCACCTGCTCTTCTTCTCTAAGGGAGGTTTCTGTGGTGGACTCGCGAGGAATTAGAACATGGGAAAGAGATCCACGCATTCTTTTAGTTGGTTGAACCCCTGGTTTTCGTGCCTGGAAGAATTGCAACTGTGAGTATGTAAGGGCCCGTGCGATCGGCACATCATAAGCGAGGCATCTGTAGATGATTCTTGTAATGGCACAACAACCATTCAAAGTAGGCTTCCTTACTCCTTGTTTGCCTGCTTCATATAATTGGTCGAGGATCCACACTCGCATTTTAATAGGTAGACTTCCTGTCTCCACTAGGTATAGCCCATACCAAATCTTCTTATGAGGCTGTGTGAATCGGTCTTGAGCCAGAAATGCAAAGTGCTGAAGGCACATTTGCAACGGTATGGCAAGGTTTGGGGTGAGGGCACACATTTCTTTCAACTTCTTGAGTTTACTGTTCTTCATAGATTCCGGTATCAATGGGTCTCGATCGGAGGGTACATGGATGCCGTACATCTGAAGGGCCTCCCTGATTAAAGTTATATTCAACTCAAACTTTTTCATTTCCTCTTGGTTTGATAGAGAGGGCACCAGGAATGTGCTTGACTGATCTCGATCTCTTGTCACTTTAAGAGTTGCAATCAAGTAGTAGCATCTAAGGAAGTCTGGTTTAGGCAGAGATGCACTAAAATAATCCTTCAATCCCGCTTTCTGCCAAATATCTTGAAGAGGTGCTACGTTTTGTAATGCTTCAAACTCTCTTGAGAAGAACTGAAATGTCCACCAAACTCCTCCAAATTCCAATTTGGATTCCCAGATATGGTCTGCATCCCCCAAATCTCTTGGCATCTCATTGAACCAATGAGAATGTCCCTTTACTCTTTCTATTAGGCCACTTGGTGGATCCGAGATGGGAATTTGTCTCACATTCAGAAACTCCTCAGGCCTAGCTATTAGTGGAACCTCCATAGGCATGGTATCCCAATCCATTTGAGTACTAGTGCCTGCCTGGGAGCTCATGCCTGCTGCTGCTGCTGCCATGAAACTTCTTGTAGTTGTTGATGCTTATCTGCTAGAAGAAGAGAGGCACATTAGTGTTGCATAGGAAACAAGATGTAATGGTGTTCCCTTCACAATACTAACATGACATTCTAGGTGGTTAGTGATTCGGGGTGAAGTGTTTGTGATAGGTGTGGATGTTGGTTAGTGGTTAGTGTCATCCTAGATGCATACTTTGGATATGCAAGGTACTCAGAATGCACCTATATCAGAGTGGATGGATTTACAAAATTGGGTCAGGGGGTTTGATACGGGTTTTAGGTCTCCAAACTTTGATTTTGGCTTTGTAGTTCTTGGAGCTGATGACATGATATGATACTTTTGGGCTTTTACCACCTCCCTATCTGGAGTGTTTACTACTAGGTGTTTAGGCCCATATGTCAATACTGACACTAAGTTCTTTGCCCACTGTGGGACAACCTCTAAATTAAACAAGTAAGCATCAAGAAGGTCATTTGATACTCCTTATGGGGCCTCTCCAGATGTGAGCCTAGAGAGATGGTTGCTCTCAAATGAGTCTTGCCTTTCCTCACCACTACCTCAAAGTCATACTCCATTAGTAAGAGGAACCATCTTACTAGTCTACCCATATTGCATGGCTTGTTTACCAAGTACAAGAGTGCTTGATGATCAGTAAAAAATTTAAACTTATTTGTAAGCAAATAGTGTCTAAATTTCTTAACCGCATATACCATGGCTAATCCTTCTCTTTCAGTAGTGGTATAATTTCGTTCAACTACATTCAACTGTCTACTCGCATAGGCATTTTGAAGATCCATATTACCTTCACCCGTAGGTTGTGCTAGCACGCATCCAATAGCATAATTGGATGCGTCCACATGGACATGGAATGGCTTTTTCCAATCTGGTGTAGTCAAGATTGGTGCTGAACGTAATCGTCTCTTAAACTCATTGAACGATTTCTCACATTCATCAGTCCACTCAAAATTGGTCAGAAGTCCGTACAGAGGCTTTGCAATGATGGCATACATGTGTATAAAACGTCGATAATGACCACAATGCCCCATGAAAGCTTGCACTTCCTTGACATTCTTTGGCCTAGCTAGTTCTGTGATCGCTCTCACTTTCTCTTCGTCAGTGGATATGCCGTTCTTTGACACTATGTGTCCTAGAATCTTGCCTTGCCTGACCATGAAAACACACTTTTCTGGGTTCAGGCAAACCTGATATTCCCTACATTTGTCAAAGATTTGTTTGAGTTCAGGTATATGTGTCTGTCTAATGTTGGAATGAGCATAGAGATCATCAACATAGACCTCCCAATTCTTCCTCAAGAACTCTTTAAACACATGGCACATCAATATTTGGAAGGTTGCAGGCGCATTGGTTAGACCAAATGGCATTACTCAAAAAGAAAATATACCCCACTCTGTGGCAAAAGCCGTCTTATGTTGATCTTCTGGTGCAATGGCCACTTGATTGTAACCAGAGAACCCATCTAAGAAGCTGTATACTTCCTTGCCTACTACCCTTTCTAATAGGTGCTCAGTGATTGGAAGTGGATAACTATCCCTAATAGTGGCTGCGTTAACCTTCTTCAAGTTAATGCATACACGTAGTTTGCCATTCTTCTTGGGCACCACTACAATGGGGGATACCCATTCAGTGTGCTCAATTTCATAGATAAATCCGGCTTCAACCAAGCGATCTATCTCTTCTTTGATTTTGGCAGCATAGTTGTCATTGTATGTGTATGGCTTCTGTTTAGAGGGTCTGGCCTCTGAGGTCATGGGGATCGTGTGTGAGCATACGTCGGGGTCTACACCTTTCAGGTCCTTGTAGCTCCAAGCAAATACATCTCTGTACTTTCTCAACAAGGCTACCAACTCCTACTCTTCTTCTTCAGTAAGGTCATGCCCAATGTATGTGCATCTCTCCTCTCCTTCTTCTATGGCTACCACAATTTTCTTTGTGGTTTCTTTATGATCATAGGCCTCACCTGCTTGAGCATCATGTTTAGACATTCTTATCATGACTCTCCTGTCTTCTATCTCATACTTCTTGAAATTTTCAGGGACCTCGAATAGAGATTCTTCTTCCTCTGGTGTGACTTCTTTCTTCTTTCTTTTCTTTCCTTCACTCTCGGTAGTCACTTGTGTGGTTAATCTCACCTCATTCATGTCTTCCTCGTGTCTATGAGGGTGAGCTTCTACTGCATAGAAATACTCCTCATCTGATGCAAAAGGTGGATCCATAATGATTGACTCTAGATCGGAGTCACTTGCATCCTCAAATGCATCAGTGCTAGGTTCACATTCTTCAATAACCGAATCACACATGATTGGCTCTATTGAGAAGACTAAAATGCCATAGCCATCCTCATCACAGTGGGGTGTCCACTGTTCTTGATTGATGGTTACATCCATTGTTGCTAAAATCTCCGCCCAACCGTGGGGTTCAAATTCTTCGTCTGGAAATACTACAGGTGCATAGGCTGGGTCCTGAATCGATCTATGAGTTTCCTTCGCACCCATCTGTCTAGTTTTTTCTCTCTTCTCCTCTTCTACTGCTACTTTACACATCCACAAGTGGGTATCTTCATGCATCCATGAGGATCCTCATCCTATGGAGTGCACTGACTTCGTGTCATCCTTGGCTCTATGGATGGGATTCCATTGAATAGGCAGGACATCTCTATGAGAGTAATCCTTGAGATTGACTTTGGTTGTAACACCTAGGTGTTGCAAATACAAGGAATTGGTTCCCCAATCCTGTACCACTTCCAATTGCTGCATAAATGGCCTTCCCAAAATCATCTCGTAGGCTTCATTTTTGCTAAAGTCGCATATAGCAAAAGTATGCTCGAACTCAACACCACAAGTAGTGAGAGTTACTCCTTCTAGCAATCCTAAGGGCCTCTCAATATGACCATCGGCCGTCTGCAATTTCATTCTCGTTGGCTTGAGTGCTGACTTGCCCCAACGCCTCCATAGGGAAGTGGTAGCAATTGCAACTCCTGCACCTGAGTCCAAAATTGCCTTGGTTGTGTATCCTTGATGGGTAACTAAGAGATAGGTATTTCCTTCTTCTCCTTCACTCATGTCTCCTATCTTATCCAGTGTTATTTCTGGCACAGTTCTATGAGATCCTACCTAGGAACGAGATTTCGCTACGTCTGGCACTTGTCTGGCTACATGTTTCCACAATTCAGGCTTAACCTTGAGTAGCTCTTCTAAAGTGAGGTTGCACTGCACTTTAGTGTTCTTTACTACCTTTGTATTCTCAGGTATGATCGAATCTTCATTTCTTATCATGACCATGGGCGCTCTCATGCATGTAGACTTAGTTTCCCAGGTGCCTGTGAAATGGGGTAATTCCTGCAAGGAATTAGACTCAAAGTCTAACCTCTCATGAGATTGGGCACTCTCCTATTCTCCATAAATGGAAGGAATGTCTTGTGGGAATTGATCATGCGTGTCATCCACAATTTCAATTGGAGGCAGGTCTTCACTTTCTTCAACCCATTTCTCTTCTTGAATCTCTTGCAGGAATTCTGGTGAATACTGATTCATAGAAGAAGAGGTGTCTGGTTTAGTGGAGTTAGGCACATAAGCTTCCTAGGGAGGAATGCTTAGTCTATCCCTTGCACTCTCTTTAGACTGTGAGATGGCTCCTTTTCCAGACTTTGCAAGTAACCTCTTCAATCTATCTAATAGACCATCAAAATGCAATGGTGTTCTAGTGGAGCTAGAGCCATTGAACAAGGGACTAGCTTCAAACATAGCTTGCGCCAATTCTACCATCTTAGCACAAAGTTTTGTTCTCTCTATCTCTAGATAAGCTCTAAGGTAACATTTGTCATGATCTGTCACGTTTGGCCCTTCTTGGATTCTCGCTCGATATGCTTTAAGCATCATGTCTAGATCCTCAGGAGTGGGATCGGCTAGGACTGATCCTACTCTGGGTGGTGGGTGGGTTATGTGTGGTGGATTAGAAAGTTGGGGAATGGAAGGTGATGGGTTGGAGGGAGATGGAAATGGTGGTGGTGGGGTAGTTTGAGAGTGGTTTTGAGATGCAAGTTCCCTTATCTTTGCTTTGGTGTCTCTCAAGATTTCTTCAAGTTCGCTCATTTTTTGTGACCATTGTCTTTTCATTCTCTCCCGGCTATCTCTCCAAGCTCTTGTCCTTTTCTTGGTTATGATCTCCATCTCACTAACCTTAGAACTCTTTTCCTGCCCTACTCCTTGAGTGTGCTGCAAAGCTTGAGCTCGGGTGACTACTTGCACTGGGGCAGGGGAAGTCACACTTCCTGTAGAGTCTACTACTAGTCCAATGACGTTGATAGGAGTGATTTTTGGCATGTTATTGGGGTTCTTTGGGAAATCTCGTAAGAGATGCTCTTTTCCGCAATCTTGATAGAAGCACTGAATTGTCACAGGTTGGGGTTGTGTAGGGGCAGGCATTGGACAATCATGTATGAGGTGATCTCCCTGAAATCTGAAGCATGGTCCTCTAAGAAGCGGGGGTTGTACCTGCCTAGGTTGAGGTCTAGAGTTGGGTTTGGCATACATGACATTTGTATAATTTGGCTCCCAACCAGGTTCACTCGGTTCTTCACAATAGTAGAACTCACAATGCTCAGGTGACTGCATGTAGTAGGCCTAGGGGCTATCAATATGTGTAGAATCAAAACTTTGATCACTAGGGTCACCTTCTGAAAGTAATGGAGTGACTGGGACTATGGTTCTATTTGGATTTTCTTCTGCAGCTGCATACTTTACTGGGATCACATTGGCTGGGGCAGGGAGTTGCTGCGCTAGAACTGGTTGAGGTCTCTGTTGGTTTTGATAGAGTTGTTGTGGTTTTCCATACTGTTGTGGTGGGTGTTGGTTCTGGTATCTTCCTTGTTGTGGGTAATTTTGTCTGACCATTTGTTTGTTATAGGGACAGTCTTGAGCCGTATGGTTGGTGTATCTCTGTTCTATGGTGCAGTACTGGCTACTAGGATTCACTTGGGGTTGAGCCATAATGGGACATACGCTTGCCATATGGTCACCTCCACAGGTATAGCATCTTCTCACTGGGGCAAACCTTGGTATTTGTTTGCTAGAGACACCTAGTTTTTGAGCTACCTTCTCTGCAAGTTCTTCGATAGATGTGGATTGACCGGAAGTAAGGCTACTAGAACTATCTGAATCCTTGTAGATTTTTGAAAGCTCCAGCTCCTCTCCTAGATTATCCTCAATGTCTATGCACATGCGTACACATTCTTCTATGGTTTTGGGGTCTTTCAGATATACATATGATCTGAGCTTGGTACTCAGCAATCCATCTACTTGAATAAGGCCACTTGCTTGGATGGTGTGGGTAACTCAAGCATCAGACACCTCTCTAGGTATTGCCTAAACCGTCTTCCTGCCAGTCTGACCATCTCTTGAGGTGTTTGCTTAAAGCTATGAATCAATGAGGAAGTATTATGCCGTATGCCACTCTCAGAGAATTCAGTAATGAATGCCTCTAGAAGCTGGTCTATATTCCTGAACTATCTCTCATTTAGGGGGTTGGAACCAAGTAAGTGTTGGATGAGATGGCTGGGTACAATCAGAAGATCAAGGTGGTGCTGCTAGACCTGCTTCACACCTGCCCTTTCTTTTCTTCAGATATGGTTAGGAGACTCCTTGAGTTTCCAAATGACACCAAGAAACTATATATGTGCTTTACAAAATGATTGAGTAATGATCAAATCAAAACAGATAAGTTTGAACCTTCATAAGTCCAAAAAACTTGCTATTCCTGTAATGACACCTGCTCAGTCCTAAGCTCAGTGTGTCCAGCACACTTACAATTGGTCTAATTCCTTCTGGGAGTATTAAATTAACTTAACAAGCTACCATTAGCAAGTTAAATCACTCCAAATGATAAACTATATACTGAGCATGATGTTTAGCAAAATCAGGGACACCCCCGACTTTTTAGGAATCACACAGAGATATACCAGTGATCACTTCGACAGCGATTTCTCCCAATTGGCTGAATAGATTGACTTGAAACTTTGTAGTGTTGTAGAATGCTTTGAGCTGGTTCCAATGAGCCCTTGATCATCAAATTTGGTTCAGTAGATCTTGAGATATGTCCTGTTGAAGTTGACAGACTTGGAGGTAGTCACTCAGAGAAAACACAGAGATAATGACTATGAATATATGTATTGAATCTATAAAATGTACATTCCCATTGACATGTAGAATGATGCTCAATGGTACTCAGAGGTGTAGGCTAGGTAGTAGCTCTCACACACTCACAAATTAGCTTGGATTAGCCTCGGAAAGAGTGTCTCTTAACCCGCGACTTTTTACATTGACTTTTATAGATGTTTTGAAGGAATTTGAATTTCAAAATTCAAATGTAGGCTCCCTCAAATCTCTCAACTAATCACATGGAGATATTCTCTCCATTCATACCTTTCAAATTCCACGACTTTTGAAGGTAGGTACAATTACAAGAAGTCACTTTGACTTTTACATAAAGTAATAAGTAACTAAGCATAGGCATGTGTTCCTATGCTCTTTCTTGAAATGAAGTAATCCAAACTTTTGCAATAAACTTCAAAGTTGATATCCAAAGCTAAGTGATCTTTGTGCAATCTTTTTGTTGAGTCTTCAAGGCACAAGACAAGTCCAAGTGTTAAGGCTTGTTTGCACCAACAGCTCCCCCTCAAGCCAAACACTTGCTTGAGTCTTCATCTTTAGTCTTCAATGATATCCTGTAATCCAATCATGGATTTAAACCTGCATAGCTTGCTCCCATCCAAAGCTTTTGTAAGCAAATCTGCACATTGAATATTGGTGGACACATATGATAATTGGATTTCCTTGCTAAGTAATTTCTCCCTCACATAGTGGTAATGAACCTCTATGTGTTTTGTCCTAGCATGATACACAGGATTAGCAGCTAAATGAAGTGAACTTGTATTATCACCAAATATGATAGGTGGCCTTATGTATAGGCCCAATTCTGAATAGAGTAACTTCAACCATATTGATTCTTGAGTGGCATTGGCTAGCCCTCTGTACTCTGCCTCAGTAGATGATAGAGCCACTGTGGGTTGTTTCTTGGATGACCAAGAAATAGGTTTATCACCTGCAAAGCATATGTAACCAGATGTACTCCTCCTGTCATCCTTGCATCCTGCCCAATCTGCATCTGAGTATACCTTGATGTCAATGTCTGATGAATATGGATAATACAAACCATGATTTTGTGTTCCCTTTAGGTACTTTACTATCTTCTTGGCTGCCTCCAAATGTGGTACTCTTGGCTTATGCATAAATTGACTAAGTACACTAACACCATATGAGATATCAATCCTAGTTAAGGTAGCATAATTGAGACTACCTACCAAACTTTGGTAACCTGTAATATCCTTGAGTTCTTCTCCTTCATGTGCACTGAGTTTGTGGTTGACCTCCATAGGAATGTTTGAGACTTTAGCTTCCTGCAAGTTAAACTTCTTGACCATGTCCTGAATGTACTTCTTCTGAGTAATGTATATACCTGAATTTGTGTAGACCAATTCAAGCCCTAGGAAGTACTTCAATAATCCAAGATCATTGATCTTGAATTCCTTCATCATTTGACCTTTGATGTGTCTAATTCCTTGAACATCATTTCCTGTAATAATGATGTCATCAACATAGACACACAAGTATATTACCTCTGAATTGTTCTTCTTTATAAACAATGAAGTATCTGCTTTACTCATCACAAATCCTTGATCCAAGAGATAGGTTGTCAACCTATAGTTCCATGCTCTAGGTGCCTGCTTCAATCCATACAGAGCTTTCTTCAATTTGCAAACATAATTTACCTTATTAGGATCCTCATAGCCAGGTGGTTGTGACATGTAGACCTCTTCAGATATCCATCCATTCAAGAATGCATTCTTTACATCCAATTGGTACATGTTCCAATTCTTGGATGCAGCTACACTCACCATAATTTGATAGTTGGCATCTTTGCCACAGGAGAAAATGTCTCCTCATAATCAATGCCTTGGGTTTGTGCAAAACCCTTGGCTACCAACCTAGCTTTGTGCCTGCTTATTGTACCATCTGAGTTCCTTTTGAGTTTGTAGATCCATCTGGATCCTATCACCTTCATGGAGTCCTTCTTGGGTACCAAGTCCCAAGTATCACTCTCCTTGAGAGCCTCCATTTCTTCATCCATTGCTTCCTTCCATTCTGGTTTAGTAATAGCTTCCTCAAATGTACCTGGTTCTTCACTTAAGATATCCTTTGCAAGATATACAGAGTGCTTGGTTACAAGTGAAGTATCATAACCATACCTAATAGGTTTCTTCTTTTCCCTTGAAGATCTCCTCATAGCTTGAGTTGAGGATTCTGGATTGTCTTCAAGTTGCTTCATCTTCATCTTCCCTTTGGATTTCCAAGCTTTGAATTCTTCAATGTTGATGGTGTCTTCATCATCTGAGCTTGTGTCCTCATTCTGAGTTGGTTCTTGCCTGACAAGCTTTGGAAAGTCTTCTTCCATATCATAAGGTAGGCTCACTTTCCTGCACTCATTATCATACCATGAATCATTTTCATCAAAGATGACATCTCTGCTTACCTTGAAGCCTTTGTTTGAGGGGTTATAGAACCTGTATCCTTTCTGATTCAAATCATAACCAATAAAGATACACTTCTCAGCCTTAGGGTCTAGCTTTCCCCTTACCTGTGAGGGAATATGCACATATGCAACACACCCAAAGATCTTGCAATGATCCAGAGATGGTCTCTTACCATGCCAAGCCTCATAGGGTGTCATTCCATCAAGTGTCTTTGATGGCAACCTGTTGATCAAGTATGTGGCAGTAGATACACTCTCTGCCCAAAGATAATTTGGTAGTTTCTTCTCATTAAGCATAGACCTAGCTGTCTCCAAAATGAGTCTATTTCTTCTTTCAGCTACCCCATTTTGTTCAGGTGAGTACCTTGTGGTAATCTCCCTCTTGATGCCTCTTTCCTGCAAGAACTCTTCAAAATCATTGGAGAAGTATTCTCCACCACCATCAGACCTTAACCTCTTCAATTGTCTACCTGTTTGATTCTCTACTAATGCAAGATACCTTTTGAAGCAATTAAATACTTCATCTTTATGTTTCATGAAGTACAAGACAGTCCATCTGCTATAATCATCTATAAAAGATACATAGTACCTTGACCCAGATATGGATGGCTCCTTGCTTGGTCCCCACACATCTGTATGCACCAATTCCAAGTAGTCTTCATGCATAAATCCTTTCTTGGTATATGGCAACCTGTGTGACTTACCAAATTGACAAGCCCCACACTTGTATATCATGTGTTGCTTGGATACATTAGGTATCCCAAGCACACATTGATCTCTGCTCATCTGCTTTATGGTTCTCTCTCCAATGTGACCCAATCTCTTGTGCCACATCTCCAATTCTGATAGGGTTTGGTCCCTATAGTTGTACAAGGCAATATTTTTAGTATCCTCAAGTTCAAAGGTAAATAGTCTACCTGATTTCTCTCCCTTGGCTATCCTTATGAATCCATGTCTTGGATCCTCCACAAATGCACCATGTTGAGTGAACCTGACCTGTAGACCTTTTTCAACAATCTGACCTACACTCATCAGATTCTTGGTGATTGTTGGGACATACAATACTCTGCTTAGCAAATTCTGATTACCATCACTTGTTTTGACATTACCTACTTTAACCACTGAGTGTTTAGTGTCATCACCTGTCTGCACTTGGTGCTTGCCTTTAGGTTCTTCCAAATCAGAGAGTAAGGCAACATTCCCAGCTACATGGTTAGAACAACCTGAATCAATATAGAACAAATGATCATCATTGATACCTGGTTTAGATGTCATGTTCATAATCAACAAGGAATCATCTTGATCCTCTGCATAATTGTTGTAATCCTTTCTGTTCCTGTATCCTCCTTGATAATTGCCATTGTGATTGTAGCTATTGTTGTAGTTGTTGTTGTAATTATTGTTGTAGCCATGGTAGCCTTGAGATTGATTGAACCTGCCTCTGCCTTGGGAGTATCCTCCTCTTTGGTGACCTCTTCCTCTTTGATTCTTGTAGTTCTTGTAGCATTCATCTGTAGTATGATTAGACAAGCCACAAATATTGCATGGAGATTGATTATAGGGTCTCCCCCTACCTGACTTACCTCCTCTGCCCCTACCTCTAGATG
This sequence comes from Ceratopteris richardii, assembly GCA_020310875.1. NCBI lineage: Eukaryota > Viridiplantae > Streptophyta > Polypodiopsida > Polypodiales > Pteridaceae > Ceratopteris > Ceratopteris richardii. The sequence continues at coordinate 101,815,798 of CM035426.1, forward strand.
ATCTACCTCTCCCTGCATAGTTTGCTTGGGAGGTGGATCCTTCATCATCAACCTTCTTGCTTTTACCCTTGTCTTTAGACTTCTTATCTGTATATAGGGCAGAGAGATTGTTACCTTTTGATTGCTCTCCATTCTTTGTGATCTTGGCTTCATGTGTAAAGAGTTGTCCAATCAAAGTTGTTAGATTAGGTGCTTGAATGTCCATGTACAAGTCCATTGCAGTGGTAAAGCTCTCCCACTTGTCATCTGCTTTGAGTCCATTGATCACTTGTCTGACTATTTGCTCTTCTTCAATCTCTTCTCCAACACTTGCAAGTTGATCTGCTATGTCTTTGACTTTGGTGACAAAATCTGAAACACATTGTTTTGATTGCTTCCTAAGAGTTGTAAACTCAATCCATAGCTGATTCTTTCTGGCCCTTGTGCTTGATGAGAAGTATGTTGACAAGGTCTCCCAAGTCTCTTGGGAAGTCTTACAGTTCCTAACATGAGGTAGAAGGAAATCAGAGATAGAGTTTAGAAGATATGACCTTGCCAAAGCATCTTTAGCACACCATTGATTAAGTCTCTCATGCTCATCCTTTGTAGGTAGGCCTCTGGTTTTGAATGAGGGCAACTCCTCATCTCCTGATATGTATCCATACAAGCTTCTCCCTTGTAGATAAGTCTTCATTCTTAATGACCATGCCTGGTAATTATTCCTATCCAATTTGTCAATAAAGGAAGGGAAACCATCACCCATGATTACCTTGTTTGCTCTGATACCACTGTTGGATGAGATGGCTGGGTACAATCAGAAGATCAAGGTGGTGCTGCTAGACCTGCTTCACACCTGCCCTTTCTTTTCTTCAGATATGGTTAGGAGACTCCTTGAGTTTCCAAATGACACCAAGAAACTATATATGTGCTTTACAAAATGATTGAGTAATGATCAAATCAAAACAGATAAGTTTGAACCTTCATAAGTCCAAAAAACTTGCTATTCCTGTAATGACACCTGCTCAGTCCTAAGCTCAGTGTGTCCAGCACACTTACAATTGGTCTAATTCCTTCTGGGAGTATTAAATTAACTTAACAAGCTACCATTAGCAAGTTAAATCACTCCAAATGATAAACTATATACTGAGCATGATGTTTAGCAAAATCAGGGACACCCCCGACTTTTTAGGAATCACACAGAGATATACCAGTGATCACTTCGACAGCGATTTCTCCCAATTGGCTGAATAGATTGACTTGAAACTTTGTAGTGTTGTAGAATGCTTTGAGCTGGTTCCAATGAGCCCTTGATCATCAAATTTGGTTCAGTAGATCTTGAGATATGTCCTGTTGAAGTTGACAGACTTGGAGGTAGTCACTCAGAGAAAACACAGAGATAATGACTATGAATATATGTATTGAATCTATAAAATGTACATTCCCATTGACATGTAGAATGATGCTCAATGGTACTCAGAGGTGTAGGCTAGGTAGTAGCTCTCACACACTCACAAATTAGCTTGGATTAGCCTCGGAAAGAGTGTCTCTTAACCCGCGACTTTTTACATTGACTTTTATAGATGTTTTGAAGGAATTTGAATTTCAAAATTCAAATGTAGGCTCCCTCAAATCTCTCAACTAATCACATGGAGATATTCTCTCCATTCATACCTTTCAAATTCCACGACTTTTGAAGGTAGGTACAATTACAAGAAGTCACTTTGACTTTTACATAAAGTAATAAGTAACTAAGCATAGGCATGTGTTCCTATGCTCTTTCTTGAAATGAAGTAATCCAAACTTTTGCAATAAACTTCAAAGTTGATATCCAAAGCTAAGTGATCTTTGTGCAATCTTTTTGTTGAGTCTTCAAGGCACAAGACAAGTCCAAGTGTTAAGGCTTGTTTGCACCAACAGTAAGGGCTATGTGCCTAAGGGTTAGACCAAAGGCATTGTACTGCATGAATAGGTCCTCCACTTGTTGAGCTCTCAAGACTTGTCTAAACTCGGCCACATGATCATACGGGTCTCCAGTACCATCGAAGTAATTCTTCATGGACTTAACCAGCTGGGTTGGTCTCAAGGTCCTCGTGTGTTCTTTAGGCCTTGGCAAAGGAAGATCATCCGCATTTCTTAGGTTCCTTAGTTCCCTAAGCCTCTCAGGTTCCACTCTATCTGTCCCTGTTCTTGTTCTTTCTCTTCCCAATGGGTTTGAAAAACTTACTTATGGTCTGTCTCTACTTCTATCCCTTTGGACTCCATGAGCTTGGGACCTTCCAGCTCCTTGGTGTCCGTAAGAGATATTAGATCTTGGTTGGGGGAAAATAAATTCACCCTTCCAAGTGTAGGCATGCCTACCATGCTATGTGACCACAAAGATCCTCTCTGAAGTATTGTCCAGATGGGTTACTTTGCTAGGGCTATCAGGATCTTTGAACTCATAGATCGTGATCGTTCCTACTTCATTCGAATGATCAGGCTTATACCTCCAAAAGGCTTCATCGGTCTCTCGGTTTAAGAGCAGATCTATGCTGTTGTTGTCCTGGGGCACCCACTCTGGCGTGAGGATTCTCCTAAGAACTGATTTACCTCGAGGGGTCTTGGGCTCTCTTCCCATGTTCCCTTACTCTATGTCACCCATGTCTGTCTCTGGGATCACATTACCAAATTCGTTTGTATTGTCTGGGTGATCGGTGACTACATACATAGTTCCCTCTTTGTCTAGGTATGCACCATTCTCAAACTTCACGATTATATGTTCTAGTCCAATAGGTTGATCTGGGTTTTTAATCTGGACTACGGATCTTCTTAGACCGTCCTGTTAAATGTTGGACGATAATAACTCAATCCAACTTTCGGACGAGTATTATCGGGTCCTTGGGTTCTTGGGAGTGGTAGGGGTCTGTTAGACAGAGGCCCTGTACTATTTTCCCAATCCTTTACACAATCACCAGTAATTGCTCACTTCTTAATACAGGAGTTGAGTTGAATACTAACTATTCCACGGTATGATAAGCACTGGAATGTTTGGCCCTGAATATACTATGGTAATAGCACAGTGATTCTGTCAAAACTTACAACTACGAGAATACGTTCTTCTCAAAATACTCCACAATAAGATGATTTCATGTGATAACTAAATACACCGAACGAAATGCACAGACAACTCAGATCGAGATTATATTAGACTTTTCATATACTCACTCAGATCACAGATTTATACCGCAATTAATGACTCACTAAGACTTCTGTCCACACACAGATCTTTGTCGAATACTCAATGATCACCGATTACTATATAAAACCCTGGTTACTTGACCGAAAAGGTACTAAACTCTGTTCTTATACAGTCTCACGCATGACAATCAATACACAATCTCACAATCGCGAACTACAGAGTCATATATAACTGTTCAGCAAGTAGACTCACAGCATCACGAACTTTTCAATGAGAATCGATTCAACCAAAGAATAGCAGAATGATTAAATATGAACAGAATGGAACAGTATTCAATGTCCTCAATAAAATCTCATTCACAGTCTTCTAAAATATATTACTCGTGGTTTCCGAACACTTCAGTTACGATGTGATCAACCCTCATCACTACAGCGCGCAACAGAACAGAGAAGTATCTATCTTTCTGTCTTTCTAATATACATTCATGTTAACTATCAACTCAAGGGTCTGTTTAACACAGTAAACTCTGCTCCAACAGTTGAACGAAACGATGATGCAACGACTGAACTCTTTGCTCTTCGATGATCGAACTCTTTTCTCTTCCTGTCTTCTGCTTTTTATTACTTCCGCATTCTTCATTTACCGCCTCTTGCGAAATTTCCTACCTCTCCGTCATTTCAGCCACCAATCTTGTTTATTCTTCGTCTGCGGTTGCGGTCCTTTGTCTGCGGTTGCGGTTGTCTCGCTCTATTAGCCTTGTAACACTGGCACGCACGGTGGACTCGAACCCGCAAGTGCAATACTGTAGATAATATCCTTTTGTCTGAGCTTTTTTCCTATTTTCTTTCTGTACATTTATCAGAAAGATTCTGTATACTGTCCATATGCTGCTGATGAGTCATCAAATATCTTTCAATCCCGAGTGTGTCACTGTACGTGATAGGTTGATTTTCCTCAAAACTTCCTCAAACTCGTATAGCTGGTCTAGTTGCCTCTTCATGAAGTTCTGCTTACTTATATACTTCTTGATCATGTGCTTTAAGTGCTTCGTCTATGGAATCAAAGTACCCTCTGTGCTGTTGAATCCATGTCTTCTGCAGAAGTCATGTACTCATAGAGTATCCTGTCACCACCTGGCTGAAAATATCCTTTTACGGTGTCTGTTGGTCCATGCCAGGTTTTGATGTCTCAATCTTTTGTGATTGTACTTGTTCTAGTGATGGAACAAGTATAGCTAACCATCTCCTGCGAAAAAGTGTCCAGCGATTTTGAAGATGACTATCCAACTGTTCTTTGAGTAAATTTATGTCCATATTTGTCATCATGGTGGCATTTAATTCTACACCCTCATCTTTTAATATGTGCTTTTCAAACTCTTGCAATACTTGTATTCTTGACTGCAAAAGTTGATTTTCGGTTTGCAGGTGAGCATTCAGGGTAGAAAAACTGGACATCTCAGTTTGAATTTGTGTTTGGATAGCTTGCTGCCACTGATTGAGGCCTTGGACATACTGTTTTATTGTGATTAATTCGGCCGTAATATGCTGGTTGCCTTGTTGTAATACCTGTATTAGCGCATCTTTGCCGTCCAACTCTTTTTGCATCTGTGCTATTACTGAATTGGATGCTTGTTCTTGTTGCCGTAAATACTGGGAAACTTCTTGGAGTTGGTTCTGCATTTGTGTAACAAGATCGGGTTGAATGTTATTCGGTGTTTGCTTTGGACTGGCAGTAGGTACATTGTCTGTCTTTTTTCTTCTAAGGGACAGCCGAAATGGTGTTCCTACTGTTTGGTTCTGTGGGTGGTTACCTGTGTGTAATAAAGATGCAGCCGAGGTGGAGGGTTGGGCTTCTTCTTGTGGCGTTGTGTGGTTTTTGTGGTAAAGAGAGGGAGACCTGTGTAACTGTTTCTCCTTTACAGACTCGACAAAACCAAATAAAGCAGCTAAATATACAGGTAAACGAGTGTATTTTTGGGATCTGCGTCTATCCCCGACAAAAAACTGTTTGTGTAAATGATTGTACAACCAATGAGCCCAACTTACTTTTTCTCCTTTCTCTGCTTGTACTAGAGGCGAAAAATTTTCTCTAGACATAAGATCGAATCTGACTATAAAGCAGAGCCTTTCTAAGTACCATCTAAATTGTCCCCTGCGAATATATGTCGCATTCTTGATCATAAAATAGCATCTACGACCTTTGCCCTCACCAAATTCTTTTTTCAGGTCATTGTAAGAGCATTTGGGAAAATCTGCTTCTTCATACAACGGTAATTGAAATACTGACGAAACTAATTGTGGAGAAAATTGTACCTGATTTTCAAGAAAACCTTTTGTTTGTCGCATAATATGTAACTGATTCTCTGCATCGTTGTTGCCTGTCCACTGTTCCCAGGGTAATTCAGCAAACTGTAGGAGTCCAATCCTTCGTAACCAGTTCTCATTTTCCCTTGAAGAACTGTTAAATTCTATTTTGAACCCTGTAGAAAATAATATGTGTTTATGCAGACCTGGTGATGTTATCGAAGTTCTTGAGTCATCTTCATCACCCTGTGATGTAGTATCAGTTGTTGTCACCACACGATTCTGTGTAAACGTACGTTTTCTGAGTTGCCATCTTAGTATATCCGATTCAGACATGATTGTAAGACTTGCCGAAAGTAGTGCGCTAGAGGTTTTGGTTAATGAGCACAAGAACTTGCAGAACGCTATACAGAAAATACTTTGTCGGTCATACGCATTTTATAAATACTAGAACCTGAGCTGCCACTTACTAAAATGATGATACTTCGGTGATGATAGTTCATGCTGTTTATCAAATTCTAGAATCAAAATCATCATTCTGGAAATCGAAGCTGGACTTGGGACGTCTTTTACATGTGCGAAAAATATTATGCATAAAAATCATGACTTTTATTAAAATATACTAGTACAGCACCGGATTTGTAGGCCCAAAATCTATATCTCTGCTTCGAGACCTTCTAAATACATATTTCTAGCTGACCGAAAGATACGGGCAATCTTTTTCTTAAGCGTTTCTAATACATTTTTCAGGGTGTCAGGTTCTAATAATTGGGCATCTGTCCGCACCGAACTGAGCGTTATAGCTCCCGAAAGTAAATTTTCAGTCTCTGTTTGTAAAAATGCTTCCTGTAAATAAAATTCATTGGCCAATGCTGCATCTCTGGCCGTCTTCATATCTGTTACTTGTTGCTGTATTCTATGAATGTTATCATTTTTGTTACGTATTTGATTCTCGAGTCTTTCTACTTGTTGGTTCAGAAACTGGATTGTTTTGTAAAATGCATCTCTTTCCCTTCTCATCTCTGCTAATTTTTTCTGTTTCTGAGGCTCTTCAATGCGATACTTATGCAATATGTTGTTAACTGTTGATAAACTGTTTTTTGTTGTATCCAACTCGAATTCTGTTTGGGTTAGCCTTCTTCTAGTTTCTTCCAGTAAGTTGCCTAATGCAATTCTGCCATCTTCTGCATCTTTGAAATTCTGTGTTAATCTAGTAATTTCTGCAGTGGCCTCTGTCAACATTTCTTTATGATTGTTTATAGTTTCCAGAGCTTCATCTCGCTGTTTTGTTATATCTGCTTGATCACTGAGTCGTTCTTGCAGCTGTTTCACCTGTTCTTGTAGGGCTTGATTTTGTGCTTTTACTGTATATACTTCTTCTTGAAGCGGAGTGATATCAGCTTCCAGTATTTCTATTTTCTGCTGCAACTCCTTGTAAATGTTGTCTGTATCAGCTCTCATCTGAGCAGGTAATTGCTTGGAGAGGTTAATAAGAAACTGTCCGATTGATGCTAAGTCGGAAAATACTTGAACAGATTGTGTTTGTGGAAGTTGTCGCGGTTGAACAGACGTATTGGTGCGTAATTGATAGGAATTCGGTGGTGAGTAGTTCGGGGAAGATGATGATGTATGATCGGGATGGTCTTGAATGGGATGTGCTTCCTGTTGCGGTGGTGAAATAGGACGAGCTGTGTTAGAATTAATTACCTTATTTGCCTCCTGTTGTTCATTCGCAGAGAAACCGACATCTGTTGTTTCTGCCGCCTTCAAGAGCTTATCCAATGCATCATTAGTAGGTTGACATTCATGGATTTGTTGATTCTCTTGCTGCTGTTGTTGACAGACTTTATCAGTTGACATTGCTTCCGTTTCAGTCTGCTTCTGCGTTTGTAGATGCTCAGATGCTATTGAATGCGTTGATGATTCCTGGTGCATCGATGTATTTGTATCATGAAACCTCTCTTCCTCTTGATGCTTGGCTTCTTTTTCTGCTTCCTTGTCTTGCTCATCAGCTTCATTCTCTACTTGTACTTCCTGCTGTTGTTCATGTTCCTTTTGTGTTACTCCGCCTGAATGCCGGTCAACCTCCTGTTGAACTTCTTCGTCTTGTTCGACTGAGTCTGCATTCTTACTTTCAGAAGAACTGATTCTGATCCGTTTTCTTCTGAATAACTGATTAATTTCTTCTTCATCTTCATCATCTTCATCTAAGGGTTGCGCTGATTCTTCAATTTGTAACACTGGTCCTCTTGGTGGTGGTTGTGCTTGCATTATGGTTGGAAACAGAAATGATAAAATGTGTGGTAGTCGAGATCTCGGGGTTTTTCCTTTGTTAACTTGTTTCATAATGGAGACGCACTCCTTATGAATTCGTTGAAAGAAGAATGAAGCAAAGTTAACAGATTCTCGGGCAGCTATATCTATGGCAGAATAAAACGGTCGAGAAATACCATAGGTACGTTTTTGAAAGTTGAGTATAGCAACGAGGAATTGTAGTGCCGTTTTTTCAGGTTCTGGTCGACAGAGAATGGCGTATTCATTCGAGGAAAATCGCGGAAACAACTCTGCCATTCGGGTTGCTGAAATCATGGGAACATTCTCGCGGCCTTGTGGAGTCAAATGATAAACTTCTGTAAATACTTGAAATGTGATTACAGTTCTAGACGGTAAGGAAGGGAAAACCCATCGTTTCTCAGTATGAGATACCCGAGCGATAGCGGAAATAATCTGTGCAAAGAAGGGGTGAGCTTCTACTGAGTGCCAGGGCAACTCGGCGAAACTACCTAATCCTCGTATATGCAGATAATTTCTTACTTCAGCCGGGATACCCTCGGCAAAAGCTGTATAGTTTGCTAGAGATTCCATTACACAGAGATTCAAGACGCAGAACACAAGCTGTGGTTGCAAAAGACTAAATGACCTATCCGGCGAGTGAGTTATAAAAGAAGTTTGTACAAAGAATATTTTAAATGGTACTAATTACACAAAACGGATAGTAATGTCTATATCTGACGTGCGTGCATGCAAAGATAGGAGCGGGCGGCTGGACATAAATAGATATTAAAGTACGGCGATTACACTTATTTTATTGATTACACCTAATAAAGTAAAAACAAAAGAAAAGTAAAAATTTGTGGTACGCTGTGTACCCTTGTTATAGCCGAGGTGGCGCTACTTGATACGGCCGTAGCTTTGACCCGTTTATCGCTTTTGGAAGTGGTTGTCCAGTCAATGTAGTCAATCGAAAAGTAGCCGGACCAATTTGTTCTGAAATCTTGAATGGACCGAACCAACGTAACTTGAATTTTCCGGCTGATCTATTGGATTTTGCATTGTAAAAGAGAACAAGCTGTCCTACCGAAAATACTGTCGTCTTTAAATTTCGGTCATGAGTCCTGGCCTGTCTTAATTGGATTTCTTTCATAGTTAAGAAACTGAGCCATCGGTGTTCATCTAATTCTCTAAGTGTCTCCAGCCGAAATATCAATGACTCCTCGGGTAAAAGCTTATGAGACGTTGCTACTCTTAGACTTGGTATTACAATTTCCATCGGAGCTATTGCTTCTATTCCATAGGCTAACTTAAATGGTGTCAAGCCGGTGGTTACCTTGTATGTAGTACGATAGGCCCATAAGACTGCAGGTAGCAACTGATCCCATCTTTCCGGTGTCTCTCTGGTCAATTTCTGAAGCATATTTAGCAGAGATTTGTTGGTACTTTCTGCCAATCCATTTGCACGAGGATAATATGGTGAGCTGAATTTATGACTGATCTGGAATGACTGTGTTAATACTTTCATCAACTTGTTCATGAAATGAGTACCCTGATCTGAAACAAGCTCTAGTGGCAGTCCAAATCTTGGAAAGACATCTGTTAATAAACATTTCGCTACTTCAACTGCTGTAGCCGAGCGTAAAGGCCATGCTTCTGCCCACCTAGTTGCATAATCTGTGCAAGTCAATATATACCTGTTATTGCTGAATACTGCGGGAGGTGTGATTGGACCAATGAAATCAAGACCCCATTTCTGAAATGGTTCTAAAGGAAGTACTGGATGAAGTGGAAAGTAATGACGTTGTAATGGTTGTCCAGTCCTTTGACAGCTATCACAAGTTTTGATAAATTCCAATATATCTCTATACATAGTTGGCCACCAAAGTCCACTTTGTAGAATTTTCCGTTGAGTAAGATCTGCTGCAAAATGTCCACCAGGAGGAGTTGAGTGAGCCAAAGTAATGACTGAGTTAACTTCATGTGGTGGAATACAGCGAAGTAGGATTCCGGTATGATCTGTATAATATAATTCTCCAGCAACTAACCGGAATCGTCGACTAAAACCTGCAATTTTTCGGCGTGTAGCTGTAGGGACTTCAGAAGGTAGATATCCACTTGAAAGGAAGGTCAATAACTGATCATAATACGTAGTTGGCACTGGTTGGTTTGACAATTCTTCAGTAGTTGGTTCTGAAGTATAAATGGCTGGCGTTGTATCATTTATACCAACCGGAGGTTCACCTGAATCTAAGCGTGACAAAAAGTCTGCTAAAGCATGTGAACTGCCTGGCCGATGAACGACATCATAGTCGAATTCTTGCAATAGTAGAACCCATCGTGCTAGGCGGCCACCGATATGTTGCTGCCGAACCAAGTAAACCAATGCAGCGTGATCGACATGAAATGTAAATTTTCGGCCCAATAAATAATGTCTGAATTTTTTTACCGAATATACTAATCCTAAGCATTCCCTCTCAGTTACCGAATAGTTCTTTTCTGCAGGTGCTAATCTTCTGCTAGCATAGTATACTGGTCTAAACCATTTATCTGTTTGTTGCATTAGTACACTTCCTACTGCTATATCAGATGCGTCAACAAATACATGAAATGGGTTATCCCAATCTGGTGGCTGTAAAATGGGAACCTGTGTTAATAACTGTTTCAGTCGATCAAATGCTACCTGACATTCCTGAGTCCATTCAAATTGCCTTGCGGTTTTGGAAATTAATTTGTTCAGTGGTATTGCCACATGAGCAAGCCACCGTAAATGCCTTCCATGCCATCTCACTTGTCCCATAAATCGCATTACTTCCTTAGGTGTATTAGGCACCGGAGCTTCTAATACTGCTGAAATTTTATCGGGGTCAACTTGAATACCTTGAGCTGATATGATATGACCAAGTAATTTTCCACATGAAACCGCAAACACAGATTTGTTTGGGTTTAAACACAATCTATATTCTCTACATCTCTGAAAGCAACATCGTAAATGTACTAGATGTGCGATCATTTTACCGAAAATTGAAAAATCGTCAAGATATACTTGCATGAATGAGGTAAGATAAGGAGAGAATATTTCCTGCATACATCTTTGAAATGTACTTGGTGCATTTCTCAATCCAAACCACATTACGGTACAAGCAAAAACACCCCAATTTGTAATAAATGCAGTTTTCGGTATATCTTCCTCAGCCATTCTTACTTGGTTATATCCACTGTATCCATCTAGAAATGAATACATCTCATGACCTGCTACTTTATCAAGCATCGTATCCAAAAAAGGAATTGGAAAAGAATCCGGTATTGTTGCAGCATTTAATTTCCGATAATCTACGCAAATTCTCAATTGCTTGTTTTTCTTTGGTACAATTACGATTGGTGAAATCCATTCTGCATGTTCTATTGGTACTATGAACCCAACTTTTAATAGCCTATCAAGTTCAGCCTTTACCTGAGATGCATAATGTGGGTTCATCCGGTAACTAGTTTGCCTTATCGGTTTTGCTTCTGGTTTTAGCATAACTCTGTGTTGATAGATACGCGGATCCAGACCCTTCATGTCTTTGTAATCCCATGCAAAGACGTCAGTAAATTCTCGGAGTAGCTTGATTAAATCTGCTTGAAAAGCTTCAGGTAAGTTTTGCTTTATCTTTACAGGACGAGGGTGGTCTTCATCTCCAAGATTATAAGTAATTAACTGATCTTCTGGAACATAAAATTGTTGATGTTTCTCTGTATCAGCGGAAGGTTCGAGAAGCTGCTGTAATTCATTACCTTGAATCGAAATGGTATTGTCCTCCTTAATTCCTTCGACAATGGGTATTACTGTACATACTGAAGCATTCCAAGTGTCTACTACAGACTGTAGATCAATAGTTCCTATTGTCATCAAATCAACATTATTCTTCAGAAATTCTTCTTCTTCGTCATCCGACAATCCATCTAACATATGAACTGGTTCGGCGAAATATGGTCGAGCATGTAACTCACAGGGTTGTATAGCATCTAATTTTACAACACACTTGCGGTTTTTATCTTTGAATGTAAGTTCCTGAGCTGACCAGTCTTGAATTACCTTGGCTTGTTTTAACCAAGGACGACCGAAAAGTAGATTGTAGTCTAGGGTGGATTCCGGCAATTCAAGAACAACAAAAGTCATCTTGAATGTTGTGTCTTGGACAGTTATAGGTATATCTCGGACCAGTCCTACTGGATGAACTCTAGATTGATCAGCCATCCTAACAAAAAATTGAACTGGCTCTATCTTAGTCCATCCTAACTTTTTACACAGTGACGCTGTAGCAATATTCACGCCGGACCCCCCATCAATTAAAACTTGTGGAATTTGATGTTTATGAAACCATACCGTAATCAGAGGAACTGAGTGATCTACCGTAGAGTCTGGTTCCGTTTGTACGGTTGCAGTAGCCGGAATGCAAGCAGGTTTTGTAGTAGACTGTTGTTGAAATTGTTGGCGTATTCCTGGTACTAATGCCAGTAATTGCCCGAAAGGCAGTGTGATGGATGCTTTTGACAATATATCCCAAGTTGGTTGCACTTGATTTTCATCTTCCTTAACTGTTGAAGACGAAGCTTGGTCTGAAGGTGGTAATTCTACTGCAGATGATGTACCTGCTTTTGTTTTGTCAGCATGAACTTGTGTGGTATCCGGGGATTGGTTCACTGGAGTAGGTTCTGGAAAAACAGGTGGTTCTGCGGTAGTCCACTGGCTAGCCTTATGATACATTCTGTGTTGTTCACGTATCCCTGGCTCAAATAATTCTGCTGCTGGTTGCAGTTGTTTACCGGAACGGGTTTGAACTGCTGCTGCCTGTGTCTCTACTGGTGTAATTGTTACCACATTGGCCATTGGGTTTTGACGTTCCTTTTTCCGTTGATCATATTCCGCTGCATCTCTACAGAATCTTCTAATATGGCCCAACTGTCCACAGAAATGACATCGAGGTGGTGGTAAATTTTGATTTTCCGGTGGTGGTCCATTCTGCCAGCGCGGTGTGTTATAGTTGTTGTTCCTCTGTCCTCGATAATGTCGATACCCTTGTTGTTGATTGTGTCTCAAATGTGGGGGTACATATTGATTGGATGACTGACCTTGTTCCTGAATAATTGTATTAACTGCTGCTGCTCCTTGTCTTCTAGCGTTGTATGCACAGTTCTCAGTGGTATGTCCTACAATGTTACAGATGGCACAATAAGTCTGATTTAACGCACACTGGGCACTTGTATGTCCTGAATTCTTGCAAGTGGTACAATATACTTGCCTAGTTATATCTTCAGCCATATGTTTATTTGTTTTAATCCATTCCAAATCCTCTGAAAATCCTCCAACTTTGTTTTCTAGCTGAAGGGTCATGGCTATCACTGCGTCGAGGGTCATAACTCCTACACATCTTATAATCATGATCTGCCTAAGTTGAGGAAGCAAACCATTGATAAACCACTGTGTAATAACATCGTCTGGTAAGTTAGCATGCGCCTGGGGTAGCTGCCTTAAATGCGTCCTGAAAAGGGTAGCATACTCTTGTACAGTTTGATTTGGTTTCTGTCTATTGTTCTGTAAATACTCAAAGATCTCTGCAGGATTTTTTTTCAACCTGAATCGCTGCAGAAAAGCGTCTCGTACTGCTTCATAAGTACCGAAATGATTAATATCATATTCAGTAAGCCACCTTGCTGCTTCATTCACAAGTGTAGATTGAAAAACAATTGCTTTGTACGCCGGATCCGGTGGATGGTTAAGGACAGCATAACTGATTTCGAAGGTGCGTACGTGTGCATCTGGGTCATCTCCTGGAAACCCACTAAACTTTGTGTATGTTACTCCCGTTGAAGCCAATCTGGGTTGCCCTACTTGTCGTTGTAGTTGTTCATTCATCGTAAATGTATTATACACTCCTTCTGTAATTCTGGTTGGAGTTTCTGAACTACCGGAATTTGTTTCGCCTAATGACGCACTTTCCGGTGCAATTAGCTTACTTACTATATTGCGAATTTCTGTTTCAAATAGTCTTCCTTCCTCCTTGATATCCAAAGTAGGAGGACTTGCTCCCAAACGTTGTAGTTGAGCTGAAGATTCAGCCGAAAGTGCTGATTCGTCACCGAAAAACTGTGTTTTTCTTACCGAAGTTCCACCGGAAGGATTCAAAATTGTGACTGGATACAACGTAGATTTGCCTGTATTAATTTCCTTCCCTAAAGTGTTTCTAATCGTATCTGAATCTATTCCAAAGACTTTTATGCTAGATTCCAACTGTGTCTTAATCGGTTCCAAAATTGCTGTATTTTCGACAGTCTGTACCGTAGTAACACCAGACAATTCTAGAGATGTACTACGTTCTACCGTAATTTCACCGGAATCAGTGTTATCGTCTGTCACTTTTTCGACAACTGGGTCAGGTCTAATTGTACTAGTACCTCCCAAAGTTGTTCTTAATATCCCTAACTGATGATTCTTGGGATACTTTTCTCCTGATCGGGTAATCGGCATGTAGCATTTCCGTACTGATCATATAGTATTACGAACACACAGTATCGCAACAATCTGATTCTGTTGCTACTGTTCTTCCAACAGAATTTTAATTTGAACAAAATACCAGGCAATCTCAATGCCACGTCCCCAGCAGGATCGCCAAATGTTAAATGTTGGACGATAATAACTCAATCCAACTTTCGGACGAGTATTATCGGGTCCTTGGGTTCTTGGGAGTGGTAGGGGTCTGTTAGACAGAGGCCCTGTACTATTTTCCCAATCCTTTACACAATCACCAGTAATTGCTCACTTCTTAATACAGGAGTTGAGTTGAATACTAACTATTCCACGGTATGATAAGCACTGGAATGTTTGGCCCTGAATATACTATGGTAATAGCACAGTGATTCTGTCAAAACTTACAACTACGAGAATACGTTCTTCTCAAAATACTCCACAATAAGATGATTTCATGTGATAACTAAATACACCGAACGAAATGCACAGACAACTCAGATCGAGATTATATTAGACTTTTCATATACTCACTCAGATCACAGATTTATACCGCAATTAATGACTCACTAAGACTTCTGTCCACACACAGATCTTTGTCGAATACTCAATGATCACCGATTACTATATAAAACCCTGGTTACTTGACCGAAAAGGTACTAAACTCTGTTCTTATACAGTCTCACGCATGACAATCAATACACAATCTCACAATCGCGAACTACAGAGTCATATATAACTGTTCAGCAAGTAGACTCACAGCATCACGAACTTTTCAATGAGAATCGATTCAACCAAAGAATAGCAGAATGATTAAATATGAACAGAATGGAACAGTATTCAATGTCCTCAATAAAATCTCATTCACAGTCTTCTAAAATATATTACTCGTGGTTTCCGAACACTTCAGTTACGATGTGATCAACCCTCATCACTACAGCGCGCAACAGAACAGAGACGTATCTATCTTTCTGTCTTTCTAACATACATTCATGTTAACTATCAACTCAAGGGTCTGTTTAACACAGTAAACTCTGCTCCAACAGTTGAACGAAACGATGATGCAACGACTGAACTCTTTGCTCTTCGATGATCGAACTCTTTTCTCTTCCTGTCTTCTGCTTTTTATTACTTCCGCATTCTTCATTTACCGCCTCTTGCGAAATTTCCTACCTCTCCGTCATTTCAGCCACCAATCTTGTTTATTCTTCGTCTGCGGTTGCGGTCCTTCGTCTGCGGTTGCGGTTGTCTCGCTCTATTAGCCTTGTAACAGTCCTCATAGATGTAAGTACCTAATCGGTTGGTCCTAAGATATTCGAGTTGGGTCTTGTAAGGACCTTCAACCTTTTGTAGGTAGGCCACACCTGAACTTCCTATGGGTCTCTCTATACCTTGAGACATCTCTGATTCGCTAGTCTCAGAGTTAGGGTGGTTGGAATTTTGGGCCCAATACCTAACCGTGTGATTGACACTAGCTTCAGAGGATCTGAGGCTTTGTCTATCTCGGCCTATGTGTCTTCTTGACCTAAGGTTCATATGCCTGGTTTCTCTACCCCCTAGTCCCAAGTACAATCTCGTTGCATGTTATTTCCTATCAATCACTTTGTTCTTTTTAGTTGATTATTGTGTTAAGCCCTTGTTCAAAATCACGTCGTCAGGAATACTTAAGTGAAGTTCGCACTTGATAATTGATTGATTCAAGTTTACTTTTGTCCCTTAGGGGTTTTGCACTCCATTCCAACGCATCCTCTCTACGTCTTACCATCACACGCTCGTCCTCAAAGCTCAATCCTCGGCAACGGTGCCAAAATTTGGTGTAGCTCAGTGATGAGTAGCACCTCCTTTAATGTCAATCCGGGAAGACATGAGGATGGTATGAAGACCTCGAACAAGTGACGGCACAAGTGTGTGAGTGAGAACCACACTAACATGCACACACATACACACACACGTGCACACAAGGCAAGAACAAAGAGAGACACAATGGAGTAACTTCTGTTGCAAAAGATTTCTCATTCCAGTTCAATTCTACAACAAGCTAGCTTCAAAAATGAGCTCTCTAGCTTTATTTATGGTTTTTGACTAGCTTTGGTCCTGTTCAGACCTAATGTCCGGTCTAGTTAAAAATTAGGCTCCTAAGCTAGTTTGGACGATCAAACGAGCTCTGAAAATTATGAAACTTGGTAGGCAATTACTTCTAAAGCTCCTCAAGCTCGAGGAATCCTCGGCTTGCACAAAATGGAGCTAAAAAAAGGTGAAATGGTATTTACAATGGTGGTCAATGATGAGAATCACTTTTATAATAGTGTAAGGATTGAAAAAATGTGATGGGTTGCCTCAGTGCTAGATCTGCATGTATGCCCATACTTGCTTCTTCCAGTATGATGCCAACATCATAGTATCCCAAAATTTATTGTCATGACCTGGAATCATGGACACTACATATTGGTGAGTCAATGGGCTCTAAGGTAATTGCAACCTCTTCACTAGGGCATAGCTTAGAAAATTGTGGGTGGCAAAGTCATCAACCATGATTTGCGCTCTCTGTCCATCAACAATCCCATGCAACTTGAAAATATTTTGAGTTCCAAGCTTAGGAGGAGCATGTTAAGTTACATTTATGAGAAACATCTTGATGTAACATCTCAACTTGTTTATACACGATTTTTATTTAAGTCTGTAATTTGTATGAGGTTTTGTTATCTCCATTTTTCCTTATCTTCCATTGTGGGTTTTGATTTTGCTTTAGAGTTACATTATCAGCTTTGGTGAATAGGCTTCATGCATTTGAAAACAATCTTTCCTTCATATCTTTATTAAAAATTTCAGGTTCTAAAAAGGGTTGGGAAACCTTAGACCTCTTTGAGGGATACTTGTATTTGCTTTGTTTATGTTTAGATGAAAATGGTGGAGTTGGGAAAAACTTTATTCTTTTAAGTGATCCTCATATATATGTGCTATTTGAATAGCATCTGCCAAAGTCTTAGGAGCACCTCTTTTTAATTTCTATTTTAATATTATAAACTTAGTGATGAAAGCATTCAATAGTTGTGTGATGTTTCCAAAGTGACCTCATTGCGAGGGTTGAAACCATGCTAGGGTTGTACCCTTCAAGGTTATCCCAAAAGCCTCGTGTTGAGTGAACAAGTCTTTTACTTGCCCTACCCTCTCAACACTTGCTTGAATTTGGCCACATGGTCGTAAGGATATCCTGTGCCATAAAGTAGTTCTTCATTATTTTAATGACCTAAGAGGGTCTCAGTATTTTGGAGTATTCTCTCTGTCTAGGTAGAGGAAATCTATCATCATCTCTATGTGACCTATCTCCTTTGTTCCTCTTGTTTTCTAGTCTACTTGTACACGTTCTAACTTGCTTCTTCCTAAGTTGTGTACGAAGCTTTCTTCTGGAGCTTCTTGTGTTTTCTCTCTATGTAATCCTGAGGTGTTTCCAAGATGCACTCTTAACCTCTCTATTCTCTAATCCAATTAGGGAAGGAGTAGGTCATGGAGGGTTCTTGGGTGGAGAAATTTAGAGAACTCTAAATTCATGCATTTTCTCCCTTCTCATCTATCTCTAAGATAATTGAATTTAGAAGATTTATTTGTTAAAATTATAGTTACTAATTAGTGCATACTCGATAATTTTGCACCTAATTCTCTGTATCGAATTACTACACCCAACACTTCCTACAATGCTCACTTAGCGATCATCGAAGCAACAATTATTCGAAGGAACATTCTTAAATATAGATGAGTAGTTATGCCAATTTCTTATACACACCCATTATAGTTAACCAACAAGATACACATAATAGAATCAATATTCTAGATAGTACACAAAATGTATCATTGAAATAGCGCTTTGGACTTGTTTTTACAAAAAATAATATCTCTCTCCTCGGTGGCCTAACACTAGCATTCCTCAAGGACCCGAACACTAAAAGAAACCTAAGTTATTCATCTTCATCATTGTCAACATTTGAAGGAGTATGTGCATCTATTTTAAAATAGTGCTTCAACCTTCTCCACGTTGGTTTGTAAATTCTGCAGGGTGGCTTGATGGTTGTTGCATCAATCTATTGTGTGACTTTGGAGGATAGTTGAGCATTTGTAGCACCTCTATAGTATGATGCAACAAATCCTTCTCTTGCACATTTTTCTTGATCTTAAAAGAAAATTCATGTAAGGCTTCCTTCTAAACCATGGTCTCTTATTCAAGCTCTTGGATTCGCTAGAGGTGATGAGTGTTCACCTCTTGTACGTTGGAAGCTTTCTTAGTGGTAGTCTCTGTTTCCTTCATTGCTTTCGTAGAAACCCTTAAAGTATGTGGTCTACTTGGCTTCACAGTAGAGGGCATCCACGAGTAGGAGTCAAATTCACAAGTGGTAAAAAACTCTTGGAATTCGTGCACATTTTGCTACAACAGTAGATTGGCT
The DNA here is from genome assembly GCA_020310875.1 of Ceratopteris richardii. NCBI lineage: Eukaryota > Viridiplantae > Streptophyta > Polypodiopsida > Polypodiales > Pteridaceae > Ceratopteris > Ceratopteris richardii. Next base: position 101,834,473 of record CM035426.1, read on the forward strand.
GAGTGTAGTGAATTACAAGACTGATGATACCTATCAATATTATAGGTGATGAGAGTCTGCATGTGGACCAAATATGTGCCTAGTCAAGTGAATTCGTGTAAGCCACATTGATGATTAACACCAAAGTTCCAAAATTCCTCATGGGGGGTCGAAAGTGGCAGAAGATCAAGAATTTCTTTGTAATCTAGCATAGTCTAGGGATGATTCGAGGGGGGGAAAAGGGTCTTGCCCTATGTGTTTTGGTAGTTCATCCTGCTTTCAAAGAGTTGGAACTATGGACTTGATAGGGGTGTTTAGCACAAGGGAAGATTAAGTTGATGCTTTCATCATCTTCTACTATCGGGGAGGCAAGAGGGGCAAGGTAGTCTGGGACCAACAAAACATGGACAAGAATGGGAAATTTGTCGGGGTAGAGGATGCACAAAATGTAGGGCAAGCGGGTTTTGGTAGTACCCCCTACTATAACGGTTGGATGGTCAGTTGGCATTTCTTATGAATTTGGTTAAATAAAATGACTGACCAGTTGATCAGGCAATGTGTAGCAACAATGACTGGGGAATAGAAGTGGCGAGAGATATTGTAGGGGCGATGTTGTAAGTTCATTACCACTACTAACAATTGGAGGATGGACCTCTTTGGTTTAGGGTGACAACTAATAGCATACTCATTAGAGCTATGGCACGGGAAAAGCTACTCCATAGTAGTGTGGGAGAGTGGTTCTACTTGGGTGGCACCATCGGTGGGCAAAAAAGAAACATTGCCCGATCTCAATGGTGATGGTATAGAATTCAATTCCCATCAAGTGGAAAAGTCCATACAACAGTAGAGGTGGGCTCTATGATGATAGATTGGGCAATGCCTGCTGATATGAGGTGCATAGTAGTAGTGTCTCACTGTAGGAGGGCAAAGCGAGAAAGGCATCTAATGGTGAGGAATTGGGAGGTGGCATCAGAGAATACCACTGAAATGGGTTCAATAGCGGGAAGTGCCTCCATGAGGAGGTCACACACAAGTAGCAGGGGGACTAGAGCACACTAAGTTCACAAAAACAAGGATATAAGCACAATAGAGTGCAAGAATGCAAAAAATAGTACAAGAAGAAACCATCACCATGATATATAAACGCAAAGAAGACATGGGGCATCATTGCAAAGAGGACAAGCAGAAATGATGGACATGATACGAGGAATGGCAAAGTAATCAGCATGCAAAATGGGTGGTGAAAAAATGATTGCACATGTAGGAGGGGACCAAAAAGGGTAGAGCTTTGATGGATTAACTGGATTTTTAATTAGTTCTTCGGCAAGTGTTTGCAACCAAAAAGTTATCAAACCGATTTGTGCCCAAATGCGGTAAGGACCAAACCACCAAACTTTAAATTTTCCTATAGTGTGGTCCAATTTTGAATAATAAGAAAGTACCAATTGGCCTTCCTAAAAATTAGGGATTTTGAGAAACCGATCATGTGTTCGAGCCTGTTGAATCTACAATTCTTGCATCAAAAGGAAACTTTCAAAATGCTACTCATCTAAGGAGCGAAGTTCATCCAAACATGAATACAAGGAATCTTCTGAGAGAAGCTTTTGATCAATGGACACCCTCAAATCGGGAATGACAATCTCAATAGGGGCAATGGCCTCCAACCCATAGGTGAGTTTAAAAGGCATCAAACTAGTGGCAACTTTATAGCTAGTTCTATAAACCCATAAAACGGGGGGTAATAATTGGTCCCATCGTTTTGGACAATCTATAATGATTTTTTTCAGCATGTTCAATAGTGTTTTCTTGGTGCTCTCAGTCAGTTTGTTTCTTTGGGGGTAGTAAGGTATACTAAATTTATGTGTTATTTTAAATCACTACATAAGAGCCTGAATAAGATCATTAGCAAAATGCATTCCTCGATCAAAAACAATCTCCAAGGGGACACTGAATCACAAGAAAACATCTCTATTCAAACATTTTGCAAAAACAAAGTTGTGGCTGCTTTAATAGCCCATGCTTCTGCCCATCGAGTAGCATAATCCATACAAGTGAGAATGTAATGATTATTTGTGGGGATGGTAGGTGGAGTGATGGGTCTGATGAAATCCGATCTCCACTTCTAGAAAGGTTCCAAAAGGAGAACAAGTTGAAGATAAAAATGGTGTCAAGGTAGTGTTTGGCCGATTCTCTAGCAAGGATCACAAATTCGAACATATGGATGAGCATCCCGTTGCATTCTAGGCCACCAGATCCACTTTGCAGCAGTTTCTCATAAGTTAATTTTGCCAAAAAGTGACCACTAGTTGAATCAGAATGGGCCAGGGCCAAGACAGATGGAACCTCATGGATGGGAACATTATAGAGTCATGCTCCCAAAAGATCATAATAGTACAATTGGCCATAAATTATGCAAAAATGATGGCTTTATATGGCTAAATTTTTATGAACATCAATAGAAAGGTAATCAAGAGGACAACCAATGGTTAAGAAAGTCAAGATCATATCATAATAAGCATCGAAAAAATCCCAAATAACAAGGGCAACATCGAGATGTGTTTTGTAGATGGTGAGTGAAGAATCATCCACGCCAGTTGGAGCTTCACTGGAATCAAGACGAGAGAGAAAATAAGCTACCACATGAGAGGATCTAATAACATTGCAATCGAAATCTTGAAGAAGTAGGACCCATCATGCTAAACAACCACCCAAATTTTGTTATCGTATTAGATAGGTCAATGTAGAATGGTCCACATGAAAAGTGATTTTTTGGTCGATCAGATAATGGTGAAACTTCTTAATGGAATAAATAACACCAAGACACTCACCTTTAGTAACTGAATAATTCCTTTCTGCAGAGGCTAGTTGCCAACTAGCATAATAGATCGGATGGTACCATTTCTTGTTGAGTTGCATCAGGACAGTACCGATGGCAATATCAGAAGCATCAACAAACACATGAAATGATAAATCCCATTGGCGGTCTTGAAGAATATGAGCATATGTCAGCAACTGCTTAAGACGAAAGGAACAGGTTTGACACTCATCGATCCATTGGAACTCTTGAGGAGCTATCATATTCAGGCGGGCAAGGGGAATAGTTAAATGGGTGAGCCAACAAACATGGCAGCCATGCCATCTAATTTGTCCCAAAAAACAGAGGACTTCTTTTGGGGATTTGGATAGTGGGGCATTGAGTATAGCCTGCAGTTTATCGAGTTCAACCTAAATACTTTGACATAAAATAATATGGCCTAGTAATTTACCATAAGACACCCCAAAGATGGATTTTGTAGGGGTAAGGCATATCCTGCATTCTCGACACTTCAAAAAAAATAAACAAAGGTGCTGTAAATGATCCACCTTTGCACTAGAGACCAAAAAATCATCCAAAAATACCTTCATGAAACTTGTTAGATACAGAGAGAAAATATTTTGCATACATCATCAAAAGTATTGGGTGCATTGTGAACACTGAACCACATGATAATACAAGCATAAATTCCCCAATGAGTAATAAAACCTCTTTTGGGAATATCCTCTTTCGGCTTACACACTTGATTATATCCACTATATTGTTGTGAAACGCTTCCTCCTATAGTATAGCATCCACCAAGAGAGTGAGTGAGTACAAATCCACCCATCCAACTCCACCTGTATTTATACCAAAGGTCCAAGGGGTGCATGTGTTAATATTCATCCATGTGTCCTTCCAAGTGTCCTTCATATGGAAACTTTCCAAAGTAAATCACATGGCTTCTATTTCAATTGAAGCCTTCCCTTCACATACGAATCAAGGTGTCACTTAGGAGAAGCTTCTCCCAAGACTAAGGTTCCTTTACCTTGGAATAATTATTCCTAAAGTAAAAAAACCTTCAATTGAGACTTCAATTGAAATAAATTACCAAGGGTTAAAACCAAGAACATAAACTCCTACTTCAAGGTCTAACCCATTAAATTAAACCAAGGGTTTCCAAAGATAAATACTAATATCTAAGGGTCTAACCCAAGGCTTATACAACATTCTTCCCCCCCTTTAACATTTTCATCCTCAAAAATGTTCGTTGGTATAATATGTGGAGTATCCCCCCGTGCACCATGATCCAATTCGTTGATCATGGACTCACTCTCAAAAGATGTTGCCTCGTTTCTAACTTTTAGTTGGAAAAGAGGGAAATCTTTTGTTTATGGAACTTAATCATTCCCAAGTGGTGCTTTTTTCTGTTCCATCCCTCCATTTAACTAGGCACTCTTTTTATAGATGATTTCTAGTCTTTTTATTTCAAGTGTGTAGATCTTTTCTGGTTTATGGGGGATGTTATGAAGGGAAGTTGGTTGAACTATTGTATCTGAAGACACAAGATTGTCTTGTTCAACCAGTTTTCTTTCTAATTTACTTACATGAAATATTGGGTGAAGTAAACAATCACTTGTTAGTTCTAACTCATAAGCCAAAGTCCCTATTCTTTTGAGAAATTTGAAAGGGCCACATAACCTTGAAGAGGCTTTAGGACAAGGTCCTGATTTTAATGTTTCAGATTTCTCAATAACTTTTAGATATACTAGTTCTCCTACCTGGATGGAAATATCTCGCCTTTTAGGGTCACTAAATTATTTACCTCTATCATGGGGTTTCCTCAGGTTTTCCTTAGCTATTCTTAATTTAAAGTTCATGTCTTCTAAGAAATCTTTAGTTGCTTGGACTTTCTCATTTTGTAGTCCAACAGCATACATTGCTTTTGGTTGGAACCCATACATTAACATGAAAGGACTATACTCAATTGCAAAGTGCTTATCACTATTGTAAGAAAACTCTACTAATGATAGATAGACTTCCCAGTGAGTTTGGGTGGAAGATACGTAAGCTTCTAACATATCTTCAAGTATTCATTGACCGTTTCAGTTTGTCCATCCATCTGTGGATGCTTTGCAGTACTCATGTTTAGCTTGGTTTCCAACCCACTGAACACAACTGACTAGAAATTTTTTTATCTCTATCACACACTATGAAACCCATAGAGTTGGTAGAGATGTTCTATGGATATTTTAGCTAGTTCTCGATTTTTTACTATAGTACGAGTAGGTATGAAATGAGCCATTTTGGTCAATCGATCAACTATGACCCAAACTACATCATAGCCTTTTTGGGTTCGAGGCAAGTCCATAATAAAGTCCATGGAAATGCTTTCCCATTTTCCATTGGGAATTTCCAAAGGATGTAACAAACCTCATATCTTACATTTTTTGGCTTTATTTACTTGATGCTTTGTAAATCTAAGTACATAATTATGTACATCTTTATGTACACTTGGCTATTAAAATTATCTTTTGATTAATTCGTAAGTTTTATTGATTCCAAGATGTTCAGCACTTGGGGCATCATGACATTCAAAAAAACTCTTCTCCTAAGTTCTTGGTCACAAGGGACACATATTTTTCCCTTGTATAACCGATATAAATCTGGAATACTATAGTGCTTAAACTTATCTTCATTTGATAAGTTTGTATTATGAGTTGAACCTTCTTCCAGGCTTCTTTAAAGCTTGTATCTTCTTGATACTTGCCTTTCATTAATGTTACTAAATCATTAGAAATTTTTATGAAACTCAAAGAATTTAACATTGGCATTCTGCTTAATGTGTTTGCCACTACATTAAATTTTCCTCTTCTATATCTGAGTTCATAGTCAAATTCTTGAAGTAATTTGGCCCACCTTGCTTTTCTACATGATAACTCAAATTAGTTTGCAAACCATCTAATACTTGCTTGATCAAAGATTATAGTTACTTTGGCACCAAACAAGTAGTCTCTCCACTTTTTTAGAGCATGCACAATCACATAAAGCTCTTTTTCATGGGTAGAATAATTTCTTTGAGTTGAGTTTAGATTTTGACTTTCAAAAGCAATTGGTTGACCATTTTGATTCGAAATAGCTCTATTGTTAGATCACTAGCATGTGTTTCGACTACAAAGGGTTCATTTGGATCTGCCATCTATAGAACTAGGGCCAAAGCTAAGGATTTCTTAAGTCTTTCCATACTTTTAGCCTATTCTTTCTCTAAGTTAAGGCTTTTAGGTTTCCCTTCAATTTCTTGAATAAAGAGATCGAGAGTTTTGCAAAATTTTTCACAAATTTTCTATAGTATCTTGCTAACCCTTAAAAACTTTGAAGTTCTATAATAGTTTTAGGGTAAGACCGGTTAAGAATAACTTGGACCTTTTCAGGATCTACTTAAATACCTTTCTCAGTTATAATGTGTCCAAGATATCTGATTTTTGTTGAAAAGAATGCACATTTATCTTCTTTTCAAAACAATTTATTTTGTATTTTCTCTTAGAACTTGGAAAACTCTTTCGAGATGTTCTAAGTGAGAAGCTACATCCTGACTATAGGCAAGAATGTTGTCAAGAAACTTAGCTACAAAATTTCCCAGATAAGGGCTTAATATGGTGTTCATTAGCATCATGAACATACCCGGGGCATTTGTTAGTCCAAACGGCATGAATAAAAATTGAAAATGCCCCTATTTAGTTTTGAAATTTGTTTTAGGAACATCTTCTGATGTAATCCTAATTTGATGATACCCTTGATGGAGATCAAGTTTTGAAAATATCTTAGCCCCTTTTAATTGATCAAATAAATCATCAGTTTGAGGCATTTGATATTTATTCTTGATTGTAACTTTATTCAGGGCTCGATAGTCAATGGATAGTCTCAATGATCCACCTTTTTTCTTAACTCAGAGAATGCATGCTTCCTAGGGTGAATGGCTAGGCTGAATGAATCGCTCATTCAAGTATTTTGTTAGTTGTTTCTCTACTTCAGCTTATTGGGAAAATGGGAGTTTGTAAGGGGTTTACATATAGGCTTAGTTCCTAGGAGCAAGTCTATAGCATGATCGACTTGTCCACGAGAAGGATATAAGCCATGGGGAAGTTCTTTTGGAAAAACATACCGATAATTATTCATTAAAAAAAATATAAAACTTTCATGTTCAAATAATGGAGATGAGACATAAGGGACTCAATTCATATTATAAACATTGTTTACATCGGTTGGAAGTATCATAACAACTTTCACTTTTTTAGTATTTACAAGTTTTTTTTAACTCCATGCTTGAAATCAAGGGGGTGCTCGACACATCATGCTCTACTTGAATTAGGTAATGGATTCCATTCTTATCAAATTCTAAAGTATTCGACTAATAACTTCTTTTAAGCATTTTTCATAAGCCTAAAAGCCACTCCCTACCCAAAATCACATCAGTTCTTTCCGTATGCATGATTTGGAAGTCAAGTTTATCTTTATAACCTTGAAATTCTATTTCCACATAAAAAATCATCGTATCCTAGACCTTCTTATCGTGGCCATGCATCATGGATATTATATACTGATGTGGTGACTTCTGTTGGGGTAACCTCAATATCTTCACCAGTGAGTAGTTTAGGAAATTATGGGTGGCCAAGTTGTCTATCATAACTCTGGCTTTTTCCCCTCTTATGCAAGCATGAAGTTTGAATAAGTCATGAGGTCCAAACTGATTTTGGACCCACATTGAATCAAACAAAAAACATTGATCCATGTAGTCTTCATAAAGGACCTCCACTTTTTTCCAAAATTTGCTATTTTCAAGATTTAAAGTTTGGACTAAGTGGATTCCTGCCTTATCTTTCCATTTTTGATCACATGTGGCTTTTTGTTGCCCCCTATAGTATAGTTCTTACTAAGATGTCCTGGGTTTAGGAACTTAAAGCAAAGGTTTTTATTTTTTGTTTTCTCCCAGACTTTAGGGTCAAGTCTTGGCTGTGAAAGTCTAGGAGTCTTAAAGTCTTCTTTTTTGAAAGTGCCTAAATTTATTTACCTCTTTTAAAGTTTTTATTTTCTCTAATAAGATGAAGTGGTTGTGTTCCAGTTTTAGCATGATCCTCGTAGATCTATGCTAATTTTATAGCATCTTCTAAGCTTTTTGGAGCACTTCTCTTCACTTCATGTTTAAAACGATCTATGCTAATTTTATAGCATCTTCTAAGATTTATGAAAATCATCTAGGTTTTCAAGTTTGAGCACTATTTTTTGATAATGAGAAATTTACAAGGAGCGGGGACATCCTCGTTGAAGGACTTTGTCCTATTCTTCCCAGTTTCACTCGTCTTTGTTTTCTAGTAGGGATTCTTTTTTAAAGAGTTCCTCAAATTGGCTCCAAGTTTCAAGGATTCTCTAAGCCTATTTTAAGCTCATCCACCATTTATAAGCCTTAGGTCCAAGTGACAAACGTGTTTCTAAGACTTGATAGGCTTCAAGGATGTTTTTTAACTGATGTAAGTCTTGCCATTTTTTAAAAAATGTCAAGACTGCATCTTTGTTTTGGTCTTTATCTTCCCTTGAGAATTGAAGTGGTTTTAATTAAGTCTTTCACAAATGAAAGACTCCTAGACCTAATGGAAGTAGGAGGAGGATTTATAGTTACTTCATCAATCTTATTTTTTAAAGAAAAGTTACCATGGATCGATAAAGGATCATCTGGTCCTTTACTCGAGGATCGGCTCCTTGGTCGAATGGATAAGGATCCCATTTGGGCACGTATGGGTAAAGTTGGAAAAAGTGTATTCAAAATTTGTTCCATATCCCCTTTAACTTATTAATAAAACTACAATGGGTCCCCATCTCAGTTTGGATCTCCATAACAATGAATATTTCCACTTGGATATCATTCAATTCTTGTCCAATCCATTTAATTCTTTATAAATATTCACTTCTTGTCTTTCATGTTGTCCTATTTCAGGAAGACTTGAAGTGTATTCTACCTATCTAACCCCTTTTTGTGATGCATAATCTACTTCTTGTCTAGGTATGTCTAACAACATATTGCTAGCATAAGAATCCCCCATTGAATACTTTGGAAATCAACTAAAAATGAAAACTTTCATTCCTAATACCAAAGGAAAAATAGATGGAAATAAACCGAGTACTTCCCCGAATATTTATGAAAATTCCTTCCAATTGTAGGTCAGCTTGGACTGCCTTAGAAAATTTGTTATTCCTCTTGTTTCTTCACAGTCAAAGTTGAAGTAAGTTGGTGTTATGGCCCTTCCTTCATCCACCAATGCTCCAAGTCTTCACTCTTTTTGAGAAAAAGAGTAGGCACCAAGTGAATGAAGTCCTTTGAAACTCCTTATGAAAGGAGTATCCACTACTTCCCCTTATACTTCAATTAATGCTCTCTCTTTGACCTCAACTTTGGGCAAAAATATCTTCAAGATGACCTTTCATATGGTTCTTCAAATGGCCTTCTTCACTCTTGCATTTGGATCCCAAATATGTAATGACTTTATAGTTGAGCTATGGGTGCGTCAAGGTGGATCTCTCAGCGGCTGAACTTCAAGCTTCGAATTGCAGAGATGTGTGAAGCTGTTGTTGTGCTTTATCCCCATATATGATGGGAAAAGCCTCTAAAGGGGGTATAAGAGGAGAATCCTTTTATGCTTTATCACATCTCCAAGAAGGAGTCGATTGACTTTTCCTCTGCTACGCTCACAATTGCTCTTCTATGTTCACACTATGGGGCACATGGGTGCCTCTCTTGGTCGCCTACATGGTGGTTGGGGGGGCTTTTCCTTCTTAGCTTCAAAGGGGTAAGAGGGGGGTAATGCACTCCTCTTCGAATGGCTCCTCCTGATTGACGTCTATGAGGTGGTAAAAAAAAATCTTTTGAAAAGTTCCCTCATGGCACATCTTTTGAGGCAGAACACTCCATGTGAACATGACTCCCGAGGGACGTAGAGATAGCACAAATATTCAAGAAAAAAATTAGAGAGTTCTTACTTTCCCCAATCTTCAAGATGGAGTCTTGCACAAAGATCAAGGAGTACAACAAGTACTTGTAATTGAAAGGAAGCAAGCTTTGATTACTATTGTTGTGAAAAGCTTCTTCCTAGAGTATAGCATCCATCAAGAGAGTGAGTGTACGTATCCACCCATATTTATACCAAAGGTCCAAGGGGTGCATGTGTTAATATTCATCCATGTCTCCTTTCAAGTGTCCTTCATGTGGACATTTTCCAAAGTAAATCACACGGATTCTATTTCAATTGAAGCCTTCCCTTCACGTATGAATCAAGGTGTCACCTGGGAGAAGCTTCTCCCAAGACTAAGGTTCCTTTACCTTAGAATAATTATTCCTAAAGTAAAAACCCCTCAATTGAGACTTCAATTGAAATAAATTACCAAGGGTTAAAACCAAGAAGATAGGTTTCTAATTCAAGGGTCTAACCTATTAAATTAAACCAAGGAGTTCCAAAGATAAATACCAATATCTAAGGGTCTAACCCAAGGCTTATACAACATATTCAGAAAAGAATATATTTCACATCTTGCTACTTTGTCAAGCATACTATCTAAAAACGGTAAGGGAAAAGAGTCTAGAACAGTGGCCACATTTAATTTTTGATAATCCACACAAATCCTAAGTTGTTTTTTTTTTTGGCATGATCACAATCGGTGATATCCATTCTGCATGTTCAATGGGAACAATAAAACCTATGCGGAGTAGTCGATCAATTTCCTCTTTTACTTGCTTTGCATAATTGAGGCTCACTCTATAGCTCTGATGTTTGGTTGGGTAAACATCTGATTTAAGTACCACTCTATATTGATAGATTCTTGGATCCAACCCTTTCATATCTTTATAATCCCAAACAAAGACATCAATGAATTCGATCAATAGTGAAAGTAAGTCTTGTCAGAAGGGCTCTTCTAGATCAACTTTAATTTGAAAAGTCCGGGGTTACTGTCATCACCGAGGTGACAAGTGATCACTTGGTCCTTAGGCACATAAGATTGGTGACTGAGATGATCAAAGACACCGTTAAACACTTTTTTTTATAACTGTACAAAGTCCAATACCTCCTCAAAACACTCTTGGTCTCATCAACACTTGGTTGAACTACACAGGATGTCAGAGACCATTGGTCTAGCACGTGTTGTAGATCCACAGTGCCTAGTGATAATAGATCCTGATTAGTTGAGAGGAAGGTTATTTCTTCATCATTTGATAGCCCTTCCAAGATATGAAGCAAATCTTCCATGTAAGGGTGAGCGTGTATCTCACATAGTTTAAATTCATCAAGGGAAACAAACCTTATTCCTTCATTCCTTTGCATGCTTTGAAATATGAAAGCTTCGTACTATTTGTGAGACTAACCTAAAATCTCTCTTGAAAGTAAGACTTGTGAATGATATATGTAACACTCTCCTCCCATCCATTATATCCCCTTGCATCCAAAATACTAATGCTCTAGAATGATCTAGTACTGACATGTGGCCACCATGCAACAATCATCCCCATTACCATTGAATACCTTGGGATATCTCGTGAGCTAGGAACCTTAGCTATAGCTCACCCTTGTCCCACACACACATGGAATGGTCTCTGTAGACCAATTTCTAACACTCTCTCCCCCTTCTAAAGATCATTGTCCTCAATGATCAATGAGGGAAAGTACTTGCAAACTAGAGCTTTCGATTCCCAAGTAAAAATTGTAAGCGGTAACCCTCTCCAGGCTACTAGATACTCCTAGATGACATAGTTTCTCAACCGTTTCTATCTCCAATCTAGTGCCCTATCTAGAGAATGATCTGTGCTGGCTTTCTTGCAAAGAAACAATACACTCCATCCTCCCAGGAAATATACTTTCTAAGTTTATTAACATGAAACATTGGACAGACTCAACAACATCACTAAGTTTATTAATCGGTATGCAACATCACTAAGCTTCTTAACTATCTTTGTGAGCAAAGCTCAAAATAAGGCTTGCAAATGATGTGTGTGCAACTCTCCTCCCATCCATTTATACCCTCTTGTATTCTAAAAATAGTAATGATCTAGAATGTTCTAGTACTACCATGTGGCCATCATGCACCACTCATCCCCATGACTACTAAATATCTTAGGATATCCCCCGAGCTTGGGACCTTGGCTATGGCTCGCCCTTGTCCCACACACAAATGGAATGACCCCTATGTACCAATATGATCCCTGCGGACCAATGTCTCACACTCTCTCCCCCTTCTAAAGATCATTGTCCTCAATGATCAATCAGGGAAAGTACTTGCAAACCAGAGCTTTTGATTCCCAAGTAGAGTAAATAACTGGTAATCCTCTCAGGCTACTAGATGCTCATGGATGACATGGTTCCTCAACTGTTTTTGTCTCTGATCTAATATCCTATCTGGAGAATGATATGTGCTATCACTTTCCTGCAAAGAAACAATACCCTCTATTAGATTATCTTCCCTAGAAATATACTTTCTAAGTTTACTAACATGAAACATTGGATGGACTCTACAATCTGGAGGAAGCTCTAATCGGTATGCAACATCACTTAGCTTCTTTACTATCTTCCAAGGTCCACAAAACCTTGGTGAAAGGTTAAACCCTAAAAGCAGAATACTAGGTTAACTTACAAAAGATAGCTGCCCCAAGCTTGTAAAAGACCTCTTGCTCCAAGAAAGTAGTTTCTCCTTCACCAAAACTGCACCTCCAAAGCTCCAGAACTCCAAGAGTTGGCTTGTGTTGTATCCAAGAGTGTAGCACACATGGTCTATAGTATAGCTTCTCCACATAAAGATGACTTATGAACTAGCTTTTTGAGGTTTGGACGTCACAATCTGCTTTTCCTCCATTTTGGGCTGAATTAGGGTTTGGATTATCTCCCTGTTCTGACCTTTGATGGAAAAATGAAGCATACCACTAGATAGCTCTCACCAAGCTCTATCTATCTAGCTTAAAAAATGTTTACCCAAACTGTACAAAAAATGCTAAGTCCAAAATGTAGAATTGTTGGAATGTGGACAATATGTACATTGACTTCCCACAATCCCTCCTTCAATGTCATATTGGTATAAGCTTCAGTAACCTACAAATCTTCTCATGACTGTCGCTAGTCAATGCTTTGGTAAATATATCTGCAACATTCTCACTAGAAGGAACATAAACTAGCTCAATGTGCTTCTTAGCTATATGCTCTCGAATATAGTGGTAGTGTACCTCTATATGCTTTGTCCTTGCATGATGCACTGGATTCTTTGCTATAGCTATAGCATTATGGCTATCTAAAAATATCTGAATGGGTTCATGTACTCTCACATCTAGATAAGTGAAAATCTTTTGCAACCAAACTGACTCTAGAGTAGCTGTAAATGCTGCACGATATTCAACTTCGAACGATGAAGTTGCAATAGTGGATTGTCTCTTCGAAAGCCATGAGATAAGACAATCTCCACAATAAAAACAAAATCCACTAGTTCTTCTTCTTGTGTCTCTATCATCTGCCCAATCAGAATCTGAAAATCCTTTTAGTAACAAATGTGTAGATTTCGAAACTACCATAGCATAATTTGAAGTTCCCTTCAAATATCGAAAGATCCGCTTTACTGCTTTCCAATGTAACACTGTCGGATTCTGCATGAACCTTGATACTTGAGAAACTACAAGCTGTATATCAAGACATGTATTAAAAAATATCAAGCATCCAACTGCTTGACTATATAGAGTAGCATCAAATGTCTCTGCATCTGCTACCATCTATAAAGATGTGTTCTGATCCATAGGTGTTTGTATAGGTTTAGAATCACTCATCTGAAACCTCTCCAAAAGTTTCTCAATGTACTTCGACTGTGTCATATATATACACTCATCTCGAAATAGAAACTCAATCCCAAGATAATAGTGCAAAATGCCTAAATCATTCACATCAAATGTTTGCTTCAATTGTTCTTTGAACATCTACAAATCTTCATCTCTGGGACGTGTGACTATAATATCATCCACATAAATGATTGCTATAATCATCATACCTGGTTTAGCTTTGACATAAAGAGTTGGAGCTTCATTTGAGTTATGGAAATCAATGGATAAAAGATATATATGTATCTTTTCATACCATGCTCTAGGTGCCTCCTTTAAACCATATAAAGCTTTTATAAGCTTACATACCAAATGTTCTTTACCTGTCTCTTCAAAACCTTCTGGTTGTTGAATATACACATCCTCATGTAAATTGCCATTTAGAAAAGCAGTCTATATGTCAAGTTGATATTGGTGATATATTTATGTAGTGATGTGTGTGAACACTCTAGGACCGCCGGGGAACTTTTTTCCCTCTCTAAGAGGTTTTTTTCTCCCCGGCTTGTATATACACCTATTGCCCTAATGGGCTACTTATCTTTGTACATTCTCTAGTAATACATTCAATATTGTGTGTTGCTCCAAGCTTCTTCTTCTTCCTTGTGTTGTTCGCGTGTTTCTGCAGATGTCTAACTCCAACAATTGGTATCAGAGCAGGTCGCCGCTTCATCTAGGGCATCATCCACACCTCTCCGGTTGCAGTCTCAGAATCGCACGAATTTTGGTGAGAATACTCAACGTGTTTCCAAGATCAAAACCGCTTCGCTTGGTGGTGCCAAAATCACGATCTGAGCTCGTTTCGGCCTCCGAACGCACTATCACAGTGCTTGTGCAGGCTATTTTGTCTTTTTGTGCCAAAGGTATATACCTGTTTCGATTCGCCAGTATAAGCGTCTCGAAGTCTGCTACACGTTTAGTAGAACTCGTCTGGGCAGTTCTGTTCAATTTTTTGAGATACAATCAATTTTCTGCATCAAGGTATTTTAGTCACCAACCATGGCTGAAAGCAATGATGTATTTCTTATGTTGGTTGTTGAGGATAAGTTGGATGGTACCAACTACCCGTTGTGGGCTTATATGATGCGACATGTATTGTTTGCAAAAGGACTATGGAACATTGTGCAGGGTGTTGAAAAAAATCCTATCACACCTGCAACTGTTACAACCGCAAGTATTGAAGTTGATGCAGAAGGTGTTGAAGATGATGATATTCTTCTTGTTCGTGTTGCGGTTTTTGCTGCACCTGTTGCAGAGCAAATTTGTTGGGATGGCAGAGATGCCCAGGCACATGCATTGATAGCTTTGTCTGTCAAACATGCCATTATTCCTCACATACGCTCTTGCAGAATAGCTAAGGATGCTTGGGATACACTTACCACATTGTACCAAGCTAGGAATGAGGCTCGTGATGCTTACCTTCGAAAACAATTGGAGAGTGAGCACATGAATGAACATGATTCTATGGACAATTTTCTAACAAAGATCAAAGACTTGAAGGAACAATTGATTTCTGTTGATGAGGTTATACCAGATAGCTCACTTGTGCAGACCGTTCTGAATGGTCTTCCTGATTCATATCAGAGTTTTGCTTCTACTCTTCGGTTGATGATGAAAGGCAATCCAAATGCCTTGTCATTTGAGGAGTTAGTCTCTGTTTTGTTTCAAGAAGATCAATCCAGGCAGAAGAGGTCCATTATGTGAGTTGCACATCAAGCATTCCTGGCTAGTCAGAAGGGCAAGGGAAAATGGAGCTCTTCAACTAGTAAGCAAAAATCTGCACAATCGAAGAGGGAAGACAAAGATGAAAAGAAATCAGAAAAGCAGAAATTGTTTTCCAAGTACTGTAAAGGAAATGATCATATCATAAGGAAATGTCCAAAACTAGCTGCTAAAGAGGCAAAGAAGAAAGAGGCTGGAATGGTTGTTGCAGAAGCCTCTACACCAAAAACAGAGTCTGCTAATCTTGTGCAAGAAGAAGAATGGGCGTTTACTACTGTTTGCAGTTTCGACCCATCTTCTCATGAGTAGTGCATGTTTGTTGTGTTGCACAAAAAAGAGGCACAAAAGAGGAGCCCCAAAATTTTCAAATTAATGGGCATAAATTTCTTCTTCAAAATCCTAGAGAATTCCCTCGAAGCTATGTAAATGCACTAGAGGAGTCCTCTAGATGCATAAGCCCAACTCATTGTAATATATTTCTTGTAAAATAGTAGGAAGTTAGAGATTAGTCAATAAAGTGCCAGTCACTTGTGTGAAAGGACCATTTTTTAGGGCACATGTATATAAGTCACTTTGTGACTCTTTATAAAGACTTTTTGCCATTGTGAAGAAGGAGAACTGAAATTTCAAATTTGCTTCTTCCCTGCTGATTTTCATCTTCTCTATGATCTTTTGTGTGTAGGAGAACTGAAATTTCAAATTTGCTTCTTCCTTGCTGATTTTCATCTTCTCTATGATCTTTTGTGCATTTGAAGCTTGGAATGTGTATATAGGACAATTATCTATCCCTCCCCATCACATTTGAGCAACTGTAGTGTGTGTGTGAACCAATACGAGTTGTGGAATGAGTGTAGGTGTTTCTTGCCATTCACTATTTTGGTCATAACTTGAAGAGAGTTTGTCAGATTCGAGTGAAAATACCACCAATAGATGCGTCTCGTTGAGAGCTTCAAAAGGAACCTGCTATTGGCCATATTCAGAGTTCGAAGCTAGGAGAAACATTCGAATTTGTGCTTACTACTGTAAGTGGTATCGTGGCAGACATTTTCAGAGGTTTTGTGAGTTGGAAAGATAGTTGAGCCCTTTCTCATGCATTATAGCTAAACCACTTCACTTTCCATCATGTGTGCACATGTCCTCATACACTTGGTTAAGTGGTTCTTCGGATTGATAATTATACGTGTGTCAATCCACCACTATACGCACTTGTGGAGCAAATGAGATTTAGCCTCTTTGACACAAGTCCCTAAGACCTCGTGACTTAGGTACACACGTGTTTGGCGCCGTTATCGGGAAGTAAACTCAGCCAAGGTGCCTTCGTGATGGTTATAGTTCTAGGTGAAGGAATCATACTTGTAGGAGTGAATTCGTTCAGTGACTTGTAGGAGTAGGAGTAGGTTGAAAAATTCGTTCACCAAGAAAAATCCCAAAAAAATTGGCAAATTAGTGTAGAGTAGGCTTTAGGCATCACAAACTATAAAAACCAAAAAAATTTAGTTCATTTGACACTTGCTCAGGAGTTGGTATCGTCTGCCGACTGCGATCAGTATCGTCAGTGTGGTATCGCACTAAGTGAGCTAAAGAAGGAGTTAGGAGCACACATTTGGGCTGAGGCACACTAGAAGGTAAACCACATAAGTTTTTGATAACAAAAATAAATTCATAATCATCGCCACACGTGATTAAACTCATTTTCGGTATCGCAGGGTGGGACAAAGAGATTGGAGAGATCCTTTGAGTGAGACAGAGAGTCAAGAGAGAAGAGGGGTGAGAGTTAAGTACATTGATACAAAAATTTTTGTGATTTGAGTGATTTTGGCTATAGTATCGTGGTTGGTCGAGTTTTGGTATCGCGATACCAAAATTCCCTAGTATCTTAATACTCGCCGAGTATTGTATCATCGCATATGACTTGAGGTATCATGATACCATTTTTGGTATCGTATCATCAAGTTGGTATCGTAATCGTGATCTGCCAGTGGTATTGTATCACGGTCCACTTGGTATCGTATCATCCTGATCACGGTATCGTATCGTCGATCGAGCGGTATCGTATCGCTCATAATACCAGTATCGTAACGTGTGTCGGGTGTCGTATCGTGAGGAATTTCAGTATCGTATCGTGAGAAACTCTAGTATCGTATCGTGCAAGGTTTTGGCATCGTATCGTGACTTGCTCGTATCGCCTGAGCCATTTAGTATTGTATCGTGCAATGCACTGGTATCGTATCGTGCAGAGAATAATATCATATCGTGCAGATTTTGGGATCACCGCCTGTCCCGAGTATCGTATTGTCACCTGTAGAGGTATCGTATCACAGTAAATCTTGGTATCGTATCATGGTAAGACCGGTATTGCCTAGTGCAGTATCGCCAGTGTGGTATTGCCAGAGTGGTATCGCCATAACATTTCAAGCTATATGAGGAAAATATTAGAGAATAATTGAATTAGGGGATAGTGAGAAACCAAGATAGTCCAAGAGAGTGAATGAACTTGAGATCAGGACGGGTGCTAAGTAGCCGGAGAAGTGTCATTTCATCGGTAGGAAGTACAACTCAGGCAAGTCATTGCTCTATCTATTCTGACACATCTAGTGACTCAGAAGAGGAGATACCAGTGGCTTTAGAAGACATGCAAGGCTCTGTTCCCAGGAGAAACTTCATGTCCATAGTAGAGGGGGAATACCATATCTCTCTACAATATGTGTCCACTAATTCCCAGGAGATTCCCATCTACCTGGATGGTTTAAATAGATCAATAGCCAAGATGGTAACTTCCACTGATTCAACAATAGTGCCCAGACCGACAGTCAAGTATGAAGGAGGAGTGTACATGGACAAGTTAGGTCACATCTATGTAGTGACATAATACCCTGACCGGATCAATGAGAGAGGAACACTAGAAGTACAAGGTAACTCAGGAAGACCAGATCCTGAAGAGCTAGTAACTACACCCAGGTGTAAATCAGAAGTGACTCGAGTCTTGAGAGGAGATTTGGTACCTCAAGATGATTACCTGCTAGAGGTCTACTTGATCCATGGAACAGATTTATTGTTACAAATTGACTCACCCACACGCGGACAAGAAGAAAGCCCAATGAATTTCTATGAGTTAAAAGATCCTGAAGATGAGTCTAGAGTCACATACCTAGATAAGAATCAAAGAAGGTATTGGCCAGTTGATGCCATTGATAGGGCTCAGTTGAAGTATATGGGGCTGCCTGTATTCCCTCAGCGAGAACAGGCAACCACCTCTCAAAATCCCTTTGGGACGCAACTAGAGTCAGAACATACAATGTCGGGACAGACAATCCATCGAAACATCCCCAACCGCACTCATGTGCAATTCACAATGCCAGGGCAACAATCACACAATCAAACTCACCCTGGACTAGGCAACCAATATCGGCCACCAGTGAGGCCGAGACACCTCTAGGAGTGCAGCCTGGAATGACTCCAATGAGACCAGCAACTCCTTTAATGCCTAGACCACCATAGCCTATAAGAAGATTAAGATCAATTCAAGTGGCCAAGTGTATGAGAAATCATTATGATGGGATGGGAGAACCTTACGATCACATAGTTGAATTTAAACAAGTTTTACAGGCTGAAAAAGTGGATGATTTCGTTGTGTAGTATGAGTGCTTTGGACTCACTCTCACAAGAACGGCTTTGACTTGGTTCCTGCCATTAGATCCCAATCAATTTGGAGATATTGAGCAATTCTTTCAGGAATTCATTGGGGAATTCACCAAGAGAGGAATTAAGCACAACTCTTCATCTTTGATCCATATCTTCAAACAAAACCCAAATGAACGATGAAAATAGCTGCCAGAAGATTCAATCAATATGTCGATAGATGCCCAGTAGCAGAAAGACCCACACAACAAAAAATGATATCATTATTCTTGGACGGGCCGACGAACGGGACTCTAAGAAATTTAGTCTATGTGAAGAGGCTGCAGGCATTGAGTGAATGTATTCAAGAGTGCATTGACCTAGAGGAAAACCTAGCTGATGACCTCAAAAGCACACCAAGCCCTACGAAATCAGAAGACACTAGAAGTACAATGATATCCAATTCTAGTCATATGGAGGAGTTAATGGAGCTGGTAACCAAGAAGTTAAGAGTTCATGGACCAAGGAACTACCAACATCCATCATTGAGAATACCCGTGTTGCGAAGATGCAGCTTGTGTAGAGGAGACCATCCAACTCACATGTGCATAAGAGGAGGAACATGCTTGCCTCAAAATTAACCTTACAATAGGTAGCCACATGAAGGAACTGGTCTATATTTCCATATAGAGTAAAAATACACCAATCATACCACTGAGAATTGTCCATTCAACAGGCAGTCACGACCTTTAAATCAACCTCAGTATAGGCCATATGGATACCCACCTAGAGAGCC
This sequence comes from Ceratopteris richardii, assembly GCA_020310875.1. Lineage (NCBI taxonomy): Eukaryota > Viridiplantae > Streptophyta > Polypodiopsida > Polypodiales > Pteridaceae > Ceratopteris > Ceratopteris richardii. Next base: position 101,854,270 of record CM035426.1, read on the forward strand.
AGGAAGGGAGATTCCCAGATATAATCCCTATCTAGGACCACAAGGAGCACCTAGGCCATATGAGCAAGGGCAATATGCATAGCCTCAACCAGTGTTAGGGCAGCAACCGCCATTTCCACCAAATGTAGTACCAGTTAAATATGTGCAACCAAAGGAAAACTTAGAGAGAGCCATAGTGCCAGCATCACCATTAGCCAGTACATAATCAACGAACCCAGGATACGAGCAAACCCAAGGAGATTACTATCCCTATGATGCCAGTATGATGGAGTATGAGCAAGCCTACGACCCGCAATACAATGGATATGAGGGATATGACAATGTCAATGGACCAGAATTGGCAACACTAATGTACACCACACCCAAGGCACCAGCACCCATGAGACCACCCATTAGATAGCCCATGCCAAAAGGGCCATGCTACAGATGTGGAGGAGATCACTTTATCAGAGAATGCACTCGGCCATACAACCAACCACCCCTAGGACGTGGGAAGGGTATTGCAATGACTGTGGGAAGGAACATCTCTTTAGAGATTGTCCAAAAAATCCCAATAAGACTCATGACACTGCACCTATTAATGTGATCGAAGTAATTGAATCGTCAAGAAGTGACAAGGAATACACATTACCATTAAAGGCCATCACATGAGCACAAACAAAAGGACAAGAAAGAAAACGAGTAGACTGAGAGCAAGAAAAGAGTAAAACCCTCGAACCCAAAATACAAGTAGTGGAAGATTTAGAAGACCCATGTGAGAATATCCAAACAACGAAGAGCCAAAAGTGGAAGGATAGAAGGGAAAAACTCAAGGAAAAATGGATGAAAAATCAAAATAGGGAAGACAAGAAGAGCACAAAAGGCTATAAGAAACCTAAAGAACCTGAAATTCAGGAGGAAGTTCCTCCTACACCGCAGACACTAGAGCCAGATAATCTAGGATCAATTCTAGCAGATCCAAGACCCGACGATTTAGACATGTGGTTGAAAGCTTACCAAGCTAGAATTGTAAATGGTCCGAACATAGAGCAACACGAGAAATCTTACCCACAAGGAGAGCTAGAAAAGGAGAGACTTACGATATGTAGAAAACTCATAGAGGTAGCTCAAGCCACTCTAGAGAAGACTATCCCAGTCCTTTCGGAGACGAGAATACCGGAGCGGCTATACAATGATTGTCTCAAAGCCAAGAATCAAAACCCAAAAGAGAAGGACAATAAGAAAGAACTACTGAATGTCCAGGACAAATTTGTGTCCACGGTCCCTGATTTGGAGGCTGATTGGCCAAAAGAGTTATGGACTAGGATTCGAGAAGATCAATGGAAAAAGAATGGAGTTGCAAAAATGCCTTCTGAGGAATTAGATGTGGAAGACTATCAACCAACACCAAACATGGAGGAAATATATGAAGAAGTTTCTAGGTTAGACCGAAATAGGGAAGAGGCACACAACATTTCTACCCTACCAAAGTATATGGGAGAATATGAGAAGGAATCCGTAATCTTTCGTGCACCCACAATACGAGGAAAAGAAAAAGAGCCTTCAGACAAGACCTCACACAATCTAGCAGAACTCAAAAGGACCAAAGTACAATGTCGATTGACCGTGGAAGAATTAATTCGCGTCGAACCACAATTATGGAAACAATTGGCGGGACAACTGAAGTTGAGAGCAGGAGAAGAACAAAAAGAAAAGCAAGGAAAATGAAAATCCTTCTACTGTACAAATTCTGGTGGTTAAGATTGGAGAATTTAGCGAAGGAGATGAGGGCAACACATGCTTACCCGTCACATACAATGGATACATGATCAAGGCCATACTAGACACCGAAGCAAGAGTAGGTATTGCCACCAAAGAGATTTGGGAGAAATGGGGAAAGCCAGCCCTACGACCAACGCGTATGAAGCTTCAATTAGCAGATGGTCATGTCGAGAAATCCTTGGGAATATTGGAAAAAATTAGGTTGACCGCCTGTGGGGTCGAGTTTGAGCATACATTGGCAATATGTCAATTTGGAAAGGCAAATAATTATGAAATGATATTAGGATGACCTTTCATGAGACAACTCAGGGTAGTGCAAGATTGGGGACGAGACTCATTATACCTTCAACATCAAGGAACTACCACAAAGTTCAATTTGCATACAGGGACATACCCCCATTACAATGGAACCTCATACATAAGGAAGAAGATGATTTGTCTATCAATAGTGCCGGATCAAGTGATCAATCATGGATGCACGAGAATGCCCAACTATGGATGTGTAAGGAAGCAAAGAGAGAAGATGAAAAGCATCAATTATGGCCCATAGGGCATCATAAATATCGACCTGTAGCAGACCCGATGTACATGCCTCAAGTTTTTCCCGATGAAGCATTCGAACCACACGGATGGATGGAAATCCTCACAACATTGGACGTCTATGTGAATGAAGAAGTATTGACCATGAATGAATGTGTGGACAAAGAAGGCTATGACGTAAACTTTTACATGGTTATCCTTCGAGAGGTAGAAGCAGGAGAAGTATTAGAAAAATAATGGAAGGAAGAATATGAGAGCATAGAGATGGAACTGGAGTTTGACTCAGAGGAGCGCTATTTAGAAGTTTCCATCTATTCTCGTCATGCATACATATCATCCAAAGAAGACTATGCATATGGATTGGAATTAGGAAGTGTTTAAGAAGCTCCTTCAATGGACCATTCTTCCTTCCAAATTTCATTCGTATGTATGGTTCTCTTTCATTCTTATCATTCATGTTCATAAATCTAACTTGCACTCCTACATTCCTATTCCCATAATCATTTCAACATCTCTCTCTTCTCCATACTCAACATTAATTTCACTTTCATGTCCTTAAAGATTCCAACATTCATTAGCTTCATACACCCTGTGTGTGCCACGACCGGACCCGATCCACCCGGATTGCGATCACCTCCACATTTGAACCCGACGTGAAATGCTTCGTGGCATTTGCTTCTGATCTTGTTGGGAGGTTGTGATCCATATCCTTTGTTTCATATTTTTCATCCTCATCATATCATTATCACCATTCTTGAGTGTTACACTGGATTTCTCACAATATCGTGCACATCTTCGTCGTGAAGTAAACGCATTTGTGAGAGATCTAGAGCATCGTGCATCACTTGCTTATTCACATAAGATGGAGGAAGGATTCAAATCCCTTATTGTTGAGAAACAAGGCCAAAGAATAGTCTCTTCTATGTTGAGAGAGAAGGGAAAATTCAATGGCATCAACATTACAAGCTACTTAGATTTGTTTGAAGAGCAAGCTATGATTTTTGGTCTTCCCGAAGATCTTTTGATATCATTCTTTGAACGAATTGTTGATAGCTCTATCATAAACCGTGTCACTCAATATGATAGTCTTCCTTGGAGTGATTTTAGAAAGGAGATGCTCAAAGAATTCTATCTTGAAGATTATAGCCAACATAATCGAGATGGATTCTTACGATGGGTCAATTCTCCAAAGCCTAGTAGCTCTATTACTCACTTACAAAATGAGTATATTAGACGCTGTGAACAACTTCCTGATGAGGATAAGATAACTTTGGAACCTGATCTTGTGATCAATTTTCTTAAGCTTCTTCATCCTGAAACTCGTAGGGAAGTTGAACGGCGATTAGAAGAACCAGATAAGCGCTATGGTCTTACTGACAATTGGCAAAAAGTGCGTAAAGTAGTAGAGGCTGTAGCCCATAGACATCAAAGACAATCCATGCTTTATGAGCAAACTAGTCTTCCTCAAGCTAGCCTTCCACAAATTAAGGAGCAATTTAGAGAACAATCCCATGCTATGCTTTTTGACTCTACTCCTATTCCTCAAATGATGGAGCCTACTCAAGGTTTTAAAGTAGAGCCAAATAAAAGTGTAGTTGAACAATCTCAAGTGGATATTCTCACTAAGCAAATGGAAAGTCTTATTGCTACACAATCCAATTTGGCCAAGACTATAGATGCTTTACAATCTAATTACACCAAAACTTTCCAAAATCAAATGAACCCAATGACTTTTCAAGAGCCTAATCAACATGTTATAGCTACCAATCAAAATCCACAAATAGCTCCTACTCAAGCATATCAAGTTCCTCCAATGCATAATCCTTCAATGCAAAATCCTCATCCTCATGTGCAAAATCCTCAAATGTATCAAAACATGTATCCTCAAGCTTCTCAAATAGCTTTTCAAAATCCTCAAAATCAAAATTTTCAAAATCATCTACCGTATAATATGGAAGCTCCTCTTGCACCTCAAGTACCACATGTTGCTCCCCAAGCTCCTCAAATACATCAATTGCATTTTCAAAATCCTAATTATCCTGTTCAAGCAATACCTTATCAACAAAATCAAAATGGTTTTGTGCGTGGCCCTCGTAGGTGTCCTTGGTGTGATTCGTTAGAGCACTTTTTGAGAGATTGTGAATTATTGAAGGCTGCTAAGGAGCAACGACTAGTAATAGACATAGACAAGAAAATCTGTGACTATCGATCTAGGCTACCTTTGCAAGGAAATTATGGTAAGGGAGGAATGAAAAAACATTATGAAAATATAAGCATAATGGACGTAGGAACTAGAGGAGTGAAACTAGAAGCTCTTGATGAACAACAAGTAGAATCAAGTAAACCCACAACAAAGGAAGGTGATTTTTCCATAGAGGCTTTAGTAAGAGCACGGGATGAGATTAGGAGAATAACGGCTTGGGAGTCACCAATAGAAGATCAATCTCTTATTTCTCACATATCCAATGTAGAAAGAAAAACGAAAAAGAGATGAAGCTGAGCCTAGTGAAAGAAGAGTGACTCGAAAACAAACCTCAGAGGGAATAGAAACAATCATAGAGCAAGGAGAAACATCACAATCTAAAGATAAAAAACAAGAATCAGAACCCAATGAACAAAAACAAGAGGAGAAACAAAAAGGGAAGAAGACAAAGCAAAGAAAAGCAGAACCAAAGCCTTTAGATAAACCAGAACAATCAAAACAAACTGAAGACCAAACACGAGAACATGAACAAAAACAAGATCCTGAGCAAAAACAAAAGAAACCAAAGAGAAAACCTAAAGCCATCTTGATTTCAGAAATTGAGAGAAAAATAGATCCTATGGAGATTTTAGATGACATTTTGCTTAAGAGTCAAGTGACTATGTCTTTAGAACAAGTTTTCTCTATTGCAAAGCCTGTTTTTAAAGATAACTTTATCGGCCTAATTAAAAGGAAGAGGTTTCCGCTTAATCTAGATACTGAGATGCAAGATTCTCTAGAACAAGATCAAGCTATGAATGAAGCCTTAAACTTTGATGAATCTGATGAAGAGGACTTTGATGATGATGAAGTAAATGTTAATAAAAATTTCTTAGGACCTATTCAACCTGACCATGAAAATCATGAAAACAATCCTGAAAGTCACTTTAAAAGAACATTTTGGTCTAGAGGTACATCAGAGATGCATGTTAAAATAGGAAATGATAAGAACACTATCACTGTAAATGCATTAGTAGATTCCGGCTCTGAAATCAATGTGATTTCAAGAGAAGTCTATGATAAGTTTCGATGGCCCATAGATAAAGATTGTGGATGGCGTATGAGAACTGCAGATAATGGTGTAGGTACCCTGTATGGAGCTTGTGCTAGTGTGCCCATATCCGTAGGAGGAATCACAGAAGAATTTCACTTTTTTATTCAAGATAATTGCTCCTATGAAGTTCTCTTAGGTCAACCCTTTATTTGTGAGAGTCGTATGGAAACTAAAGCCATGGATGATGGGTCTACCTATGCTAGATTCAAGTCTAAGGATGGAATGCAATCACTTCAAGTCATGACAGTAGGAGTGAATCATCCTAGGAATCGATTGTCAATTAGAAAGAAACCTATTGTTACTCAGGGTCACGAGCATGCTTGTAGTGATTGTGCACCTCGATTCATGTTTGGAGCTACATATGATCAAAATTTCGGATAGAATCCATTGTTGAGCGGGACAACAGTGGATATTGGTTTGACATCTCGCATCCAACCAACATGTACAATAGTTTGTCACTTTGTTTTCCACATTCTAGATTAGATTTTCTTCATAAGAGTCAATTGTCCAAGTCTTTTATCCAAAAAAGCCAAAAAAATTATAAAAACAACAAAATCATGGAACATGATGAGAACATTGAGCATGTGATTGAGACATCTCATTGTTTCTCTACTCTTGAGGAGTTAGAGTTATGTCTTCAACAAAATTCTAATTCCCATATTATTCTTATTTCTTCCCTTGATGAGTATGCTCTAATCCAAGAGTATGCTCTCAATGTTGACAAGTGCTCAAAATTTAACCAAACACATGATGCCTTAGTTGAAACAAAATACAAAACTGTAGACAAAAAAATCAAACCCATAGCTCAACCGTTACCTCAAGGAAGTAATGAAAAAATTATTGATGTGAAAAATGATCCAATTCTTTGGGATAAGAAAAACATAGGACATACATTCACGGATGAGACAATCAAACAAGTGAAAATTGGTAGAGATGATGACTTTCTTTTGCCAGCAGAGAGAGATAAATTTGAGAGAGTCATACGTAGCCATGGAAAAGCCTTTTACTATGTATCCTCATGAGATTGGTTGTGTAGATCCTAAGCTAGTTGCACCCATGATAATCTTTACTATTCCACATATTTCATGGAATCTTCGTCCTATACCTGTTCCAAAGGCTCACTTACCTGAGCTAATGAAACTACTTAAGGAGAAGATAAACATGAGAATTTTAGAGCCATCTTTTGCACCTTACTCAAATAGATGGTTCACTGTGCCTAAAAAGAACGGGAAACTACGTTTTATTCAAGATCTCCAACCCGTCAATAAAGTCACCATAAGGAATGTAGGAACAGGACCCATTGTAGATGAGTTTGCTGAATCATTTTCAGGACATTCTATCTATTCAATGGGTGATTTATATTCTGGATATGACCAATTCCAGTTAGCAATTGACAGTCGTGACATAACCACAATGAAAACTCCTTTAGGCTTAGTGCGAATGTGTACTTTACCTCAAGGAGCGACTAATTCTGTGGCTCATATGATGAGTGCTATGAATATGGTCTTACGTGACTTTATCCCTCATATAACTATGCCATTCATTGATGATATTCCAATTAAAGGGAGTGAGGAACGTGTAAAGGACATTACTTTAGATTCATCGGGATGTCGTAAATTTGTTCTTGACCATATCTCTGATTGTGAAAGAATATTTCAACGATTTGAAGAGGTAGGTCTCACATTTTCCATAGAGAAATCTGTTTTTGGTGTCAACGAGGTACTTATTGTTGGACATTTATGTGGCCATTATGGTCGAAAGCCATACCCACAAAAAGTTGATGCCATTAGCAAGATTTCTGAAACATGTAACAACGTGAGTGAGGTACGTAGATTTCTTGGTGCTTGCATCTTTTATGTTATTTGGATCCCTCACTTTGCTCATGTTGCTGATTGTCTTTATGACTTGTTGAGGAAGAAACGAAAATTTATTTGGACTGACAAACACACTCAAGCTATACGTAAATTGAAGAAATTATTGCTTAAAGCTCCCATCCTTAAGCGTGTAGACTATTCTGCTAACAAACCTATTATATTGACTGTTGATACTAGTCCTATTGGTATAGGTTGGGTCATAAGTCAAGATGATAGTGAAGGGAATAGATATGCAATTAGGTTTGGTGCCAAAATTCTACATGAAACACAACGAAAATATCCACAGATCAAACGAGAACTATGGGGTATGGTAACAGCTTTGAAAACAGACAAAGAATATTTCATTGGTGCAAATGTCAAAGTTGAGACTGATTGTTTGCCTCTCATTGGAATGATAGCCAATTGTTCATCTCCTGATATAGCCATGCTTAGATGGATCTCATATATTAAGTTCATAAATCCTGAATTAGTTCATATTTCAGGTAAGTCAAACTCAGTTTCTGATATGTTATCGAGAGCTAGATTTGATGATGATCTTGAAAGTGATCTAATAAAGAATGTGAATTTAGTTGACTATGTTCCACATATATATGAGTATGAGCAATTTCATGAGTCTGAGTACGAAAATGAATGGAGAGACATAGGAAAGTATCTTAGTACACTACAACCATTACCTAACTGGACTACGAATAGATTCCGTAACATTAGGAAACGAGCTTATAACTTTTTCCTATGTAATGGTTATCTTTGGAGACATGCTAAGGGTAAGGTTAAGAATCCACAACGAGTCCTAGGAAAACGAGGTCTTCAATTGCAAGTAATGAAGGAAATGCATGAGACATTATGGGCAGGTCATAAAGGATTTTTTGGAACATATGAAAAAATTAGAAGTACCTATTATTGGCCTAGGATGTATGTTGACATTAGTAGCTATGTTTCTACATGTTCTACTTGTCAACTTCATTCATCAGTCAAACATAGAGATCCGTTGCATCCTACTTATCCACCTTGTATTCACTACAAGTGGGTAGTAGATCTTGTAACTATGCCTAAAGGTATTGACAAAATGCGTTACATTGTACTTGCAAGAGAAGACTTAACTAATCATGTAGAGGGACGTGCACTACGATCTAAGACCACTGCCAATGTTTGCAAATTCTTGCTTGAAGATGTCATAAGTCGCTTTGGGTACATAGAGAAAGTAGTTGCCGATCGTGGAGAGTTAAATGCGAGAGAAGCTAAAGAGTTCTTTGAGCGTCACGGTATTCGTTTGTCTCTCACCACTGCATATAATCCAGAGGCCAATGGTAAAATAGAGAGAGGGCATCCACCTATTGTGAAAGCCATATCTAAAGCATGTAACGGTGACATCAAACAATGGCCTAAATTCTTACCTTTTGCACTTTGGGCAGATAGAATGACATGCACACGTACTACTGGATATATGCCTGCTGAACTCATGTACTGTCAAAAACCATTGTTTCTAATTCAGTCTCATATTTCTGCATGGTCAAATTTGCCTTGGTCTGAAAACATGTCTACTGATGATTTTTTGAGTTTGCGTATTAAACAGTTAGAACAAGGTAAATTAAGACTTGATGATGCTGTTGAAAAATTAAGAGAATCTAGAATGAAGAACAAGCATTATTTTGATAAAACTCATCGATTGCGTCCTAAGCCAATTGAAGTAGGAGATTGGGTGCTCATTTATGATAGTACATTTGACTCTCAATATGATGCACGCAAAAAGCTCACTCAACGGTGGTTTGGGCCATACATTGTATCAAAAGTCAACAACAATGGTACGTATGCTCTTTGTGAATTAAATGGTGTTGCACTAAAAACTTTGATTGCAGGTAAAAGGATAAAGGTATTCAAGAAACGTGATAATGACGAGTACATTTTGGATGAGGACATTGAAGAAGATGACAACAATGAGGCCGATTCATAAACAGGAGTATCCATGTTATAAAAAATAAAAATATAAATAAAAAAAAAGGAATAAAAAAAAAGTATAAAAATATAATTAATTTTTCAAGTTCATCTTGCTTTGTTTTTTATCAAGTTCATTCTATTTTTTTTTCCAGGCTTGTTTCATGCATGTTTTTTTCAATCTTTGCATCACATTGCATATCCACATCACTTGAGTCAAAAAAAAGGCAAATGATGATTTCTCTACTTGTGTAAAATTGTATCTTAAGTAGTAACTTATCTACTAAGAAATTGGTTATAATCTAGGATTGTGGAAAGATAGGACATGTAGATTTGGAGGTTTATTTTGGTGACATGGCTTTCATATATAAACATGCATATGTATCCTGTATCGAAAGCATAATTGTTGAAATCCTAGCTCCTGCTATTGCATGTTTCTACATCTTTAGTCCACCTCACAGCACTTGTATCGGAGTTTAAAACGACTGTTCTCCGTCATCAAAAATGGTTGTACCTTGTATCGGGGTTTAATTTTTCCCCGTCATCAAAAAAAAAAAAAAAAGTTGCTACATGTTACCAAGAAGTTTACACTTTCTTCCACCCCAAAAAAGTGATCGTAACCATAAAGTTGCCGAATCATCATCATCAAAAAAAAAAAAAAAAAAGAGCAAGCCAAAGGAGGATAAAGAGGCAGAGTAGAATAAATCATGGGCTATATAGGCAGATTTATGCATTAGTGGAGTTTAGTTAGATTTCCTTGCACGTTATTAGAGAAAGAGCATATTCATATTTATGTAGGAAAGGAGTTGATCTAAAATAAGCTAAAGATGAAAGATGTCTCTTGAAAATCCTAAATCTTTGTTTATAATCATATTTAAGGTAGATTGCTTTATGAAAAAGGTACAAAATTTTCTTCAAGATGAGAGGAACTGATGCTTAAAACGACTCAATACATCCACTTCCACTTCATATTGATGCTTGTTTTTTTTCTTTCTTGTTGCCAATGTTGCTTGTTCATTTGCATATATGTTGCCTATTTGTTCATGCATATTCATGTTGCCTGTTTCAATTCTTTCTTTCATGCAAATTTTTCTTCATGTCGCGTTACCTACTTATTCATGCATATAATCAATTTTCCTTCCATGTTTCTTATGTTGCCTATAAAAGAATTTGATGCCTGGAACATTTTGTTTTTCACAGATGCTAGAGTGGCGCTTCTGGAGGAATCGCAGGTTTAGTGGGGGCGAATGTCGTCGAGATTTTCTCTCCTCTCTCACTTGTGAAGGCCTACAAAAAACATATTTGATGAAGGTAGCCGGAATTCCCCGAGAAGTCCAAGATGCATCAAGGATGTCAAAGGAAGCTCACATACAAAGTTTCAAAGAAATCAAGAAAGTCCATGGTAGCCGTCAAAGCTGGTCAAAGCTGGTCAAAGTTGGGAAATTAGGGCAAAAATTTCATTGACACCAAATTAGATGAAAATCCATATACTTGTAAAGATTGTCAAAGGCAGTCTATAGCCCAAATTTCAGCAGAAAATGGATTTTGTAGCACATTGATATGCTATGTTCATTTTGTAAAAATGTAATTTTTCTAGTTTGACCCTACAAATTCTTGTATAGAAATTTATGTTAGCCATATGGTTTGGCATGTATAAAGACCATATGTGGCTACATATTTGTATAAAGTTTCAAGGCTATCCGAGCTTCCTAGACACCTTAATGCCACCTTGCAAGCTTCCAAATGTAGTCAAACTTGTACAAGTTAGATTCAGATGGGAGTTTTTTTTTGCATATTCCTGAAGGAGATCTTTGGAAACATAGTCCTACAATGTTTCATCTTCATCAAAGACTTTTTGGAGGGTCAAAGAGCACAAAGTCCAGTTTTCAAGGTCACCGCAGTTTTCTAGAATAAAAAAATTGAAGGCTTGAATGTCTGCCACATGTCAAAATATGATTGAACCATGTTGTACGGTCAAGATGAGCTCATATTCAAGGGTGGAGATGCACTAAAGCATAAAGGAAGGAGGATCCACGAATTTTTTCCATAAAAGAAGACCTTTTTTACAATCAAAGATCAATAATGCAGCATTTCTCCAAAAATAGTGGCTTATCTTATCCGAATTGATGTCAGCACTGATCTGACGGTCCAGATCATCCCCAGATCCAATGGTGGAGAATGAGGGCGCCTAAATTTCACTCCTTTACACTAGATTTGATAGAAAGAACAATTCCAAGCCATTGATTTGATTAATCAAATGGTTGTAATCGAAAGTAGTGATCCTAGAGTTGAGAGTTGATTTCTCTAGATCCAAGGGCCCAAATTCATTCAAAAAACTATATAAACCCCCCTCCAAACTCCTAGAGCATCATTGTTAGGCATCCATAGGGCTCATGCTAGCTTACGATTTCCTTGAGACGATCACCCTTGGTTGAGCGAGTGAGGATCCAAGGTGAGCTAGTATGAGTATAGAACCTAGCTTCAAATTTAAGTTAGAACTCCAATCTAGGATAGGCTCTTGAAACCAGCATCTCTATCTTGACTCACCCTCGGTGGAGCGTGTGAGTGAGTTAGAGCTGATTTTAATGAGTCTTAGACTTCTTTAGTTAGACGTTACGAGCCTAGACAGACATAGGGTCACTGGAGTGGAACTCACCTTCTTACGTGTGACATTCGGTTGAACTGTCATGGTTTGAGGGTCGGAACCACCTTTGATCAGTAGACTGCTTAGCATGACGTACCATGACGATATTTTACATGTAACTTAATTCAAATCCTTTTAATTCATGTCACTTGTCACTTGTCTCTTGTCTCCTCTCTCAGTCTCTTAAGTATTTTTACATGTCTTCTATTTCTTCTATGTGTGAGAAGGCTCCGCAGTATTGCGTTGAACCAGTGAGGATGTTTCTTTGAGCTTGTGAGTAAACTCTATCATCATAATTCACTTGCATGCATATAATCCATACATACTCATACATATTGATTAGTTTCTGAAAGTGTATAAGAAGCTCCAATATTGGACCATTCTTCCTTTCGAAACTGGTTTATGTGTAAGGGTTCCATCTATTCTCGTCATGCATACATATCATCCAAAGAAGACTATGCATATGGATTGGAATTAGGAAGTGTTTAAGAAGCTCCTTCAATGGACCATTCTTCCTTCCAAATTTCATTCGTATGTATGGTTCTCTTTCATTCTTATCATTCATGTTCATAAATCTAACTTGCACTCCTACATTCCTATTCCCATAATCATTTCAACATCTCTCTCTTCTCCATACTCAACATTAATTTCACTTTCATGTCCTTAAAGCTTCCAACATTCATTAGCTTCATACACCCTGTGTGTGCCATGACCGGACCCGATCCACCCGGATTGCGATCACCTCCACAACGTGGAACAAGGAAAAGACGTATGAACCGGGGAAGAACCAAGATCCCCAAAACTTGGTTGAACGTGGATGTAGGTCAACTCAAGCCAGTAGTACAACAGATGATACAAACTGCCATGGATACTCAAAAGCTCATGCTTGAGGCTGATGCAGATTACGACAAAGCAATGAGGGAGAAAAATCAATTTCAATAAAGAGGTGAAAATTTATCTGCCAAATTAAGTCAAGCACAAAAGATAATATTAGAGAAGGAGGCAGAAACCAATGAGGCCAAGAAGCAATGTGCCATGCTAGAAATAGAAAATCGAAAGCTGCAAGACCAACTAAAAGCACTACAAAGCAAATATGAGTCTAGCGAAGCAGACAAGGCACACATGAATACGAGAAGCAAGATTCTTGAATCTCAAATCAGGGTATACATGGATGAAGCAGACAATCTAAGGAACAGGAACAAGGAGCAGACGACAGTCCTTTTATGTAACCAACCGATAGAAGCTCCTGACGTGCCAAAAAGCATCATCAAAGCATTGGAGGATCGGATAGCAAAGTATGAAGATCAGCTGAAGTAGGAGCAAACCATCATAGCAGATTGGGAGACAAGATACATGAACGACACCGTTGAGCTTAGAAAGAAATGGAAGATGGCAGAAAATCAGTACTTTGAGCAATGCAATGAAGATGCGAATCAACTTGCTACCATAGGAGAGGAGCTTCTCAAGAACAAGGAAATGATTATGAAAGCTACCGAAGAAATCAAAACAAAGGATGAATTAATAGCAACATTGAAAACTCTAGCACAGTAGGTAAATGAGGGGACACCAATAGTTCCACACTCCACAGTGGCTATTGAGGAGATTGAGGTATGTCCTCTTTCTCCCCCCCCTACATCATTCACTGATAAGGGAGGAAATGGAGACCAACACTGAAAGACATACTCGGGATATTACAAAACTAAGCCGACATGAGCGGTCACTACTGGTGTCCCAGCTTACTGAAGATTTTGAAGAACAAGTAATCAAAGTCATGAAAGAAGCAAAGATTGAAAGCAAAAATCTAGAACACGTAATGAAGCCTTTCAACGTACCGTATGGACTACTCAAAGAACAAACACGCCAGTACATAAAGACCACAAAAAATAAAGAGCCAGATAGCAACCACAGTTCAACATGCAAACATTTACCTATACACAAGAGGAATTTGACAAAGTAGATCCTATCTGGAGGAGGAAATTTTTGGAGAAGAATCCTACACTACGGGTACACTGGGAATCGGCACCTTATACACTTCAAGTCAATCCATCTTTTTGCCCAGTACCCAGAAGACGCTCCTGGATGCAATTTTGGGAAGGACAGTGCTAGGGAAGCATAAATAGTCAATGGCTAAATTATCCATTACTACCAAGTCCACCTTGTAATTACTTACCCACCGAAGAGTACATGGTTAAAACCATAGAATTTTGGATTTCCAAATACACAATTGTACCTGATTTAACTGTCAAAATGACTAACAAAATTTTGAGTATGATTCTGACAGTAATAAAGGTATTTCAGCATGCACAGTATACATTTTTGAGCTTCATCGACATTAACCGGGGATTAGATGCCCTAGTTTTTTATTTATCAACCATACCTAGTCGATTAACACTCATGGCTATCTACTCAAGACTTATGTTTTTGTAAAGTCCATATATGCAGACTTTTGAAGAAGCATTTTTTACAGGGTTTTTTGAAATAGATTAAAAAATTTTTGCAAAAATATCTTCGACGATTGGTGGCCTACGAATTAAGTTTCTTTGCAGATCATAGATAGGCACCAGATGACGGGGTGAAGTCGACTCAATGGAAGGAATTAATGATATGTCAAGCCAATTTGCTTAATCAGTGAGAGCAGAAAGTCATACAAACATACTCACGTTGCCACAAAAAGCTTGTCAGGGACGATAGAGTTCAGGAGGAGGGACGTGTAGAAGGGGAATTGAGCAAAAGAAGAAGAAGAAGAAGATCAAAGAATAAAACCGCTCAGTGAAGAACAAAAGCTTATAAAGAAAAGAACAACCCTCTGCCCAAAGTCCCGTAGGGGCACGCATCAGGCGACAACACCAAAGAACCAGTTCCTGAGGATTGGAAATAAAGAAAGATAACAACCAGGACATTTCTTGGGAGGTTTCACACAGCTTCCTCATCCACAAGGTGCAAGCGGTGAAGCGAAACAAACAGGAAAGAAATGAATCAGGCCCCAGAGAACGACAAAGAAGATTTAAGAATAGGACCTCTAAAACATAACGCTCACTTAGAAGGGAGCAAAAGCATGTAGAGTAAGATGTGCAGTGGAAGAAAGTAAATAGGCTCCAAGCAATACAACAAGGTCAGATGTGCGAAGACAAAGACATATCAGAAGACCAAAATTTAGAAAGAGGCAGAGGCGGAGAAGTTGAAGAGGGTGACTAAGAATATCACAGTCTTAGCCACTGATGGCATGCGTGATAGCCCAACTTAATACAGCAACCCAGACTTGTGATATAAGGAATACCAAGGGGCTTATAGAAGCAAAGGACTAACTTCGGATAAAGTAACAAATTCTCTGACAATCCTTATTCCTTCTTTGACCATTGGGTGCGTGTACTAAGGAGCCATAGACAAGCTGCAAACAAGAAGCAAAGTGTGTCAAGGGACGACAGAGACAAAGAGGGGGAGAGTGTTGCAGAGAAAAGAGGCAAAAAAGAGGAGCCCCAAAATTTTCAAATTAATGGGCATGAATTTCTTCTTCAAAATCCTAGAGAATTCCCTTGAAGCTATGTAAATGCACTAGAGGATCCTCTAGATGCATAAGCCCAACTCATTGTAATATATTTCTTGTAAAATAGTAGGAAGTTAGAGATTAGTCAATAGAGTGCCGGTCACTTGTGTGTAAGGACCATTTTTTAGGGCACATGTATATAAGTCACTTTGTGACTCTTTGTAAAGACTTTTTTCCATTGTGAACAAGGAGAACTAAAATTTCGAATTTGCTTCTTCCCTGCTGATTTTCATCTTCTCTATGATCTTTTGTGTGTGTTTGAAGCTTGGAATGTGTGTGTAGGAATGTTATCTATCCCTCCCATCGCATTTGAGCAACTGTAGCGTGTGTGTGTGTGAACCAATACGAGTTGTGGAATGAGTGTAGGTGTTTCTTACTATTCATTGTTTTGGCCATAACTTGAAGAGTGTTTGTCAGATTTGACTGAATAGATGCGTCTCGTCGACAGCTTCGAAACGAACCTGCTATTGCCCATATTCGAAGTTGGGAGCTAGGAGAAACATTCGAATTTGTGCTTACTGCTGTAAGTGGTATCGCGACAGACATTTTCAAAGGTTTTGCGAGTTGGAGAGATAGCTGAGCCCTTTATCATGCATTATAGCTAAACCACTTCACTTTCCATCATGTGTACACATGTCCTCATACACTTGGTTAAGTGGTTCTTCGGATTGATAATTAAATGTGTGTCAATCCACCAATATACGCACTTGTGGAGCAAATGAGATTTAGTCTCTTTGACACAAGTCCCTAAGACCTCGTGACTTAGGTACACATGTAGTCGACTCAGATGTTAATGGGTACTTTGACAGTGGGGTGACCAAACATATTACCTCGCAACGCAGTTTCTTATCTTCACTTGAGCCTACCCCTACAGGGAATACTGTTACATGCACCAACAACTCCTCTTATCCTGTTATGGGAGTTGGTAAGATCATTTTGACTACTACTGATGGTAGTTCTTTCACTTTGTTATATGCTTTATTTGTGCCAGGGATCAAGAAGAAATTTGTGAAATATGCTTGGTTGTGAAATTTGTTGATGACAGATGTACAGTTCATGATCTGTCAAATGGCGATGTGATTATTGCTTCTGGCATTTTATGTCGTGGGCTGTATAAGCTCATAGACTATGAAAGATCTGTGAATAATTCGGCATGTGCAGTACATGATTCTCAGGCTATGTCAGATGCAAAGCTTTGACATGCACGCTTTGGTCATGTGAATTTCACTAGTTTGTTATGCCTACATAAATTTGAAATGGTGTCCTCTTTGCCCAAACTTGAGGCACCTGGAAAACATGTTTGTGAAGGTTTTATTTTGGGCAAAATGCAGCATTCCTCATTTCCAAAAGATGGGTCAGTTTGGGCTACTCAGAAATTGCAACTTGTACATAGTGATGTCTGTGGTCCTATGTAGACACCGTCTTTTGGAAATTATCTTTACTTTGTGACTTTCATTGATGATTTTTCCAGGCATGCATGGGTATATCCATTGAAGGCAAAGTCCGAAGTGTTCATGTGCTTCAAACAATTTTTGGTTTTGGCTGAAAATCTGTCAGCATGTAAAATGGGCACCCTCCATTCTGATCGGGGGGGGGGGGGGGGGGGGGGCTTATATGTCTTTTGATTTTAATGCATTTCTAGTTGAACGTGGGATAAAACACCAGTGTACAATGCCGTATACACCTCAATAGAATGGAGTTGCTAAACAAAAGAATAGGTCACCTCATGGAGATGCCGAGGTGTATGGTCAAGAGTCAGGCTTTACGATATAGTTTCTGGCTTGAGGCCACATATGTGCTTAATAGGTGTCCCACTAAAGCACTGCAGTCTATCACTCCATATGAGGCTTGGCATGATCGCAAGCCATCTTTTGCTCATCTACGTGTTTTTGGTTGTTTGGCATATGCATTAGTGCTTGAACAACATCGTAGAAAATTGGATGATAAAGCAGTAAAATGTATTTTTGTTGGGTACAATTCTGAAAGTAAAGGCTATCGTCTGTATCATCCACAGACTAAACACATTCTGGTTAGCCGTGATGTTGTTTTTGTGGAAGATGCTATTCATCCATTGCTTTCATGTACTAAGTAGACATCTGTTAGCTCCAAAGATATGTATGATACTTTGCTGCCTCTTTTTACAAGTGGAAAGTCTAGTGCTGGTCCTAATGAGGCAACTTCTTAGCCTTCGCAGGTTTCAGGTGATGATGCAGATCATTCCATTTCTCATGCATATTTACATGATGCACTTGTTGATGAGAGAGCTAATATTGAGCAGGCAAAAACTATGCCAAAATGGCTGGTGCAGACTTTGCGTGAGAGCAAATTAGATGCACCTCTGTCATATTGTACTCGATCAGGCTCTCATAGCGCCTCTTTTGCATCAGATTGCTATGCTATGGCTGCATCTAGTCTCTGTGATGAGAATGAGCCTGTTTCATTTGATGAAGCACAAAATTTAGAAAATTGGATGGCTGCTATGCAATCTGAATATGATGCTGTAATGAAGAATGGTACTTGGTCTTTGTGTGACTTGCCTCCTGGCAAGAAGGCCATTGGCACTAAGTGGGTTTACAAGCTGAAGCATAAGCCTGATGGAATAGTTGACAGGTATAAGGCTAAGCTTGTTTCAAAGGGTTATGCGCAGGAAAGAGGCATTGATTTTGATGAGACCTTTGCACCTACATGTCCTATGACTACTGTTCGGAGCATCTTTGCACTTGCCCATCATGGTTGGAATGTACATCAGCTGGACATTAAAATAGCATTTCTGAAGTGTGACTTGCATGAAGAAGTGTATGTTTTTCAGCCCTGTGGCTTTGTGTAGAAAGGGCATGAAAACCAAGTGTGCAGGTTAAAGAAGGCATTATATGGTTTAAAGCAAGCTCCACATGCTTGGTATGAAAAGATACATGCCTATCTGATTGCACATGGTTTTGAGAATAGTCCAACTGAAAGCACCTTATTTGTTAAGCATGCTAAGGATGTGCTTCTGATCATTGTTGTCTATGTTGATGACATGCTGCTCACTTGTTCTATTGAGAAGCATTGCAGATTTTAAGGCTAATTTGCATGCCTCATTTGAGATGTCTGATTTGGGGCATTTGCATCATTATTTGGGCATTCAGTTTATGCACGTTGATGGTGGAATGGCTTTGTGTCAAACGAAATATATTGACATATTATTGTAGCATTTTGGCCTTGAAGGCTGTAAACCTATTGCCACTCCTATGGAAGCAGGTTTACGACTGAGTCTTCATGATGTTGGAGATGCATTTGATGTTCTCTATCAGCAAGCAGTTGGATGCTTCATTTACTTATGCATTACTCGGCCAGATATTCAGTTTGCTATCTCACATATGAGCAGGTTTATGCATTGCCTAGGAGTCAAGCATTGACAGGCGGTTAAGCGCATCTTTCGCTACTTGAGTGGTACTCGGGTATTTGGGTTGTTTTATCCCAAGTGGGGATCACTACCGCCAGATTTGCATGCTTTTTCTGACTCTGATTTGGCTGGTTTCTATGACACTCGTGTGTCCACTAGTGGCTTTTGATTCATGCTTGCTAGCTCATGTATATCTTGGTTGAGCAAGAAGCAGCGTACTATGGCCACTTCCAGTTGTGAGGCTGAGTATAGGGCAGCTTTCATAGCGACATTTGACTCTGTGTGGCTCAGATGCCTTATGGCTGATTTGGGTGTTGGTTAGTCTTCTGCCACCACCATCTTCACTGACAGTCAGAGCGCATTGGCAGTTGCGAGGAACCCTGTGTTCCATGTTCGCACTATGCACATTGAGGTGCATTATCATTATGTCAGGGAGAGGTTCTCTGCTGAGGAGATCAGCTTGGCATATGTGCCCACACAAGAGAACATTGCAGACCTTTTCATGAAGGCTCTACCTAGAGAGAAGTTTGAAGCTTTCCGCAAAGCTTTGGGCTTCCTTCCTTTTGTGGAGTGATTTCCACATAGCTTGACACTTCCTTATACATGAGTGCCAGCTACTTGTTCACCGCATCACTCCTAGGGGGGATTTGTTGATATATTTGGGTAGTGATGTGTGTGAACACTCTAGGACCGCTGGGGCACTTTTTTCCCTCTTTAGGAGGTTTTTTTCCCCCCAGCTTGTATATACGCCTATTGCCTTAATGGGCTACATATCTTTGTACATTCTCTCGTAATACATTCAGTATTGTGTGTTGTGCTCCAAGATTCTTCTTCTTCCTTGTGTTGTTTGCGTGCTTTCGCAGACGTCTACCTCCAACAGATATATATGCCAACCAAAATGTGTTGCTAAAGCAAGTATTGACCTAATAACAGTCGTCCTAGATGTAGGAGCAAATGTCTCATCATAATCAATACCTTTTTTTTGTGCATATCCTTTGACAACTAATCTAGCTTTGTATCTGTCAATAGTACCATGTGCTTTCCTTTTGATTTTGAAGATCCATTTTACGCCTATAGCCTTCTTTCCTTTTGGTAACTCACATAGTTGCCAAGTTTGATTCTTGTGAATAGAATCAATCTCTTCTTGCATAACTTTTCTCCAAATAGGAATGTTAAGTGCATCTTTAACACATGCAAGTTCATCTTCAACTATCGTAAGTGCCAGAATATCATGAATCTTAAAGTCTTCAGCAAAACTTACATGATCTTTTTGTTGTTGTTTTCTAGACTGACTCCTTGTTCTTCCAGTAAAAGTCTTTATACCACTATCTTTCCAAGTCTGATATAGCCATGTAGGTGTAATCTTAAATAGTGGTGAAACTCTTTTTGATCCTTCAGCTTCCGGAGGTTTTGGAACTTGTCCTTCCAAGGTACTAGGACTTTCTAGAACTCTAACTTCTTCCATTTCTGGAACCAAAGTCTCATGTGGAACTGAATCTATAGAAGGTTGTGAAATTCTCTTTCTTCAACTCTTTCTTGAATCCTAGGAATTTTAACTCCCTCCTGATATGGCTGAACATGTGAATCCAAGATCCTTCTAGAAAATCCATAGTCAGCTTCGCTAATGAACTTTGGAATTTTTGCTTCTTTGTCATAAACCTTATTTTCAACAATATAAGCATTACGTGAAAGAATAACTTCACCTGTCTCTAGAACATAAAACCTGTATCCCTTACTCTCAATAGGATATCCAATAAAGACAACTTTCTTTGCCTTTACATCTAGTTTGGCTCGGTCCTTTCTCTCAATATGTACATAAGAAAGTGATCCAAAAACTCTGAAGTAACTCACATTAGGTTTCCTACCATAACAAGCTTCATAAGGTGCGATTACCTTTAAAGCTTTTGTAGATGACCTATTCAGAATGTGATTAGCTGTATGTACTGCATCAAACCAAAATTTTGATGAAAGCTTCTTGGATGCCATCATGCTCCACATCATCTCAACAAGTACTCTATTCTTTCTTTCTGCAACACCATTCTACTGAGGAGTATAAGCAATAGTAAGGTGTCGAATAATACCTTTCTCAATTAAGAAATGCCTGGAACTTATTTGACAAGTATTCATTGCCATCTACAATAGTAACTCTTCTACCTATAGAATAGGAAAGGGAAGAAAACGGATCTCTCCAACCTATCATATGCTTTGTAGCACCTGAGTCAAATATCCAAGGATTTGCTGAAAGAACTTGTAAAGCTGCGTGATCAAAAGCTACTTCCTCAATGGTGATACATGCATAAGAATCAACTTGAGATTTCCCTTTTTTATCATCTTCTGCAACATTACCTGATGCCTTTTTCTTTTCTACTGCAATCCTTTTATAACATGATGCCTTTAAATGTCCAGGTTTCTTGCAATAATAACATATTACTTCCTTCTTCTTAGAAGACTTCTCTTTAGATGTAGTAGAAATAGAATCTAAAGTAGAAGGTGAAAGGGAATTACTTTCCATCTGGGATTGTTTTTCCTTCTTCTCCTTCTTCTTCTTTTTACCCTTCGATGAAGATAAAAGTGCTTCTTCATTCTCTTCCATTCCCTTAAACTGATCTTCATCTTGAAGCAACAAGAACTCTAACTCTTCAAATGTAACCTCTCTATCTCTTGTGGTAAGGGTAAAAGTGGTTATGAAAGACCGATATGAGATAGGAAGTGAATTAATTAGCATATTTACCATTTCTTCATCAAATATCTCAACTCCTACATTTAGAAGTTGATCTCTCAAATCAACGAGTCTCATAATGTGGGTTTGAATTGACTCACCAGCCTTGATCCTTGTATTTGCTAGTTGTCTCATCAAGTGAGCTTTCCTAGCAGGATTTTTTCTCTGAAAAAAATTCTCAAGCTTCAATCAAGCTTGTCTAGAACTTCTGCAAGATTTGATCTATGGTAGAATATGCTTTTTGACACTCATTGCTATGAATGAAAGTGCTAAAGCATCTCTAGAATCCCATCTTGCCTGATCGGTAGGAGGAACTGTAGGTAAAGACCTACCTATGACTCTAGATGTCGAAGTGGTTACCTCTTCTTCAGTTGGTTATGTAATAGTAATTCCAGTACCTCCTGAAGCTGCTGTAGCTCCTTCTTCGCCTTCTTGTCTGGGTCTTGTTAAGGATCCATTGACGATACTCCATAAATCCTTTGTCACTAAAATATTCATCATCATGAAACTCCACATGGGCTAATTAGAAGATCCATCCAAATTGTCTTCAATCTCAATTCTAATCTCACTCATCTTAACTAAGTGTGTATGTCAATCATGCTCTGATGCCAAGTGTTGGAATTTGGGGCCCCAGGATTGTTCCAATACTAAAACCTTTTGAGCATACACACTTAATTAATTAAGATGATAAGTGAGACATAGAAAGAAAAGACAAGGATAGGGAACGTAAGCTGGATGCTTACTCACTAAAAAATAGATGTCTAAATTACAACATGGGAGTACTACTCAACCATATGATGTGGTGCACTCACTAATGGAAGAATAGCCAAGAAGATGATGATACAAAATTCAGATTATGTTGTTATGATCTGAGTGTGTGTGAAGTGATTGAGCAATGAAACAACCTAATTCTCACAAGATAGTGCAACAAATCTGAAAATTAACAAACCCTAATTTTGAAATTAGGGTACAAAAACTCTAAAAATAGAATACTAGGTTAACTTACAAAAGATAGTTGCCCAAAGCTTGTAGAAGACCTCTTGCTCTAAGAGAGTAGTCTCTCCTTCACCAAAACTGCACCTCCAAAGCTTCAGAACTCCAAGAGCTGGCTTGCGTTGTATCCAAGAGTGTAGCACACATGGTCTTTATATAGTATAGCTTCTCCACATAAAGATGACTTATGAACTAGCTTTTTGAGGTTTGGACTTCACAATCTGCTTTTCCTCCATTTTGGGCTGAAGTAGGGTTTGGATTATCTCCTTGTTCTGACCTTTGATGGAAGAATGAAGCATACCACTAGATAGCTCTCGCCAAGCTCTATCTATCTAGCTTAAAAAAGTTTTACCCAAACTGTACAAAAAATGCTAAGTCCAAAATGTAGAATTGCTAGAATGTGGACAATATGTACATTGACTTCCAAAAAATAGTGAAGTAGATCTAGCTAGTACTTGAAGAAAGACTCTGTCTCCCTCCTCAAAGGATCTAGGAGATCTCTTCCTGTCAGCATACTCTTTTGCCCTATTAGCGGCTTGTTGCATCTTGTCTTTAGCTATTTCTAAATTTGCTTGGATGTTTGCTAAGAAATCCAAAGCACTATGACATTTCTTTGGCATTCCTATGGTACTTGGAGCATTGGGATTCATGCCATAGTTCATCTCGAAAGGAGACATTCTTGTCACCTTGTGAGGCCTATTGTTATAAGCAAACTCTACTAGTGGCAAGTAACTATCCCAATTTGTCTGCCTCTCAGACACATATGCCCTTAGAATCTAGTTGACCCGCTCGGCTTGACCATCTGTCTGTGGATGATCATCACTACTCATTTTTAATGATACTTGTCTAGTACAAACTTCCAGAAGTGTCCTGTGAATCAGACATCCTCATCTGAAACTATGGATGTCGGTAACCCATGCAATCTGAAGACATGTTGGATAAAAAGCTTTGCTACCTGTGGAGCTTGTATCATCTCCTACGTGGGTATGAAATGAGCCATCTTGCTGAATATGTCTACCACAACTAGGATAGTATCCCACTTCCCATGGGTCCATGATAACCCAACTATGAAGTCCATGGATACATTGCCCCAGTTATGATCTGGAATATGTAAAGGATACAAAAGACCTAGTGTCTTCACCCTTTCTGCCTTGTTGACTTGACACATAAAGCATTGTTGAACATAAGTGTGGACATCCCTCGCTAATCCAGACCACCAAAATGTTCTTCTAACAAGCTGTATTGTCTTGTCAACACTAGAATGTCCTGCACAAGGCACATCATGGTTATCATGCATGACTTTTCTTCTCAAATCTCGGGAATCTGGTACTCAAACCTTTCCTTTGTGTTTGATTATTGCATTCTCCTTTGAGAAATTGGAATACAGATTGGACTTGTTTGCTCTGCTAGATGAAGAAACAGTTGAAACTACCCTATCTCTATAATAGAGTCATCACTGATGGCTCTAATAATTTGTAACAAATGTGGATCTTCCACCTGTGCTTACTTTATCTCTTGAAGCAATGAGCTTTCTATAACTATAAATCTCATTTGATACATTATCCGTGATAATGCATCAGCTACTATATTCTCTTTGCTACATCATATGTAGGATGATTCCCCTTGAACAAGAATGAATACACTGGTAGAAGCAATGAAATGGAGTGTCTCTTGAATACAAAATGGAGATGCACTCATATGGATACAAATGGAAATGAAGGATTGTGATAGGAACAAAGACTTGCAACAAATCCGAAGGATATCAAGTGAAAAGTACTAAGCATATCAATACAAAACCCTAAGGGAAAGAATCTAACAATGGGATCAAATGAAAGAGTATAGAAACTCAAGTTTCTTCTTGATGGTTTAACAAAAGGAAAAGATCAAATAGTTATACTAAATAATGAACAAGATACAGAGGACAAGGAAGGGTAAGTGAGCATAAAGGCTAAGGATAGGATATTCATGAACTTGCACTTAGTCAAGTATCTAATCAATCCTTGAGTAAATAGTCTCTATTGGCACTTGAGCTCAAGGATCCTAAGATTAAGTATCTAATCAGCTTTCCAAATTGTACTAATGACTTAACGGAGTATCTAATCAAAACTATCTAATCTAGGGAAAATCAAGCTCAAGGATCTAAGACGCTTAAGAAAACATCTATTTAGACTGGAATTCGTATCTAAGCAAATAGTTTCATACTTGAAAATGAGACAAAGTGTTCCCCCTTACAAAAATAAACTACTTCATACAAGCAAGCAAGTGTAGGATCCTTCAATCCATTAGGTGCTCATAAAGTTAATTCTAAAGACCCCCCTGAGTGATTTTTGCACACAACTCAAGCACAAGAAGAGCAGAGCAAGGCACTAGTAGACTTGAAAGTGAGACACAAAGAGGGAATAGGACACATGGAGACATAGAGGAATTCTCCTTATCAAGACCCAAAGAGCATTCAAGAACTTTGAGGGCCTCTCAAGTAGTGAATTCCATAAATTATTAATTCCATGGCACAAGAGATCCATACAATCATGTGAAGGAGTTCAAACAAGTTTTGAGAGCCAAACAGGTGGAAGACTTGTTTGCTCAATTTTAATCCTTTGAATCAACCTTGGAAGGCACAACCCTTGCTTTGTTTTGGCTATTGAATAAAGGCAACTATCGTGAGATAGCTCAATCATTGGAAGCTTTCATTAGTAATTTCTTTAAGAGTGGAATCAAGCATAATACATCATCATTGATTCATAGTTCAAGCAAATCTATTAGATATTATAAGGTTATCAAGATGTAGGTTCAATCAATGCATTCAATGATGCCCCTTCCTCAAGCTATCTACCTAGGCAAAGCAAGTATCTTTATTTCTATATGGTTTGCTTGGCACAAAGATTAGATCACATGTGTACTTGAAAGAGCTAGATATTGTAATCCTCAACCATGGCTTTTAGGTCAAGTGGTTAGCCCATCATACTCCTCATTGGGAGGTTGTGAGTTCAATTCCCAACAAAGGAAAATGAAGTCAAGCACCAAAAGCTCAAGACTATGCTTTGATCGGAGGACATCTATACAAACAAGGTAGATATAGTTATTTGAGATTATGTGCACATGAGAGATATAATTTCAAATTCATAGAAAATCTACATAGTGGTGTTGTAGGTGGACACAGCAGCAATTGACTTGATTCCTTTTGGGAACTCTTATTAACTTAGTAAGCTAACAATAAAGAGTTATTTCATAAAAAATGATGGCATAAAGAGAAAAGCATTTAGCAAGTTGTAGCATCACCCCGATTTTCATGGGTTGTAGCAGTACTCAGACTCGTGAGTAGAGAAATGTTAATATCTCGAGCTTCCAAGATGCAATGCTTATAAAATGTTGTAGCCATATACTAGACAGTATGCTAATTATATTAAGCTTTGAATCATGGAAAATGATGAAGTATACACTGAGAACAAGCTCTGAGAAAATGATTGTTCTGATGGAGTGTTGATAGAGAAGTAAGGTATGAACAGATATAGTCGACTTCAAATGAATATATCTCAAGATTGAAAAACCCAATTGCAATGAAATTTTATGAGTATGTATTAGACTTAAAGAGAAAAACTTTACTAACTTAAACCACTGAAAATGATGCAGAAAGCTTAGAGAAATCATCTCTGCAATCTGACTAAGAAAACTAAGAGATATGGCAATGAACAATATACTCACAAAAGCATGAAGATATGAACTCAAATGATCATAAAAATGAAAGTATATTGACTGTAAAGTACAATGAACTTACTTATACATATGTGTGCCTTGAACCCACACTTTGATATGGCATAAAGCTCAGATCATGGAGGTCTAAAAAACGTGACTAGAAGGTCATGTATTTATAGTGATATTTGGAGCCCAAATTTGAATTTGAATCTCACCTAAAATCACTCTCCAATCTTTTTGTAATTGATTTGATTCTCCAACTACCTTCAATCAGGAATTCATGGCTTCTTTTTCCTTTTTTCATCAAGTGGACCCAACCACTCTAGATTCCTTTTACTTTTACATCAAGTAAAGACTTCAAAAATTACAAGAGGTAGTTCATAAGTGAGCTTTACAAAGACTAGACATTTCTAGGTCTTTTGATGACTCAAGCCATCACTTGGACTTGCCATGGACTTGTTTCAACATTACGGGCTACACAATTGAATGATTCTCAAACAATGATAAAATTCTTGTTTGAAAATGTATTCATGAGTCATGGATTACCCATTGAGTTAGTAAGTGATGGAGGTATGCACTTCTTGAGTGAAGTCATTGAATATCTAGAGTTCATGGTCAGACACAAAAAATTAACCCTTATCATCCATAGGCTAATGGGCAAGCAAAGAGTACAAATAAGATCCTATGTAATGTGTTGATGGAGCTCGTGGATAATAAAAGTTTTGATCGACACAAATAGCTACTTTTGCTGTTTGGTTGTATTAAGTACTCTATAGGACTCTACTCAATACCATCCTGTTACACAACAATGGCAAAACCTAAGAAAAAATTCTTTAAAGTTCTTTTATTTTATCTTTGTTTAGTCAAGCAATCTGAATATTATTAATCAACCATTGTAAAAATCCGATCAATTTTTGTAGTATGGAAGAGTTGTACATAGTTGAGGCTTTGATAGTTTTATACATTGTATTGAAGGGAAGAATCTTTCTTCAAAGAACTCGCAATGCAAGAGTGTTTTATAGTTGTTACTTTTTATTTTTAGGAACTCTTCTTAATAAAAAAGAAAGGATCTTGGGAAAATCCTATAGAAAGGGCCATGACTCCACTTGTAAGGACTTTTTGGTTGGATGTAGTGTGACCTCTCTTCTAACAAAACTTGTGTTTGTGCATTTCAATCATTTGGAGTAATTCTATTGCTTGTTTGTGGGTGTGTGACACTTGAACATGATTGCATCATTTTGAAGTGTTCTTGTGTGATTAAAACACTTCTTTAAGTAATCAAACAAGTGAAAGAGGATTTATTGCAAGTTTATGAACTTTGTACAAGCCCATGACCAACCAAGAGCCTTCAAAGTATCGACTAGTATAGAGCATTGAGTAGCACAAGGAGCATCCTTTTTTGGAGCATCACACAACATCCTCTCTTGGAGCATCAAATAACATCGCCTACTATTCTCTTTTGGAGCATAGACTAGTGTCATATTTTGGAGCATTGCCTAACATCCTCTTTTGGAGCATCTCTTAGTGTCCTCTTTTGGAGCATCGCATATCATCCTATTTTGGAGCATCATCTAATGTCCTCTTTGGGAGCATTGCTTAGCATCCTCTTTTGGAAAATTTCCTAATGTCCTCTTTTGGAGCATCACCTAGCATCCTCTTTTTGAGAATTGCTACCATACTAGTTTGGAGCATTGCCTAGATCCTATTTTGGAGAAGTTTGTGTGAATTTGGGAAAAAGTTTAAGTATTTAATTAACAATTCTTGAGATGTTTTTCTCGAAGAACTTTCCCATGGTTTACCACCTCCTTGTGGGCAAATCAATCATTCTATAGACTTGCTCCTAGGTACTAAGGCTATAACCCCTATCGACGCTGATATTCCCAACAAGCTAAAGTGGAAAGGTAGTTGAAAGAATGCTTGGATAAAGAATTCATTCAACCTAGCTAATCTCGTTGGACAATGCCTATCCTCTTGGTTAAGAAAAAGGATGGGCCGATGTGATTATGCATTGATTATTGAGCTTTGAAAAAAATTATGATACAGAATGAATATCCAATGCCCCGAATTGATGATCTATTTGA
The DNA here is from genome assembly GCA_020310875.1 of Ceratopteris richardii. Classification (NCBI taxonomy): domain Eukaryota; kingdom Viridiplantae; phylum Streptophyta; class Polypodiopsida; order Polypodiales; family Pteridaceae; genus Ceratopteris; species Ceratopteris richardii. The sequence continues at coordinate 101,882,732 of CM035426.1, forward strand.
TGAATTGAAAGGAGCAAAGATATTCTCAAAACTTCATCATTGATAAGGATATCACCAAATTAGGATATGAAGATTTCCCCAAGATGTTGAGATATCAAGCTCAACATGTGATGATCTAGGATGACACATATCACTTTTTCATTTCTCTGACATGTATAGTGGTCACACCGGTATATGTCAAGGATACTCTATTGAGCTTTACTAGATTTATCTACTGAGAGTGATGGCACATTTGTTTTCTTGCCAGCTCACTCATTTGCGAACATTAGGATTTTCCTTATGTATTGTTGTTTATATATTGCACTTGCTATATTATTGTTTTAGGTCATTCTTGCAAATTCCTTTTATATAATAGAAGAAGAAGAAAATCAATTTTCCTTGCCTTAATTTGTGTGTGTGCTCCTCTTTGATTAAGAGAATGTGTATGTGATCTCTCTTCCTTATCTCCTTCCTCATGATATGCAATATGTACTCCTATCAAAGTTGCATAATTAAGATTACCCACAAGTTGTTGATAGCTAACATCTTCAAGTAGTTCACTTTCATGTACACTTAGCTTATGGTTGATCTCCATAGGAATACCTACAACTTTAGTGTTATCCATCTTAAATTTTACCAACATATCATGTATGTACTTCCTTTGCGTGATGAATATACGTGAATCTGTATACACAAGCTCTAAACCAACGAAATAGGTTAATAACCCTAGATCACTGATTTTGGATTCCTTCATCAATTGAGCCTTGACCTGCTTGATACCTTTTGAATCATTACCTGTAATAATGATATCATATACATAGACACATAAGTAGATGACCTCTGATTTATTCTTCTTAACAAATAAAGAAAAGTGTGCCTTGCTTGCCATAAAGCCTTGATCTTGCAAATAGGTAACAAGCCTATGGTTCCAAGCTCTAAGAGCTTGTTTGAGACCATAGAGTGCTTTTCTAAGCTTGCATACATATTCTGCTTTTTCTTCAACCTCAAAACCTGCTAGTTGTGTCGTATACACTTCTTCTGATATCCAACCATTTAAAAATGCATTCTTGACATCTAATTGATATAAATTCCAATTTTTGGATGCAGCAAGACTTACCAATATCCTAATTGTTGGCATCTTTGCCACAGGTGAGAATGTTTCTTCATATTCTACTCCATGTGTTTGGGCAAATCCCTTTGCCACTAATCTTGCCTTGTACCTACTTATAGAACCATCAGAGTTCTTTTTAATTTGTATATCCACCTTGAACCAATTACCTTCATATCTTGCTTCTTGGGAACTAGATGCCAAGTGTGGTTTTCCTGCAATGCTTCCACTTCCTCATACATGGCTTCTCTCCACTCTTTCTTCTTCTTAGCCTCTTCAAATGAATATGGCTCCTCTGCCGTTGAATCTTTAGTGATGTACACAAAGTGCTTTGTGACTAAGGATGTACCATATCCATACCTTATGGGCTTCTTACTTTCTCTTTATGATCTCCTCAAAGCTTGATTGGAAGATTCGGGTAGATCCTTTACTTGCTTGTATTTGAACTTGCCTCTTGACTTCCAAGCTTTGAAATCAGTATGCTCCTCATCTTCTAAGTTGATGTCCTCTGCTTGGTGTTGATCATCTTGAGTTAGGGTTGGAAAATTATTTTCCAAATCATATGGTAATTTGACTTTCCTTCAATCATCTTCAAACCAAGAATTATTATCATCAAATACTACATCCCTACTAACTATGAATGCCTTGTTAGTGGGATTATAAAGTCTATATCCCATTTGATTCTGATCATACCCAATAAATATACATTTCTCATCCTTAGGGTCAAGTTTCCCTCTGAATTGTGATGGGATGTGTGCGTAGGCAATGCACCCAAATATTTTGCAATGATCCAATGAGGGTCTCCTGCCATTCCATGCTTCATATGGTGTCATACCATCAAAAGCCTCTTGACCAAATAGGTAGCTATAGAAAAAACCTTTGCCCATAAATAATTAGGTATTTTTTTCTCATTTAACATAGACCTAGCTGCTTCAACAATTAACATGTTCCTTCTTTCTGCCACTCCATTCAATTCAGGAGTATACCTAGTTGTTACTTCCCTCTTAATGCCTATGTCCTATAGGAATAGATCAAACTCATGTGAAAAGTACTCACCACCTCCATCATACCTGATTCTCTTCAAGCTCCTTCCTGTTTGGTTTTCCACAAGTGCCAAATACTTCTTAAAACATGTGAATACCTCATCCTTATGCTTCATCAAATTGAGAATTGTCCACCTATGGTAATCATCAATAAAAGAGACATAGTACCTTGAACCTGAGATGGATGGAACTTTGCTAGGACCCCACACATCAATGTGTACAAGCTCCAAATAATATTCATGGATGTATCCTTTCCTATTGAGTGGTTGCCTATGAGCTTTGCCAAATTGGCAAGCTCCACATTTGTAAATCATGTGTTGCTTGGTCACATTGGGAATGCCAATCACACTTTGATCCCTGCAAATTTGTTTTAGAGTCCTTTCTCCTATGTGGCCTAGCCTTTTGTGCCGTATTTCCAACTCAGATAGGGTTTGGTCTCTATAACTGAATAGTGCTATATTCCTTGTGTCTGCAATTTCAAAAGTAAACAATCTACCTGATTTCTCACCTTTGGCAATCCTTTTGAATCCTTGTTGGGGGTCTTCCACATATGCTCCATGCTTAGTGAACATGACTTGTAGACCTTTCTCCACAATCTGCCCAACACTAATTAGGTTTTTGGTTATAGTAGGCACATATAGAACTTTGCTTAAAAGGTTCATACTACCATCAGATTTCTTAACATTTCCAATTTTCTTGACTGAATGTTTAGTGTCATCACCTTTTTGTTCTTCATGCTTCCCCTAGGGTTCTTCAAGATCAGATAATAGTGCTACATTTCCTGCCACATGATTGGAATAACCCGAGTCAATGTAGAAAAGATGCTCATCATCTTTACCTTGCTTGGATATCATGTTCATGATGAGTAGAGAGTCTTCTTGATCTTTAGTACAATTGTTGAAGTCCCTTCTTCCTCTAAAGCCTCCTTGATCATTGTTATTGTTGTAGCCTTGATTGTAATTATGATTGTAGTTGCCTCCGCCATTGTTGTACCTACCTCTAGCTTGTCCATAACTTCCTCTATGGAAGCCTCTTCCCCTTTGGTTCCTTGTATTTTTGTAGCATTCTTTTGTAGTGTGGTTGTTGAGACCACATATGTTGCATGGTGAATTGTTGTAGGGTCTCTCCCTACCTTGCTTACCTCCTCTGCCCCTACCTCTAGCACCTCTTCCTCTTCCTGCATAATTAGCTTGAGAGGTACTAGCCTCTTCATCCTGTTTCTTACTTTTACCTTTATCCTTAGCTTTATTCTTATTTGTATAAAGGGCAGAAGATTGGTTACCTCTTGAGTTATCACCATTTTTGTTGAGCTTTGTCTCATGGGTGAAGAGTTGTCCCATCAAGGTGTTGAGATCAGGTACTTGCATATCCATGTAGAGATCCATTGTTGTGGTCAAGGACTCCCACTTGTCATTAGCCTTAATTCCATTGATGATCTGCCTCACTATGTGCTCTTCCTCTATCTCTTCTCCAATGCTTGCAAGTTGATCTACAACATCTTTCATTTTGGTTACATAATCAGCCACTCCTTGCTTTGGTTGTTTCTTGAGGGTTGTGAATTCCATCCACAACTGATTCTTCCTAGCTCTTGTGTTGGAGGAGAAGTATGATGAAATCACTTCCCAAGTCTCTTGGGAGGTTTTACAATTTCTAACATGTGGTAACAAGAAATTAGAGATTGAGTTAAGTAGATATGACCTTGCAAGAGCATCCTTTGCACACCATGTGGTTAGTCTCTCTTGCTCTTCCCTTGTTGCTTGATTCTTGCTCCTGAAGATTGGCATATCTTCATCTCCTAAGATGTATCAAATATAAGCTTCTCCCTTGAAGGTATGCTTGCATCCTTAGGGACCATGCTGAGTAGTTGTTCCTGTCCAATTTGTCAATGAAGGATGGAAATCCATCTCCCATCTTGATTGAACTTGCTCTGATACCATTGTTGGAGGAGATGGTGGATAATCACAAGAGATGAGTTGGTGTAGCTAAAACCTGCTTCACACCTACTATAAGTGATGGTTGGAGAGTGTTGTGGGCCTCTTTAGCTATCTACTAAGCATAAATGATCACATATTATGCTTGGAAGATGATGCACAAATGATAGGATCAAAACAGATAGGTAGGCATATGATCCAACATACAAAACTTGTTATTTTTGTTGAGATACCTACTCAGAGTTTTGCACAATTCTCTGAGTACAGTAGCAATTAATAAAATTCCTTTTGGGGAACTTCAATTAGCTTAACAAGCTACCAATCATGAGTGAAAACATCTAAAATGATAAACTATATGCAGAGAAATATGTTTAGCAAGTTAAGCATCCATCCTGACTTTTAGGGGCCTTGACAGTCATAGACCAGTGAGCAATGTTTGATTAATATCTGAGGATCGAGTGAAGAAATATCAATGAAACTTTGTAGGATTAAGATAGATAGTATCCTTGAGCTATCATGCTTTAAATCAAGATAAATGATCCACTATATTGAGAAAAAGCTCATACAAATTCACTGTTTTGATGGACTGTGACAGAAGAAGTAATGATCATTTATGAATTAAATCAAGTAAAAGTACAATGTCATTGGCAATAAGTCATTGCTCAATGATTGAGAAATGAGTGATCTATGAGGTGAGCTCCTCTTCTCAATGAAGGTACATGAATATGATCTCTAAACCTCGAGATACACTCGAGCATTTCACATTCACTTTTATAGTTCTTGTTGGAGCCAAAGATTTGAATTTGAATTCCAATCTCTACCAATAAAGGGCATCCTAAAGTATAGGATTGGTTCTCTCTTGAATCAACTACCAAAAGATAGAATTATATGCTTCCTAACTCCTTGTGGGTTTATTGACCTTTTACAATGAGTAATTATAACTTAAAGTTACAAGAGGTTGTACATATGAATCCTTCCAAATGATATGCTAATACATCAACCTCATGTGAAGTGATTGTGTGTAGGCTTGGGCTTAATTGCACCAACATATAAGCAATTTAGAATTTCTATACAAACCAGCAAAAATATTTTGAATTTTGTTGATCTGGTATCCATGCTAATTATTGAAGAAAAGAATCCTGGTGAGGATTCAAACTCCCAAGAAAACCCAAGTTCTAAGCAAGTATTCTACTTTGGCAGAGGAGGAGGCAGAGGTAGAGGCTTTGAAAGTGGAAGGGGAAATAGTAACCAAGAACAAGGTCAACATCAGAATCATGCAGGGGGTAGAGGAAAATTTTGAGGTAAGGGAAGCCAAAGAGGCTGCAAAAATTTCCAAAGAAATGATTCAGGTAATGACAGTAAAGGATGCTGAAATTGTGGTAAACCTAGACACTTTGAATGTGATTGCAGGTTGAAGAGTCAAAATAGCAGAAGGCAACAAAACAACTATGCATCCACAAGTGATGATGATTCTGAGAAGTTGTTCATGGTCCAACATCACATGATGAATACGATGTCTACTAATGTTTCAAAATCGAATGGTAATGCCTGCTATGTTGATTCAAGTGCTTCAAATCACATGAACAGTCATGCGGGATGGTTTGGTAGTTTGTAGAAATTACTAGTTCCTTGATATGTTGAAATAGGTGATGACACATCACACCCTATCTAGCATACAGGAAACATAGCATTGTCTATGGAGGACAGGAAGGTAAAACATCTTCTTGATGTGTTGCATGTTCCAAACATAACAACGAATCTGGTTTTTGTTGGAAAAATGGTTGACCAGGGATTACAAGTAAGGTTCAATGTTGATGGGTTATATGTAGAAGAGTACAAATAGGGTGGAAGATTGATTGCCAAAAGAAAAAAAGTGGGTAGGCTTCACCTTAAATGTGAAAATTCTTGAAATGAATGCATCCATGTTTGCAAAAGGTGCAGATGTTATTGTTGATATAGAGATTTGGCACAAACGAATTGGATATGCAAATTTGCAGAGGCTAAAATTGATGTGGTCAAAGGAGATTGTCAATGGACTACCAAATTTCAAGGTTGGAGAGATGCAAAAGGTATGTCTAGCATGTCAATTTGGTAAACAATCAAGAGCATCATTTCTGCATGACAAGCATATTAGTGAGAACATGCTAGAAATAGTACATACAGATGTTTGGGGTCCTGCAAAAACCACATCTATGGATGGTTGTAGGTTTTATGTTACTTTCATTGATGACCATACACAAAAAGTATGGGTATATTTCATGAAAGAGAAGAGTGAGGTGTTCACTCACTTCTAGAATTTTAAGGCTATGGTGGAAAAGCAGACAAGAAAGTATACTTGGACATTAAGGTCTGATGGAGGAGGTGAATACATGTCAAATGAGTTCAATAACTTTCTTAAAATGCAGGTACACACCACAACAGAATGGCATTGTTGAACACAAAAATAGACATATTGCAAAAATAGCAAGAGTCTTGATGACTGAGAAGAATATGCCTCATTGTTATTGGGCAGAAGTTGCACATACTGCTGTACACATCATGAACATAACTGTGTCTGCATCTGTACATCAAGTTACACCTGAAAAGAATTTTACAAGTAAAAAGCCAAACTTATCACATATAAAAAGTATTTTTCTGTATTGCATATGTACATGTTCCAGATGAGTTGAGGATGAAGCTTGATCCAAAAGTAAAAAAATGTGTCTTCATTGGGTACTCCCCTGAGCAAAAGGGATATAAATGTTATAACCCACTCACATGATAGGTGAAGGTAAACAAAGATGTGGTGTTTGATGAAATGTCAAGCTTCTATGATGCCAAAGATAGACTTAATCTTGAATCAAATGACAAAGAAAATGCTGAAAAATCAAGTTCGGAATCTCAATTTTTGAGTGGATCAGATGCATCACCAAGCAATAATTCCAACTCAAATCCATGGAGTGGAAGATTGGATGGAAATTTTAGTCCAAATAATTCAACAAATACATCCAAGAAGGTAAAGAAAAGCTTGATGTTGGTAGTAAAACATCTACAAGTTTTGAAGCCATTGATGGAGATTGAAGCAATTCAGAAAAGAGCTTTGATGAGGAAGTTGGATTGCCCTCTGTGAAGGCTCCAAGAGTAAGAAAGGCACCTGTAGATGATAGAAGGAGAAGTGACCCAGGATCAAGAAGATCTAGGAGGATGTGGAATTTAGTGCAATGATTGATGTATGACAGTCACATGGCTTGTCATTATGCCTACATGACCAAGATAATACAAGATGTTGAACCTTCTTGTTTTGAAGATGCAATTGGAAATATCAATCCTAAAACCTTGATTTCTTATACATTTATTTATATAAACTAATATTTATTCTAAAACCAAAGTTTTTTACATATTTCATTATATATACTAATATTTATCCTAAAACCCTACTTTTTATATATTTAATTGTATATACTAATATTAATACTAAAACCCTGGTTTTTTATATGTTTGATTATATATACTAATATTTATCTTTAAATCTTAGTCTTTTATATATTTAATTATATATGCTAATATTAATCCTAAAACCTAATTATTTACATATTTAAGTCTACTAATTAATATTTATCCTAAAACCCTAGTTTTTAATATATTTAATTATATAAACCTAAAACATGTATATGTGTGTATGTGTATATGTATATGTGACTTGTGTGTGTATGTGTATTTGCATGTATGCATTTGTATATATATGTATATGTATATATATGTGTATGTATATATGTGTGTACGTGTATATGTGTATGTATATAAAACCCTAATCCTAAAACATGTATATGTGTGCATGTGTGTATGTATAATGTGTGTATGTATAATGTGTGTATGTATAATGTGTGTATGTATTTAAAACTCTAAAATCATAATCCTAAAACCCTAAACCCAAAACATGTATATGTGTGTATGTATTTGTGACTTGTGTGTGTACATGTATTTGCATGTATGCATGTGTATATATATGTGTATGTGTATATGTGTGTATATGTGTGTATATGTGTGTATGCATGTGTGTATGTATGTAAAACCCTAAAACCCTAATCCCAAAACCCCCTAACCCTAAAACATGTATATGTGTGTATGTGTGTATGTGTGTATGTGTGTATGTGTGTATGTGTGTATGTGTGTATGTGTATATGTGTGTATGTGTGTATGTGTGTATGTGTGTATGTGTGTATGTATATGTGACTTGTGTGTATGCATATGTGTATATGACTAAGTACATATATCAATATTTATCTATAGATTTTTGTATATTTATTTATATATATTGATATTAATCCAAAAGCCTTAATTTTTTATACATTTAATTATATATACCAATATTTATTCTAAAACGCTATTCTTTTAGGTTTTAAATATATTTACTATTATTAATAGTAAAGTACTAATGTTTTATATATTTAATTATATATACTGATATTAATCCTAAAGCCTTAATTTTTTATACATTCATTTGTATAAACTAATATTTATTCTAAAACCACAATTTTTACATATTTCATTATATATACTAATAATTATCCTAAAACCCTAGTTTTTATATATTTAATTGTATATACTAATATTTAATACTAAAACCTTAGTTTTTATATTTTTTATTATATATACTAATATTTATCTTTAAAGCTTAGTTTTTTTATATTTAATTATATCTACTAATATTATCATAAAACCCTAATTATTTATATATTTAAGTCTAATAATTAATATTTATCCTCAAATCCTAGTTTTTAATATATTTAATTATATATACTAATATTTATCTTAAAAACCTAGTTTTTTATATATTTGATTATATCTACTAATATTAATCCTAAAATCCTTTTTAATATATATTTAAGTAAATATATTATTTTTTATCCTAAATTTTTTCTATATATTTAATTACATATAATAATATTGATCTTAAAACCCTACTTTTTCATACATTTAATTATATACTAATAGTTATTCTAAAACCCTAGTTTTTAAGGTTTTTAAGTATATTTACTATTATGAATCCTAAAATTCTTGTTTTTATATATTTAACTATATATGCTAATATTTATCCTAAAACCCTATTTTTTATACATTGAAATATACATACTAATAATAATCTTAAAATCCTAATTTTCTATATATTTGTGTATGTATATGTGTGTGTATGTATATATGTGTGTATGCATGTGTGTTGTATGTAAAACCCTAATCTTAAAACATGTATATGTGTGCATGTGTATGTATATGTGTGTATATGTGTATACGTGTGTATGTATGTAAAACCCTAAAACCCTTATCCTAAAATTCTAACCCTAAAACATGTATATGTGTGTATATGTGACTTGTGTGTGTATGTGTATTTGCATGTATGCATGTGTATATATATGTGTGTATTTGTATATGTGTGTATTTATGTAAAACCCTAAAAGCCCTAATCCTAAAACATCTATATGTGTGCATGTGTGTATGTACATGTGTATGCATGTGTGTGTATGTAAAACCCTAGTCCCCTAATCCTAAAACATGTACATGTGTGCATGTGTATATGTATGTGTGTGTGTATGTGTATATATGTGTATGCATGTGTATATGTATGTAAAACCCTAAAACCCTAATCTTAAAACCCTAACCCTAAAATATGTATATGTGTATGTATATGTGACTTGTGTGTGTATGTGTTTGCATGTATGCATGTGTATATATATGTGTATGCGTATATGTGTGTATATGTGTGTATGTATGTAAAACCCTTAAAACCCTAATCCTAAAACATGTATATGAGTGCATGTGTGTATGTATTTAGAACCCTAAAACCCTAACCCTACAACATGTATATGTGTGTATGTATATGCGACTTGTATGTGTATGTGTATTTGCAAGTATGCATGTGTATATATGTATATGTGTGTATGTGTATATGTGTGTATATGTGTGTATATGTGTATATGTGTATATGTGTATATGTGTATATGTGTGTATGCATGTGTGTATGTATGTAAAACCCTAAAACCCTAATCCTAAAACACTAACCCTAAAACATGTATATGTGTGTATGTATATGTGACTTCTGTGTGTATGTGTATGTGACTAAGTATAGATATTAATATTTATCTTAAAACCCTATATTTTTGTATATTTATTTATATATATTGATGTTAATCCAAAAACCTTAATATTTTATACATTTAATTATGTATACGAATATTTATTCTACAACTCTAGTTTTTGAGGTTTTAAGTATATTTACTATCATTAATATTAAAGTACTAATGTTTTATATATTTAATTGTATATAATAATATTAATCATAAAACCTTAATTTCTTATACATTTATTTATATAAATTAATATTTAGTCTAAAACACTAATACTAATACTAAAACCTTAGTTTTTATATGTTTGATAAGATATACTAATATTTATATTTAAAGCTTAGTTTTTAAAATATTTAATTATATATACTAAAATTTTAAAACCCTACTTTTTATACACTTAATTATATATACTAATATTTATTCCAGAACCCTAGTTTTTAAGGTTTTAAGTATATTTACTATTATAAATCCTAAAATCCTTGTTTTTATATCTTTAATTATATATACTAATATTTATCTTAAAACCCTATTTTTTATACATTAAAATATATATACTAATACTAATCTTAAGATTCTAATTCTTTATATATTTGTGTATGTGTATGTATGTATATATGTATGTATGTGTATATGCATGTGTGCATGTATGTAAAACCCTAAAACTCTAATCCTAAAACATGTATATGTGTGTATGTATACATGCGTGTGTATGCATATATGTGGGTATGCATGTGTGTATGTATGTAAAACCCAACCCTAAAACATGTATATGTGACTTGTGTGTGTATGTGTATTTGTGTGTATGCATGTATATGTATGTACGTATGTACACATATATATATATATATATATATATATATATATATATATATATATATATATATATATATATATATATATATATATATATATATATATATATATATATATATATATATATATATATATATATATATATATATATATATATATATATATGTGTGTGTGTGTGTGTGTGTGTGTGTGTATGTATGTATGTATGTATGTATGTATTTGTGTGTGTGTATGTAAAACCCTAAAACCCTAATACTAAAACCCTAACCCTAAATCATGTATATGTGTGTATGTGTGTATGTATATGTGACGTGTGTGTATGTGTATTTGCATGTATGCATGTGTATATATATGTGTATGTGTGTATATGTGTATAGGTATGTAAAACCCTAAAACCCTTATCCTAAAACATGTATATTTGTGCATGTGTGTATGTATGTAGAACCCTAAAACCCTAACCCTAAAACATGTATATGTGTGTATGTGTACTTGCGTGTAAGCATGTGTATATATATGTGTATGTATATATGTGTGTATGTGCATATGTATGTATTCATCTGTGTATGTATGTAAAACTCTAATCCTAAAACATGTATACATGTGCATGTGTGTATGTGTATATATGTGTATGCATGTGTGTATGTATGTAAAACTCTAAAATCCTAATCCTAAAACCCTAACCTTAAAACATGTATATGTGTGTATGTATATGTGACTTTTGTGTGCATGTGTATTTGTGTGTATGCATGTGTATATATATATGTGTGTATGTATATATGTGTGTATGTATATATGTGTGTATGTATATATGTGTGTATGTATGTAAAACCCTAAAACCGTAATCCTAAAGCATGTATATGTGGGCATGTGTGTATGTATATGTGTGTGTATGTGTATATGTGTGTATGCATGTGTGTATCTATGTAAAACTCTAAAAGCCTAACCCTAAAACATGTATATGTGTGTATGTATATGTGACTTGTGTGTGTATGTGTATTTGCATGTATGCATGTGTATATATATGTGTGTATGTGTATGTGTATGTGTATATGTGTGTATGCATGTTTGTATGTATGTAAAACCCTAAAACCCTAACTCTAAAACATGTGTGTATGTGTGTGCATGTGTATGTGTGTGCATGTGTATGTGTGTGCATGTGTATGTGTGTGATTGTGTATGTGTGTATATGCATGTGTATATATATGTGTATGTGATTTTATGCGTGTGTATGTGTATGTGTATGTATGTACTATATGTGTGTGTATGTGTATATGTGTGTATATATGCATGTGAGTGTATGTGTGTGCATATGTGTATGTATGTGTATGTATGTGTATGTATGTATATGTGTATGTATGTATATGTGCATTTATGTATATGTGTGTGTATGCATGTGTATATATGTATGTATGCATATGCATGTGTGTATGTATATATGTGTCTATGTATATGTGTGTATGTATGCATGCATATGCATGTGTGTGTATGTATGCATGTGAGTGTGTGTGTATGTGTGTGTCTATGTGTATATATGTGTGTATGTGTGTAAAAGTGTGTGTATGAATATGTTTGTTCACACAAACTACCTAGATATATAAAAAAATCCCCCTTGGGGTGATGTAGTGAACAAGGAGTTGGCACTCATGTATAAGGAAGTTCCAAGCTATGTGGAATCAATCCACAAAAGGAATTAAGTCCAAAGCTTTGTGAAAAGCTTCAAACTTCTCCCTAGGTAGAGCCTTTGTGAAAAGGTCTACAATGTTCTCCTGTGTGGGCACATAGGGTCCCTCACAACTACCAATGCGCTCTGACTATCAGTGAAGATGGTGGTGATAGAAGATTGACCAACACCCAAATCAGCCATAAGGTGTTTGAGCCACACACTCTCAATAGTCATTGTGAAAGCTTCCCTTATACTTAGCCTCACAACTAGAAGTGGCCACAGTAGGTTGCGTCTTGCTCAAGCAAGATATGCATGATCTACCAAGCATGAAGCAAAATCTAGTGGTGAACACATGAGTGTCATAGTAACTGGCCCACTCAGATTCAAAAAATGCATGTAAATGTAGCAGTAGTGATTCCCCTTGGGATAAAGCAATACAAGGAGTTGGGTACCACTCAAGTAGCGAAAGATGCACTTAATGCATAAGTAAATCAAGCATCCATCAGCCTGTTGATAGAGAACAACGTCAAATGCATCTCTAGCATCATGAAGACTCAATCGTAAACCTGTCTCCATAGGATTGGCAATAGGTTTGCAGTCTTCAAGGCCAAAATATTGCAATAACGTATCAATGTATTTTGTTTGAAACAAAGCTATTCCGCCCTCAACTTGCATAAATTGAATGCCTAAATAATGCTGCAAATGCCCCAAAACTGACATCTCAAATGAGCCATGCACATCAACCTTAAAATCAGTAATATGCTTCTCATCAGGACCAATGAGTACCATGTCATCAACATACACAACAATGATTAGAAGCACATCGTCTGCACACTTAACATATAAGGTGCTCTCAGTTGGACTGTTCACAAAAACATGTGCAATCAGATAGGCATGCATCTTTTCATACCAAGCACGTGGTGCTTGCTTCAAATCATATAATTCCTTTTTGAATCTACACACTTGGCTTTCATGCCCTTTTTGCACAAAGACATGGGGCTAAAAAACATACACTTCTTCATGCAAGTCACCATTCAAAAATGTAGTTTTAATGTCCAACTGATGTACATTCCAACCATGATGAGTTGCAAGTGCACAAATGCTATGAATAGTAGTGATTCAACAAGTAGGAGCAAAGGTCTCATCAAACTCAATGCCTCATTGCAACAAGCATAGCCTTATACCTGTCAACTGTTCCATGAGGTTTACGCTTCAATTTGTATACCCACTTAGTGCCAATGGCCTTCTTGCCAGGAGGCAAGTCACATAAAGACCACATACCATTCTTCATTATAGCATCATATTCAAATTGCATAGCAGCCATCCAATTTTCTGAATTTTGTGCTTGATCAAACAAAATAGGCTCATTCTCATCACAGAGACTAGATGTAGCCATAGCATAGAAATCTGATGCAAAAGAAGCACTATGAGAGCCAAAACAAGTGTAAATTCTCTCATCAATGAGTGCATCGTGTAAATCTGCATCAGAAATAGAATGATTTGCATAATCACATGAAACTTGTAAAGGCTGAGAAGTTACCTCATTAGCACCAACACTAGACTGTCCACCTGTAAAAAGAGGCAACAAAGTGTCATATATGTCTTTGGAGCTAATTGATGTCTCTTTAGTACATGAAAGTAATGGCTAAATAGCATCTTCCACAAAAACAACATAACGACTAACCAAAATGCATTTAGTCTGTGGATGATACAAACGACAACCTTTGCTTTCAGAACTGTATGCAACAAAAGTACATTTCACTACTTTATCATTCAAATTCTTGCATTGTTGTTCAAGCACTAATGCATATGCTAGACAACCAAAAACACGTAGATGAGCAATAGATGGCTTGTGGCCATGCCAAGCCTCATATGCAGTGATAGACAACAATGAGTACATATGTTGCACACATAATAGCCTCAAGCCAAAAACTATGTGGTAAAGCCTAACTCTTGACCATACACCTCGCCATCTCCATGAGTGACTTGTTCTTCCATTCAAAATCACCATTTTGTTGAGGTGTATATGGCACTATACACTGATGTTTTATCCCACGTTCGGCCAGAAATGCATTAAAATCAGAAGACATATATTCCCCCCCCTCGATCAGAATGGAGGGTGCCCATTTTACATGCTCACAGATTTTCAGCCAAAACTAAAAACTGTTTGAAGCACATAAACAGTTCGAACTTTTCTTTCAATGGATATACCCATGCATGCTTGGAAAAATCATTGATGAAAGTCACGAAGTAAAGATAGTTCCCAAAATAAGGTGTGTGCATAGGACCAGAGACATCATTGTGAACAAACTACAACGTTTGAGTAGCTCGAATTGAACCATCTTTTGGGAAGGAGGAACAGTGCATTTTGCCCAATATATAGCCTTCACATACATGTTTACTAGGTTCCTCAAGTTTGGGCAAAGAGGACGCCATTTCATATTTTTGCAGGCATAACAAACTAGCAAAATTTAGATAAAAAAAACATGTGTGCCAAAGCTTTGCATCTGACATAGCCTGAGAATCATGTGCTTCACATGCTAAATCATTCACAGATTCTTCATAGTCCATGAGCTTATACAACCCACGACATAAAATGTCAAAATCAATAATGATGTTGCCATGTGACACATCATGAATTGTACATCTGTCATCAACAAATTTCACAACCAAGCCAATCTTGGCTAAAGTTGAAACGAATAGCAAATTCTTCTTGATCCCTGGCACAAATAAAGCATCTGACAATGTAAAAGAACTACTATCAGTAGTAGTCAGAATGATCTTACCAACTCCCATGATAGGTCAAGAGGAGTTGTTGGCGCATGTGATAGTATTCCTGGTAGGGGCAGGCTCAAGTGAAGTGAAGAAACTACGTTATGAGGTAAGTTGTTTTGCAAGAGCGAGTATGAGGAATAATGGCATGTTTGACAGACAAGGCTATCAATGCATGTGCCTTAGCATCTTTACCATCCCAATGAATTTGCTCTTCAGTAGGTGCAGCAGGAACTGTAGCATGAACAAGAACATGAAGAATATCGTCATCTTCAACTCCATCTGCATCACCTTCAACAACTATGTTTTCAAGTGTAATAGGACATTTTTCAACACTCTACACTATTTCACAGTCCTTTTCCAGCCAATACATGATGCATCATATAAGCCCATAATGGATAATTGGTACCATCCAACTTATCCTCAACAGCCAACATACGGAATACATCACTACTTTCAGTCATGGCCACTGACTAAAATACCTTGATGTAGAAAAATGACTATATCTGAAAAAGTTGAATAGAACTACACTAATGAGTTGTGTTAACCCTGCTCTGATACCAATTGTTGGAGTTTTAGGTCTTCAAAAGCACGCAAATAGCACAAGGAAGAAGAAGAAGCTTGGAGCACAACACACAATACTAATTGTATTACCACTAGAATGTACAAAGATAATTCACCCATTAGGTTAATAGGCATATATACAAACCAGGGGAAAAAAACATCCTAAAGAGGGAAAAAAGTGCCCTAGTGGTCCTAGTGTGTTCACACACTCTCTCTAGCTCTTTCAATATCTCTCTCTATATCTATCTCTCTTTTTCTCTCTTTCTATCAATTAAGGTTTTTTTATATCTCTCTCACTCTTTCAATATCTTTCTTTCTCTCTCTCACTCTCTAAGAAAGAAAAAAATAACACATGCATGTACATAAATCACTCACATCGATGTAATTTTGAAACGCTCATCAAAGCACAATCGATGTTGCCTCTCACCAAACAAACAACCGACACCAAAAAGCTCCTGCAAAACAAGATTAAAGCCAAATTAGGAAACCATAAAAACAAAAAACAATAGAGAAAGAGAGAGAGTGAAAGAGTGCATCACTTACCAAGATGCAAGAGAGAGAGAGAAAGAGAGATTTGTGTGTGTAGAGAGAAATAGATCTGTGTGTGTGTGTGGAGAGAGAGATTTGTGTGTGTGTATGCTTGTGAGGGGGGATGGACGTGTGTGAGGGGAGAGACAAAAAGCAAAGGGTGAGCACAATGCAGGTGAGATGGATATGCTTTGCCAAAAAGAACAGAGCAGTTAGCTTTCAAGTCCAAAATAGATGACCAATACTTGGCTTTTGGCTTCGGATTATTAAATGCGGCATCCGTATAGGTGTTCATATAAGCATCGGTATCTCCAATAGAATACTGATGCCTATATTGGCATCAAATTTTTTCGATGCTCATGTCGGTGATAATTTTCCAACGGTCATATCGATGATGGATTGACCATCGTTATGCCTAGCGTGGTTTTTCCAAACATTTCCAATGGTCATAGAGATGCCAAGGGTGACCATCGGTATGGTTAACATTTGTATGAGGGTCATATGTTGTAGTGTGATTGCCATGGGTAATGACATGGTCAAATTAGCAAAGGTACGAGTGGATCTAACACAAGTTCAGGTGCAATCAAACATATGAGAAGAGGTAGCAAGCAAAGAAGATCCACAATTGTTATTAAACAAAAACCATACTTTCTTCTGAAATAGTGATCTTTATTATTAAATGATTTGTAAAATACTCAAGCTTGGGGAGCTTAGGTAGGATAGGCATACCAAGTTTCATAGTTTTCGGAGCTCATTTGAGCTTGAACTAGCCCAAGAACCAATTTTTAACTATGTTAGACACTTATGTGAAATCAATCAAAACTAGTCTAACAACTATAAATGGAGCATGTAGATGTCAGACAAGACTTGAATGATGTGTGTGTGACTCTCCTCCCATCCATACATACCCTCTTGTACTCTAAAAATAGCAATGTTCTGGAATAGTCTAGTGTGAACATGTGGCCATCATGCAACACTTATCCCCATCACTACTAAGTTCCTGAGGGTATCCCCCGAGCTTGGGACCTTGGCTAGCTGACCCTTGTCCCTCACACACATGGACTAATCCCTATGGATCAATGTCATGATCCCTGTGGATCAATGTCTCACACTCTCTCCCCTTCAAAAGTTCATTGTCCTCAATGATCAATGAGGGAAAGTACTTACGAACCAGAGCTTCTGATTCCCAAGTAGAGTCAATAAGTGGTAATCCTCTCCAGGATACTAGGTACTCCTAGATTACACGATTCCTTAATCACATATGTCTTTGATCTAGTATTTTGTCCGGAGAATGATCCATGCTATTACCTTCCTGCAAAGAAACAATACCTTCTATTAGATTATCCTCCCTGGAAATGTACTTTCGAAGTTTACTGACATGAAACACTGGATGAACTTTGCAATCTAGAGGAAGCTCTAATCGGCATGAAACTTCACTTAGTTTCTTAACTATCTTCAAAGGTCCACAAAACCTTGGTGAAAGCTTACTACACTTCCCTATGGAGATTGAAGTAGATCTAGCTGGTCTCCCTCCTTAAAGGATCTCGAAGATCTCTTCCTATCAGCATACTCTTTAGCCCTATCAGCAGCTTGTTGCAACTTGGCTTTAGCTTTTTCTAAATTTGCTTGGAGGTTTGCTAAGAACTTCTAAGCACTAGGACATTTCTTTGGCATGCCTATGTGTAGCTCGGTGATGAGAAGCACCTCCTTTAATGGCAATCCTAGAAGACATGAGGATGGTATGAAGACCTCGAACAAGTGATGGCACAAATGTGTGAGTGAGAAGCACACTAGCATGCACACACATACACACACGCACACACACAAGGCAAGAACAAAGAGACAGAGACAATGGAATCACTTCTATTATGACAAAGTTCTCATACAAGTTTGAAACTACAACAAGCTAGCTCAAAAATGAGCTCTCTAGCTCTATTTATAGTTTTTGACTAGCTTTGGTCATGTTTAGACCTAGTGTCCGGCCTGGTTAAAAATTAGGTCCCTAAGCTATTTTGGAGGCTCAAACGAGCTCTGGAAATTATGAAACTTGGTAGGCCAATACTACTAAAGCCCCTCAAGCTCGAGGACTCCTCGGCTTGCACAAAATGGAGCTACAAAAAGGTGAAACAGTATTTACAATGGTTTTTCAGTGATGAGAATCACTTTTAAAATAATGTGAGGATTGAAGAAAATTGATTGGTTGCCTCAGTGCTAGATCTGCATGTATGCTCGTGCTTCTTCCAAGATGATGCCAACACTCTCCCCCCCTAGCGTCTGTCGCCTCTGACAGACCTTTTCTCCACGGGGTGATCAATGTAGTGTTGGACTATCTCCGTGGCTAGCTCCTGTTCTCTGATCCTAAGTCCCCTGACAAGATCGCGTTGAAGAGCATCCCAATCGACCGCATCCAGAATGTCAGGTTGTGGTGTGGTATAGAGCTTTGAGTGCATAGTCTTTTCGCATGCAAATAACTGTAGGAGATGGGTTGGTCGTGGCATGAATGCACTTTGTGGATGCTTACCAGGCCAAGAAACCACATAAAGAGCCAACTGTGGCAGTAGTCACAAGGACCCAAGAGTATTCAAAGAAACATCGAGAAGGCGAAAGCGAAGAAGCAAGATCAAAGAAGATAGCTGAGCATGGAGAGGTAGAAAACCAAGTTGGAGGATTTGCTGAGCAGCAAGAGTTTGAGGATGGGGAAGAGATAGAGATTCTTCCACCAGTGACCAAGGAGTTTGTGCCAGGCATAGCACCATTCCCTGAAAGATTAAGGGCTCCAAAGTGTAGGAAGGAAAGACAAAGTTCGGAAGAAGTGGACATCGTAAAGCTGCTCACTGACACGGAAGTCACGCTGGACATTGGCATATTGTTGAAATGTTCACCTGCATATAGGAAACAATTCTACCACGAATATATCAAGAAGTCGAGGAAAGCCCGAGAGAAAAAGAGACAAGATAAAGATGTCCAGGGTATGATTCAAAGTATTACTACGCAAATTGATTCGAATGCTCCAGCTGTGACAGTCGAGATTAAAGGGTATGCAATCCCCGGTGCTCAGTTAGATAGTGGAGCCACAGTCAACCTAATGACTGAGTACATGATGAAAGCTTTGGGCCTCAACCACATAGAAGAAAATCCGATGTCCTTGAGAATGGCAGATCAAACACAAGTGAAGCCTGCGGGTCTTTTAAAGAATGTAAGCACAGTTGTGGGCGGTCTAGAATTTAAAGTTGACTATCTGATAGTAAGACCAAGGACCTCAGAGGCTACCTTCTCGATCTTACTTGGACGGCCATGGCTGGTGCAAGCCGAATGTGTGCACGATTGGCGCACAGGATTTATCACAATTGGACCGAAGGCTGATCGAATACAACTTCAAGTGTCTCCAAACTTGACCGGCAAGAAATCGTCAACAACTGAGGAAAGGGAGCAGAAAGCAAAGGAAAAGGTTAGACAAGAAATGGCGCGGGTAAGACTTGCCTTGTGCATGGAAACTTCCAAGGACCTTTTACAGGATGGATTTAACTTGCAATTGTCCAAACTCCAACTTGCGAAAGTGGGCAAGTACAAAGATCCACTAGTTTACAAGGATGACTCAGACCAGAAGTTACTAGGATGGTTGACACATACCAGTGAATTTGAGTGCTACATGTTGAGTATAGACGCAAAGGAAAGCAAAGCTACCCAATCCCTGGAGAAGGGAACTTCAAAAGAAGAGTTGAAACTGGAGTTAGCTCCGACAATGGAAGTACAACAGTTGAGAGAAAGGGTTAGAGTGCTAGAAGCAGAGCTTCTAAGGAGAAGTCGAGAATCGGAAAAGGAAGCGAAGATTAAGACTAAAGTGTCGGAAGCCATTGCAAAAGCTGAACTAAAGAAATTGGGTCCAATCGAAACAGAACAAAACAATGATTTACTGGCCAACCATGCACGCGTGATCGGGGAGCACGTTCCAATCACAGCATCATCAAGGAATAAGGAATATTCGCGAGAAGCTCAGGTGGAAAAATGGGAAGTTTTTCCAGAAAAGTTCTTGAGCGTGGGGTCAGAGCTACTAGATGGAGTACAAGATTGCATTAAATTGGCACTCAAAAATTTTAGCAAGGCCTTTGCATGGTCATATAGTGATCTGAGAGGAATTGATCCCCGAATCTGCCAACATTATATAGATTTGGAAGAAGGCACCCGACCAATATGTCAACGACTTAGGCGGACAAATCCAGTCTACTCGAAATTGATCAAGCTGGAATTGACTAAGTTATTGGAAGCAGGATTCATATATCCCATCGCATCCAGCGAATGGGTATCACCAATTGTAGCTGTTCCGAAAAAAAATAAGAAAATCCGCATTTGCATAGATTATCGAAAGTTGAACGAGCGCACAAAAAAGGATCACTTCCCTTTGTCGTTTACTGATCAAATCTTGGATAGAGTGGCTGGCCATAAATTGTACTCATTTTTGGATGGTTTCAGTGGGTACAACCAGATCCAAATCCATGAAGAAGATCAATCAAAAACTACTTTCACGACAGAATGGGGTACGTATGCATATCGTGTGATGCCATTTGGATTATGCAATGCACCAGCCACATTCCAGAGGGCAATGATAGCTGCATATCAAGACTATTTGCAGGATTGGATGGAGATATTCCTCGATGACTTTGCGATCAGAGGCAACAGTGAAAACATGATGGAGAGGATCGAAGCTATTTTAAGAAGAAGCATTGAAAAAGGCATCGCATTAAATCCTAAAAAGTGTACATTTGGAGTACGAAGAGGATTGCTCTTGGGACATGTTATTTCCGAAAGAGGGATTGTGGTTGACGAGGAGAAGTAGAAAAAAATTGGACAACTTCCACCTCCTCAAAACTTGCGGCAACTCAGAGGATTCTTGGGGCATGCTAATTATTATCGACGATTTATATTAAATTTTGCATCAATAGCAGCACCACTGACGAATCTTTTGAGGAAAGACCAACAATATCAATGGACTGGAGAGTGTCAAGATGCATTCGACTTGATCAAAGAGAGATTGATAAATGCACCGATTTTGGTAGCACCCGACTGGATGAAAGAATTTCATGTGCACACAGATGCTTCTCATACTGCGGTTGGAGCAGTGCTATGTCAAGCCGATGAAAGGAAATTGGACCACCCTATTTATTACGCAAGTTGAAACTTGAATAGCACGGAAAGAAACTACACAACTACAGAAAAGGAATGCCTCTCGATGATCTTTGCGGTAAACAAGTATCGGCATTACTTGATGGGAAAGCATTTCACGTTTTTTGTGGATCACGAAGCCCTAAAGTATATCATTAATAAACCCGAGCTATCAGGGTGATTGATGAGGTGGATGCTACTCCTACAAGAATTTCAGTTCATAGTGGTAACCAAACCAGGCAAAGCGCACATATTGGCCGACCATTTATCTCGAATTATTAATGAGGAGCCAATCTCTGGTGTGTCTGACGATGCTCCTGATGGACATCTATTTCAGGTTGATGCTAAGGTACCTTGGTATGCCGACTTGGTGAATTTCTTGTGCACCACTAAATACCCGCCGGGAGCAAGCAGGAGAGAGAAGCAAAAACTGTTAGCACTGGCAAAACACCATAGCATCATTGGTGGGCAGCTCTATCGATATTTTGTCCATGAGAGCATTTATCGGAGGTGTCTTGAGGAAGAAGAAGCAACCCTAGTGTTGAGAGCATTACATGATGAACCCTGCGGTGGGCATTTTGCTGGTGAGCTGACGGCAAGAAAGATTTTATTGGCTGGGTATTGGTGGCCAATGCTATTCAAAGACTCTCACACATACTGTAAGAAATGCGACAAATGCCAAAGAATGGGCAAACCAACATTAGCACATGCAGCTCCTCTTACGCCGGTGTTGGCTCTTAAGCCTTTTGAAAAATGGGGAATTGATTTTGTGGGGCCTATTGATCCTCTCTCAAGACGTAGATCCAATAGGTATATCTTGGTCTACACTGACTATGTTACCAAGTGGGTAGAAGCCAAAGCTCTGAAAACTGACCGAGCTGTTGATGTAGCTAAATTTTTGTATGAACAAATTATCACCCGATTCGGATGCCCGTTGGAGATAGTGAGTGATAGAGGAACACATTTTGTCAACGAACTGATCGAGGAATTAATGGAATTGTATAAGATCAAACATAGGAAAAGCACTCCATATTATCGGAGGGTGAATGGAAAAGTGGAGGTTACCAACATCTTGAACAGATTCTGACAAAGACAGTAGCTGTGCATAGGCGAGACTGGGATGAGAGACTTTTGGAAGCTTTGTGGGCGTATCAAACATCCTACCGAGTGACGACTAAGAGCACTCCGTTCTCCCTAGTATATGGCGAGGAAGCCATCTTTCCCATCGAAAAAGAAGTTCCGACATTAAGAGTGGTCATTGAGGCCAGGCTGGGAGAGGAAGAGTCATTGAAGGAGAGGTACATACAACTGGTCAAGCTAGAAGAAAAGAGACTCATTGCACAGCAAAGTCTGGAAGCTATTCAGAGAAGACGTAAGGAGAGGCACGACAAGAATCTCAAGACCTATGCGATTCAAGAAGGGGATTTGGTGCTAGTCTATGATAGCAAATATTATAAATTCCCGGGGAAGTTATAGACCAGATGGGCAAGACCATTTAAAGTGGTGGAACTCAACTCCAATGGTTCCATGCAAATTCAGGATTAAGGAGAAGAATGTGCTCCCGTGAAGGTTAACGCGCTTCGAGTCAAACCATATTTCAAGTAGCATTAGGACGGGAGAAGCCAGACGAGATCCAAGCGGAAGGACGTAGTAGACTCCTTGTACATAGATGTATAGTTATATATATAAATATATATATATGCGCATATGTTAGCTATGATTTTTGTTGTCATAAATATTATCCCTTGCTAGCTCAAGAATTTTGGACTTCTAATTATTTTTATTGTGTTGCGCAGAGACTGTTAGGAGCTAAGTAACAAAATGGCAGATCAAATAACTCAACTCTATTTGTACGAGCTGGGGATATATTTCTCAGACCAGACATTCGCCCGCATGGACATAGAGGTCGACGACTTTGAGACCGAGTATGATGTGGAGCAAGCGCACTGGCTGGTATGCTTCATAAACCAGGGTTTTGATGTTATATTTCATATTGAGTGGTTTGAGACATACCTGATCCGACATGTAGGATGGGCGGGGGATCGATATTACTATTTTGACCCTTCAAGGGAAATGCCTAACGAAGAGAACGATATCACTTGGGCTTGGGCAGATGTGTTAACGATAGGAAGTGATGACGGAGCTCCTGAAGTTGAGCCTGACTCGCCCTAGGGAAGTTGTCGGGATACGAGTATGAGGTGAGGCTACATGAGACATCCAGGAGACCCACATTCTAGATCATCTAAGGATAGGTATACGAGGGACCAAGGCATAGCCGGCTGTAGTTACCAAGTGAAAAGTCAACTCGATGAATACATATGTAGTGTCTGTAATTGAGAGAATGGAGTGAAGAGGTGGTTGATCTGTCAAAGGCTAGAGTGTATATGTTTGCATGCATGTGTGGGAAAAGTGGGGAAAATCCCTTTCTTCCTCTCCCTAATTCTCAGGACTGGGGCAAATTAATTAACTATGAAAAAAAAAAAAGGAAAAAAAAAACATTGTGTTGTTGTGA
This sequence comes from Ceratopteris richardii, assembly GCA_020310875.1. Taxonomy (NCBI): domain Eukaryota; kingdom Viridiplantae; phylum Streptophyta; class Polypodiopsida; order Polypodiales; family Pteridaceae; genus Ceratopteris; species Ceratopteris richardii. The sequence continues at coordinate 101,906,906 of CM035426.1, forward strand.
TTGTACCAACGCGCTATGGTGGGCTAGTAGCTGGGTGGGTTTATCCTAGCCGGGTGGTTAGGACCATGAGCCGCAGCTAGTTTTGCCATAGGCTTGGGATGTATATGTTTGTGTCTTAGCTACGCGCCATAACGGGTTGGTAGGTAGGTGGAGCCATCGTGGCTAGGTAGTCACGACCACGAGCCGCATCCAGCTTCGCTATGGGCTAGCTGATATATGTTATGTGTTATCATTATGAGTTTTTGTGTTGTGCGCTACGTTGCATTGGTAGATGGGTGGAATCAACTTGGCCGGGTGGTCAGGTCCACGAATCGCATCCAATGTCAACGTGGGCCACGTGTGAATACAAATAAAATTTATATATGAAATTATTTCCCACTCCTGAGGGGGAGAGAGAGAGAGAGGAGAAGGCGACGATCGCCTGGAAGGGAACGTTATTTGCTTGTGTGGTTGGTATATGGTAGCTTGCGACAGATCAGCTCACTCTGAATCAACATTCTCAAAGGCACGGATACTGTATATGTACTTATAGATGAGACCTTTAGCGAGGTAATGCAACGGTCTTGCTTTATAACTTGTGTGCCCTATCCGAGGGTCTTCCAGTGTGTGGGGCACTCTAGGGTTTTTATATAGGTCTTGACTTGTGCTCGAATCTCGATGGCTTTTGTAGGACGACGATGGAGATTCTTTGGGAGTGTCTGGTCATGGAATATGTGTACATAGCGAATAGTAGGTCAATAAAAGGGGTATGCATTTTGGGTATGTTGCATCTCCCGTTGAATTCATTTCAGTTGTTGTTGTTTATTTTGGTATTTCCGTTTTTGTTTTTTCGCAATGACAGTACATGTGTAAAACATGGAAAGATATGCATGTGTTATTTTGGTTGAGACTATTTTCATAATGGAATGCATGAGCAATTTGATGCATGTTGGAATTGGAGTTGCATATATGTGCATGTTCTTGGATCTGAATGATTTGTATGTATTCATGATTGATTTTTATGGCACTAATAGCTTCAATGAGTGCAAGTTCCGTTGGAGTAATGGCTCGATGAACAGGTATGCAAATAAGTTTTAAACTGACATGTTCATGGCTGTTTTGATCATATTGCAGGTGCTAATTGGCTCGTCGAGGACGACTTCGCAAATAAGAAGAGGGGAGTATGTTAACTCACAAAATGATTGGTTTTGATGCACTAATGTGGTTCTATTTGGCAGGAAAATACGTTTGATTTCAGGTACTTGAAGAGTGGATTTGATGATTGATGAGAAGCATTTGGAGATATTGGTAAAGGAAAACAGGGCTATCGATTATGAATTATAATGAGAAGTCAAGCATTGGCTGTTTGAAAGAGAAAGGACAAGAACTCAAACAAGAAGAAACTGTGAAGAATGTTTCGATTTGGAGGATTCCGGTGACGGTGGGATCTTCTTATTGCAGATTGCAGGGATGTGGAGAAAAGGTTTCACTTGAAAAAGGCCATTGTGCTTTTGAAGTTGGAGGATATTTTATCATCAAGGGTTCTGAGAAGTTGCTTCGCAGGGATTGAGCATGGAGAAGCCTCCTAAGAACATAGGAAATACTAACGTGCAGAGGAAATTAGAAGCAGCTTTGTTTCAGGGGGGGATGCTTTCTTATCAAACATCAAATACAATCGTTTGACCGATTTCTGGAATTTAATCTTCGACACCTCACCGAAAAAGAATTCAGAGATGTGGAGGTGTTCAGCCATTTCTTTGTTCTCATCCCAAAGGCTCGCTGTTTTAATTGTCAGAGAATAAAAAACCAAATTGGCAGCTTTTTGTTTTGTGTGCAGAAAGTAGAAACTTCTTTTGTTTTTTTTACACACAAATTGGGTGGCAGCAAAGGCACAAAGGGGGCTGCCAAAAAAGGGACCGGAAGGGATTTTTGGGGAGAGGGTAGCTCTCTCTCGGGAGTCTTCGCCAGAAAAGGGGAGAGGACAAGAGCCTCCCGCTTTTGAAGGGCTGTCGCTAAGAGTTTTTGAAGGGGAACAACAAGAGAAAGGAGGGGGGGGGGGGGGGGGGGGGGGTTTGTTGCATGGATGCTGGCATGCGTTGTCGTAGAGGGGTGTGAAGGGAGGCTGACGTTCATCTAAAAGAATCACGCTAACCTAATCGTGTGACTGCACGCAGGGTGCTTCTAAGTATGCCTAGGGCCTTCGGTTGATTTTTCAGTTTAGGTGTGATAAAAACCTATATGTTTCTAATATATGGGAGTGCAAATTAAGAACTAATTATTTAGACTAAGGACCGTAAGGACGAGTGTTTCTATAATTTTCTATAGCTTCTAATTGATAAGACAAAACTAAGTTCTCGTTTGTAATTTTATCTTTAACAAAGTCAATTTCTTCGTTCTTAATTTGATTTGAGTTAGGTTTTCTAACTAAATTAGGTGGGAATAAGTCTTTCTTGTCCTCCGGTTCTAGCAAAACTATGGTAATTAAAAGGTAAAATTCTAAAAAGAAGACGATCGTAATCTAAAGTGTGTAAAGTTTCGTTAACTACTTTATCTTTAATAATTTCAACTTCTATATTTTCGTTATTATTTGAACTATCAATTGAAGACGGAAGCAATGTTCCTATTGTTAAGTTTTCTAATTCTTGATTCTTAATATCAGAATCGTTTGAAGATACTAGTTTAGAACTACTTGTAGATCTTGATTCTTTAGACATATGAAATAAAAAAGTAAATATCTCAATTAGTTTTCAGAGAAACAGTATGAAGAATTTCAAAATCAATCTTATTTAAGCCTATACAAAAGTTTATCATAAGTGCTAATACAATTCTCTTAATAGATAATCCTATACAACTTAATAAACAATCTTCAAAAATATCGTAATTTCATGATCTTGAAATCTTATATGCTTGTGTTCTCGTATTCTCCTTTGTAATCTCTTCAATAATCTGCAGGAATTCATTAAGCAAAAAAAAAAACATAAGTATGTTTTTAATTAGCATAAAACACTCATTTAATTATTTTTTAGCATTCAATATATAACTTAAAACCTATACTAACACATATACAGGAATACTTCTAATTTCCTAACTTTAATGTAAATGTAAACAATTACTTATATAAATGTAAACATATATTTGTTTCCATACAAATATGCATCACATAATACTTCAATATCTCTCATGCATACATGCATATCAACATGTATTAACTAAATATGCACACTCATGTATTCATAAACGTACAGTCATGCTAATGCACACTACACATGCAATCTCATTTTATCATGCATATGCATACACATGCCTCTAACTTAAACTTAACATGCACATGCATACATAACTATACATGCATTTGTTTTTTTACATGCATCTATTATATACACATGCATACATGAAAACTTCTATATTTACATATATACACTTGCATCTTATTCTAACATACATACATACATGTGCACATCTCTCACTTATGCACATGCATCACTTATTACTCATGCATACATGCACACACATATCACATGCATACATAAGCATAACATTCACAGCTCACATGCATACACATGCATACATACATTCATACTAACATGCATACTTTCATCATACATAAACTCATGCACACATATGCATTCATGCATCCCCTCTTTCTCTCTCTCTCTCTCTCTCTCTCTCTCTCTCTCTCTCTCTCTCTCTCTCTCTCTCTCTCTCTCTCTCTCTCTCTCTCTCTCTCTCTCTCTCAATCTCATACTCTCATATTTTCCAAACCCACTAACGATGACAATAGCACTAATTCAATGGTATATGCATAGACATAGAAACACGTAGACTGCTCAACGCTCCCATAACATTGCACGCACCAGAAATGGACCCGTAATGTGCTCATACATGTTGCTCTGCTTAATGCGCGCAGAAAGGGAAGGGCAATAACGTAAACAGGATGAAGGTCCAGATAATAGTTGTGACAAGCATTACGAAGAAGCAAGCAGACAATAGAACTGTTCCTAAACTATCATCATCTTGATAAGTCTGAGCAGGATCATCATCACTATGCAATATGGCTTGGTTCGATTCTGGAAATAACTTTATAATATCCTTATCAGACAATCCAAACCACGTTATACTTGAGGAACTAACCACGTTCTATGCCTAACCAGACGTAGATTAACGTCTCTCTCTCTCTCTCTCTCTCTCTCTCTCTCTCTCTCTCTCTCTCTCTCTCTCTCTCTCTCTCTCTCTCTCTCTCTCTCTCTCTCTCTCTCTCTCTCTCTCTCTCTCTCTCTCTCTCTCTCTCTCTCTCTCTCTCTCTAGCTCCCTTCTTCATGCCCGCGTGACTAGCGTTTTTTGATCTGTAGCAGATGAGAATCATATCTCTCTCTCTCTCTGCACACGCATACATACATTCACGTAATGGCAGGTTGCAACTCCTGATTAAGGAAACCTTCAAAACTTCAGAGCTCGGAGGTGTGACAACAAATACACAGAAACCTACATGAAGAGCAGGAGAAAGGAGGAGAACGTACAAGAAGATGAACACATGAGAAGCAAGAAGAATGAACAATTATGATCGAACACACAGGGCAATGCGAGGGGAACAAAAGTGGCAAGCAAACTCGATGGGAATCAATGCCTATATATAGACGTGTGTCACAAGCCTCTCTCTCTCTCTCTCTGTCTCTATGGCAAATGCCCAATCACAGCGTGAACGGGGCCCTTGCTTATCTGTAGCAGATCAATGAAGGAGGGAGGGAAGAAGGTGAAGATCTCCCTCTCTCAGTGCTTTGATTACTCCTCTGGTAATCTCTCTCTTACAGAATCTCAGCAGGCAGCACCCTCGATCTGTGAATACGATTAGATATTTCTCACTTTTTATGCAATTCTTGCATTTGTGCGTATCGATCTCTGTAGTCCGACTCCCTCTACCTACCCATGTGCAATTGGAGCCACTTTTTCTATCTCTGGTGGTGTGCAATAGCAGGGAAATCATTTCTCACTCTGTACGTGAGTCATAGATTTTCTCCCTACGTCTTTCTCTATGATACACGAGAGTGCCTGAGCATGTGAGTGCTAATTAGTGCTAATCAGCGGATGACTCATTCACTGTCTATTCTGAATGTTGCGCAACACTTATAGAGCGATGAGAACCCTCATAACACACGTAATATCAGTTCTACAGCGCCACAAAATACCTTTCTTTCTCTCTCTCTGTCTCTCTCTCTCACGATCTCTCTCACTCTCTCATTGGGAATCGACGTACCTGCAGGAATTCATTAAGCAAAAAAAAACAAGCATTCATATATATATATATATATATATATATATATATATATATATATATATATATATATATATATATATATATATATATATATATATATATATATATATATATATATATATATATATCGAACATAGACGCTACGTATGTTTACCATTTTAGAATAGTTAGTTATACAAACTAACACTAAATCATGCATGCCTAAATGAACTTCTATTAACTTAATGTAAACTAAAACTTTTACTAACGTAAGAACTTTTTGGATTTTATGATTAATATAAATAATCAATATTAGGTAACATAAAACGTAGTAGATATATTTTATATTAATTAAATAAACTATTACTTATTATGTAAAATAACTATCATTAAAAAAAAATGGTACATTAATTTTTATTTTAATACTAGTGTCACTTATATCTATTAGTTAAATCAATTAATAATTAAATAAATTAATACTTATAATTGACGCACATATAAATAATTAGGATCATGATTATACTCATAGGGTTTTACTCAATTATGATTTAAGTTATATAAATATCATGATTAACATGTTTTTAAGCTCATAGGTAATACTAATTCATTTTATTAAGATAAATCATATTTAGAATAACCACATAAAATAACACACGTATCCATAAAGTTTGCTACACTTACATGAATTAAATAGACAGATTTTCTTGTGAGAACTCTATTTAAAATATGTTCATATGCATAAATAACCACACAAAAAATTTAAAAAAATCATAGGTACATTAATATGTATAGACTCTTAGGCTAATGCATAGACATAAACACAAATGCATACTCTTACTTATTTATTCACATAACACACATCTTTATAGTTCATAAGTAAAGTCATTCATGGGATTAATAAAATTATAACTATAGAGAGTATACATAAGGGTAAATACAAAGATAACTTCAAGGGTTCAACCAAAGATCTCTTGCCATTATTCAAAGTTCTGAATATATGCCCATCTTCTGCCTGCAGGTACTTCAAATAAAAATTAGTCAATTAAAAAGAATACATTAAAAATTATGTGAGAGAGATATCATTCAACCGACTCTAAAGCAAAATATTTTTATTTTTGCATATGACAATTCAAGTAAGGAAATCCTTCCGACATCTGCCCCCACCAAACCTGCACATCGCCCTCGATGGGCCAACCTGCAGTTAAATAGGAAAGCAGTATCAAATTCTTTTGAAAAATATTTCTAGAACTATTTTTAAACTTATATGAAATATGCTCCTAAAGGTAAGTACATCTTCTGATAGTCAAGAAAAACCTTTTAAAATTATGCAAACTTGAATCATAAATGTTTTGGTTCAATGCATGAAATTGAAAACAAGTTTTAGAAAGTCCCATAGAAATCAATCAGACAATTGTGGTACTTGCTCTTCTATTAACGCGTTCAAAAGTAATAAATATTTTATATAAATGGTCTATCCCTCACTCCCTAGCCACTTGCCATAAGATGCTTCTAACTAATTCCTCTATAGCATAAATCCGCCTCATAATGCCCGTATAGAATTTCAGAAGTGGTTTCGAGACCACAACTGAATCATGATAACTTTTTTTTTCTTTTCTTTTCTTTTCTTTCTTTTTCTTTTTCTTTTTTAATTTTTCTTTTTCTCATCTTGCAGTAGCCATTAATATACTGCTTGATGTTCTCATTTTTCTCTTTTCTTAATTTTTCTTCGCAACTTTTTTGTTTAAGGGGAAAGGCTTAACCCCTAATCAGAGCAGAGGTTCTAGAGGAATGCTATATTGGGAACTAGGATCTCATTAACGACATGGGTTGGAAGTTAAGGTAGCCTACCTATATAAAATAAACTTACTTCTACTAGGAATCGCAAGTCAAGTGTTCCCTCTCCTATCCTTATGAAAGCCATAGGGTCTTTAATTCTTATCTCCTCTTCATACACATCCCTACTTCAGTTTTAAATTCATTGTTTCATAATTTTAAAAATCTTCCTTTCCTATCAAAAGGATGTACATATCTACACATGAAATGCATCAATAAAAAATCAACTTAACAACTAATAAATAAGTAAAGTTTAGAATTCTTTCACCTGATCTTTTTTTATTATGCTTCATCGTCGTCCTCCAAGAAGTCTTCGTCCAATTCAAATTTACTGCTTTCTCTTCTTCTAAACAGCTTTATTCTTTTCCCTGCAATCAAATTCTTTAGCATAGAACCATCAAATTCACGTAATTTATATGTACCTGTTTCATAAACTGAAACAACAACGTAAGGTCCGAACCAACGTTTAGTTAGTTTCCGACGTGCATCGTATTGAGTATCAAACGTACTATCATATACAAGCACCCAGTCACCACTCTCTATTGGTTGCGGTCTTAGTCTATATTTCTTATCAAAATATAATTTATTTTTCAACCTAGATGTTTTTAATTTTTTTATTGCTTCTTTAAGATTTTCATTTCCTTACTTTAATTGCTTAATTCTAAGTGCTAATAAGTCCTCTCTTGAAACGTTATCTTTCCAACCTAAATTTATCCAATTAATTATCTGACTATGAATGGGAAACAATGGTTTCTGACAATACATGAGTTCAGCTGGCATAAAACCAATTGTTTTCGTGTACGTCATGCGATCAGCCCAAAGAGCAAATGGGAGATATTTTGGCCATTGACCAATATCTCCGTGGCAAGCTTTTGAAATAGCCTTCACTATGGAAGGATGCCCTCATTCAATTTTACCATTTGCTTCTGGGTTATAGGCAGTCGTAAGAGACAATCGAATTCCATGTTGTGCAAAGAATTCTCTTGCCTCTCTCGCATCCACCTCTATCTGCTACTACTTTTTCTATATATCCATGTCAAATCCTCTCGTGCAGGACAATATATCTCATGCCATCATTGCTTTTAGGCATGGTCACAAGGTCAACTACCCACTTGTAATGAACACAAGGTGGATAGGTCGGGTGAAGGGGATCTCTATGCTTGACAGAGGAGTGTAACTGGCACGTACTACAAGTGTTCACAAGTTCTTTAACAGTTACATACATCCTCGGCCACCAGTAGCTTTCCCTAATCTTCTCATATGTAGCTACAAAGCCTTTATGACCAGCCCAAAGGCTTTCGTGCATCTCATGCATAACTTGCACTTGAAAAACCTTCAAACCTAGTACTCTTTGAGGGTTTCGAACCTTTCCTCTAGCATGTCTCCAAAGATATCCATCTTTCAAGAAGAAGTTGAAAGACTTCTTCCTGATGTTCCGGAATCGATTTGAAGACCAGCTTGGGGAAGGCTGAAATGAACTCAGATAGTTTCCTATATCTCGCCACTCTCCTTCATAATCACATTCTCTAAATCTCTCATACACATAGGTAGATGTTTCATAATTTATTAAATTAATCTGATTATTTAATGCTTCAATATCATTGTCAAATTTTGCTCTTGAAAGCATATCAGAGATAGTGTTATGTTTACCGGCTATATGTACAAAAGCAGGATTAATGAATTTAATATAGGCTATCCATCGTAGCATAGCTATATCCGGAGATGAACAATTAGCTATTAAACCTATTAATGGAAGACAATCGGTCTCTACTATTACATTAGCCCCTATAAAGTACTCTTTATCTGTTTTTAAAGCTGTAACTAATCCCCATAATTCTCTCTTAATTTGCGGGTAATTCTTTTGAGTATCATGAAGAATCTTTGCTCCAAAGCGAACTGCGTACCTTTGCTCATCCTCATCATCCTGTCCAATGACCCAGCCTATACCAATAGGACTAGTGTCAACGGTTAGGATTACAGGCTTATTTCTTGTATAGTCAATACGTTTCAAAATAGGAGCATTGATAAGCAATTGCTTTAGACGTCTAGAATGTTCATCAGTCCAAAAAAATTTCTTTCTTTTTCTTAATAAATCATAAAGCGGATTCGCTACATGAGCAAAGTGAGGGATCCAGATGACATAGAAAACACATGCACCTAGGAATCTCCTTACTTCACTTACATTGCGATATCTCTCAGAAATCCTACTAATGGCATCAACTTTTGCTGGATAGGGTCTACGACCATAATGGCCACATAAATGCCCAACTATTAGCACTTCATTAACACCAAAAGTTGATTTCTCTAGGGAGAAAGTTAGTCCAACCTCTTCAAATCTTTCAAATATCTTTTCACAATCTGAAATATGGCTGGAAACAAACTTTCTGCAACCAGATGAATCTAAACTTTCATCCTTTTCTTTTTCCACACACCCCTTTATTGGAATATCATCAATAAAAGGCATCATCACTTTTGGGATAAAGTCATGTAGGACCAGATTCATAGCATTCATCATGTGTGCCACAGAATTCGTTGCTCCTTGTTGTAAAGTACACATACGTACTAAACCCAAAGGAGTCTTCATCGTGGTCACATCTCGACTCTCAATTGCTAATTGAAACTGATCGTACCCTGAATACAGGTCTCCCATTGAATAGATGGAGTGACCAGCAAATGCCTCGGCAAACTCATCTACAATGGGACCCGTTCCTACATTCCTAATAGTGACTTTATTCACATGCTGCAAATCTTGAATAAAGCGTAGCTTCCCACTCTTTTTCGGTACCGTGAACCACCTATTAGAGTATGGTGCTGAGGATGGTTCCAAGATTCTCATGGCAATCTTCTCCTTTAACAGTCTCATTAGCTCAGGTAAATGAGCCTTTGGAACTGGAATCGGACGAAGATTCCAAGGAATATGCGGTACTGTGAAAATAATCATCGGAGCTACTAACTTTGGGTCTGCACATCCTATCACATGTGGGAACAAAGAAAAAGCTTTACCATGACGAACAATCATCTTGGTAAACTGCTCTTCTTCAATTTGAGAAAGAAATTCCTCTCCAAAATTAATAAACTTCTTACTCTCATCAGTAAATATGTGACCTATCTTAGATCGATCTCTAAGAATAGGATCATTTGATACTCAACGAAGTATGTCATGGCTATCTTTGGGTAAGGGTTGATCTACAAGCTTTATTTTCTTTTCTACAGTTTTGTATTTAGTTTCTATGCTAACTTCATGTTCTAGGATAAATTCACTAATAATCTCATACTCTTGAATAGAGTTAAGAATTATCAGATTTGATTCAAAATTTTCATGAGAAACACTTTCTAGCTCTTCTAATAGAGTGGAACTTTTTGATAATTCAATTATACTCTCAATTTTCTCGTCACTTGAAATTAATCCAGTTTGTCTGAAATATTTTTCAGTTTGTTTTCTAAATGTTTTTGGAAGGTTTTCATTAGTAATATAATGCAAACTAGTTGTAGGAGTAAAAATTAGATAATTTTCAATTTTATGTTCATTGATAGGCGAGACATCAAAACAACGTCCACTATTGTCTCGCTCAATAGTGGAGTCTAGCAGAAATTTTGATCATAGTACGCTCCATATTCTCTTACAGCCAATGGATCATCACAAACATGACTGATCGAGTCAATGGGATTTCTTCTTAAGCTCTTTCTATTTCTAGTATGGTTTGGGCAAACCGTCATAACTTGAAAAGAATCCATCCCTGATTTGGATCGAATTCTTGCATACGCTGATCCGTCATTCATTGCTTTTGTTTCCATTCTCATTTCAGCTATAAATGGATGTCCAAGAATCACTTCATATGAGCAATTATCTTGAACGAAGAAGTGAAACTCTTCTCGAACACCACCTATCATAATAGGCACATTCGCACATGCACCCAACAAAATGCCAGAGCCATTGTCAGCTATTCTCATCCGCCAACCGTGCTCTTTATCAATTGGCCACCTAAATTTGTCAAAGAACTTTTTTAAACTCACGTTTATCTCTGACCCCGAGTCAATGAGAGCCAAAGCTAAACAAGAATCTTTCTCATCCCCGATTCTAATCTTTACTTCTGGTGTGCCTCGTGCCCAGAAGGTAGAATTGTATTTACTTTCACTTTTTAACATTTCTTTATCAGGTTGTATAGGTCCTAGAAAATTTCTATTTACACTTCCTGTTGTAAATTCTTCATCATCCTCATAATCACTTTCACTCAATGTAACTACATCATTCATAGCTAGGGTTTCTTCTGCCACGTCTTGCATATCCTCTTCTTGTGGCAAAGGAAAGCATCTTCTTCTAATAAGTTGAATAAAACTGTCCTTGAACTCTGGTTTCGCTATGGAAAACACTTGCTCAAGTGACATCGTTACTTGACTTTTTAGAAGAATGTCATTTAAAATCTCCCTAGCATCATTTTTCTTTTCGAGCTCAGAAATCATAATAGCACGTGGAGCTCTTCTACCCTTTTTCTTCCCTTTCTCTTCATTTTGCTTTTGATCCTCTTTATTTTCAGGTTTAGAGGTTTCCAATTTCTTCTGTTCTTCTTGCGATTGAACATTTTCATCGGTCGGCTTTTTGCCTTCCTTTATCATTTTTCTCTTCTCTTCTTGAGACAAATTTGATTCATCAAATTGAACTTTCTTGTCAGTTTTCTTTTCATCTTCTCTTGTTTGTCTCCTAGTTACCCTCCTATCACCTTCTTCTACATCATCCTGCACATCTTCTCGTCTCCGTTTTTCCTCAACATTAGCAATGTGAGAAAAGACAGAAGATTGATCTACAGGAGATTTACATGCAGTCTTGTACATTATCTCGTCTCTAGCTCATACCAGTGCCTCTATTGAATATGGATTTTGGCTAGGCATTGAAGAAGGCCTATCCTCGACCGGCTCTAGTCTTGCAGCCGAAGTACTGGCAGTTGCATCTGATACTGTTAAATTTTCATAAAGCTTTTTCATTCCTCCTTTGCCCCAATTGACGGACAAAGGAAGACGTGACCTAAAGTCACATAATCATCTATCTATTTCCACAACTAATTGATTCGCCTTAGCACTTTTTAATTCTTCACAAGCAAACGATGTGTGCTCCTGACTATCGCACCAAACACAGCGCTTCACGCCAGTCCCTCTTTTCTCATTATTTCTTTGAAAGGTTGGTTGTACAAAATATTGAGGAGCTTGCTGAGGTGCTCGCTGAAAGACTGGTTGTGATGGAACATATTGAGGCATAACTTGTTGATTAGGCGGCACTTGCCCTGCACCACTACTGCTAGCCCCTGGATCATTAAAGCTCATGGAGTAAACTTGTTTATTCAAGTTAGCAACCTCTCTTGAAAGAGATGCTTGCATACTCATGACATTCTCCATCTGTTTACATAGAATATCTAATTGAAATTCTATGGAGCTTTAGTAGCAGTTGCATTATTAGTCGTAGCCGTAGTCGCAGGCATTGGCATGTCAACTTGACTTATAGCAGGAGTTTCCCTTGGCTGAGAAGCAGTAGGTCTAGAATATAAAATTGTTTGCCTTTGCTTCATTTGAGCAACAGCCTCTATCTCTTTTTTGACTTTCTCCCAGTCATCAGTTAGCCCATACCTTTTTCTTGGCTCCTCTATTCGTCTTTCTATTTCGGCCCTATCTTCAGGATTCAGTAACTTAAGAAAATATATAATTACATCTCGATTTATAGCATTTCTATCATCTTCAGAAAGTTGAGCCAGACGTCTCATAAACTCACCGTGAAGATGAGTTAAAGACTCATTGCTCTTAACAGTGTTTAACCAACGCAGAAAACCTTCTCGACTGTGCTAGCTAAAATCCTCGAGGTAGAACATTTTATGAAGTTCCTTTCTAAATTCCTCCCAAGTTTTTTCAGCGTGTTCTTGAATAGATTCGAGAATTGAACTAGAAACTACACGTCCAAAGTATTTAACTAGCACATCTTCAGGTAATCCCTGGATTTGCACTTGTTCCTCAAATGCATCCAAGTATTCCGTAATGTTTAATCCGGAAAATTTTCTTTTTTCTTTTAGAATAGCTTGGACTGTACGTGTCCCTTGCTTTTCTATCATCATGTTCCTAAACATCTCCTCCATTTTGCATTCTTGATAACGCTTCGAATAGAGAAGAAGTTCCCTAATAGCCAGATCTAATTGCTCTCTAAATTGTCTAAATCTATCACTAGTTGATAAAGCCAGGGATAGCTTTACCCTAGTCCTAGGCTTTTACTAATTCTAATCTTCTTTCTAAAATCTTTTTGATTTCTAAACCCTAAATTATGACTTATCTCTTATATTTAACTCTTTTTCAATTTTAAAGGGTTTTTAATAAGGTAATTTTTATAAAATAGTTTTTCTTGATTTAAGTCTCTTAGTTTACTATTAATTTCTTTAAAATTAATTTCTTTGAAAAAAATAAAAGCATTAACTATAAGTTAAAAAGAAACCTAAATTTAAACTATTTTTATGCTATAAGCTTTCTTTTTATGCAATAAAACAAACAATCTTTCTTTTTCAAAACTTAAAATTTTTGTCTTTTTAATGATGCAAAAATAATGGCTTTTCCTAAAATGCAGATATTTAAATGCTTTAAGCAAAAATTATATTTCCTAGATACAAAAGAAAGATTCAAATATCTTTTAAATGCTAATATGAAAGTGCTTAGATCCTAGTGTAGATGAAAACAACTTTCTTTTAAAGTGATGTGTGTAAAGTAAAAATAGAGAACTTAAAGTAAACACCTTACTTGATGATATCTTTGCTGAAGAGGTTCTAAAGTGAATGTTAAAACAATCTAAAACACAAAATTTATCTTGATTCTCTTGAACGTTGAGGGGAGGGTTTGAAATGACGAAGCTCCACCAGTTGGAAATCCTTCTTCCACGGTTTTATCACAGCTTCAATTTTCAATTTTTCTGCATACAAGAAGAAAATGAAATTAGAGATTTAAATCAAAACTGAAAATGTAACGTAAGTCCTAGACACACTATCGTCACGCTTCACGTCAGGTTCACCAAAGCTATCGTAAAGGGGTGTGAAGGGAGGCTGACGTTCATCTAAAAGAATCACGCTAACCTAACCGTGCGACTGCACGCAGGGTGTTTCTAAGTATGCATAGGGCCTTCGGTTGATTTTTCAGTTTAGGTGTGATAAAAACCTATATGTTTCTAATATATGGGAGTGCAAATTAAGAACTAATTATTTAGACTAAGGACCGTAAGGACGAGCGTTTCTATAATTTTCTATAGCTTATAATTGATAAGACAAAACTAAGTTCTCGTTTGTAATTTTATCTTTAACAAAGTCAATTTCTTCGTTCTTAATTTGATTTGAGCTAGGTTTTCTAACTAAATTAGGTGGGAATAAGTCTTTCTTGTCCTCCGATTCTGGCAAAACTATGGTAATTAAAATGTAAAATTCTAGAAAGAAGACGATCGTAATCTAAAGTGTGTAAAGTTTCGTTAACTACTTTATCTTTAATAATTTCAACTTCTATATTTTCGTTATTATTTGAACTATCAATTGAAGACGGAAGCAATGTTCCTATTATTAAGTTTTCTAATTCTTGATTCTTAATATTAGAATCGTTTGAAGATACTAGTTTAGAACTACTTGTAGATCTTGATTCTTTAGACATATGAAATAAAAAAGTAAAGATCTCAATTAATTTTCAGAGAAATAGTATGAAGAATTTCAAAATCAATCTTATTTAAGCCTATACAATAAGCCTATACAAAAGTTTATCATAAGTGCTAATACAATTCTCTTAATAGATAATCCTATACAACTTAATAAACAATCTTCAAAAATATCGTAATTTCGTGATCTTGAAATCTTGTATGCTTGTGTTCTCGTATTCTCCTTTGTAATCTCTTCAATAATCTGCAGGAATTCATTAAGCAAAAAAAAAAAACATAAGTATGTTTTTAATTAGCATAAAACACTCATTTAATTATTTTTTAGCATTCAATATATAACTTAAAACCTATACTAACACATATACACGAATACTTCTAATTTCCTAACTTTAATGTAAATGTAAACAATTACTTATATAAATGTAAACATATATTTGTTTCCATACAAATATGCATCACATAATACTTCAATATCTCTCATGCATACATGCATATCAACATGTATTAACTAAACATGCACACTCATGTATTCATAAACGTACAGTCATGCTAATGCACACTACACATGCAATCTCATTTTATCATGCATATGCATACACATGCCTCTAACTTAAACTTAACATGCACATGCATACATAACTATACATGCATTTGTTTTTTTACATGCATCTATTATATACACATGCATACATGCAAACTTCTATATTTACATATATACACTTGCATCTTATTCTAACATACATACATACATGTGCACATCTCTCACTTATGCACATGCATCACTTATTACTCATGCATACATGCACACACATATCACATGCATACATAAGCATAACATTCACATGCTCACATGCATACACATGCATACATACATTCATACTAACATGCATACTTTCATCATACATAAACTCATGCGCACATATGCATGCATAAACATGCACACATATGCATTCATGCATCCCCTCTTTCTCTCTCTCTCTCTCTCTCTCTCTCTCTCTCTCTCTCTCTCTCTCTCTCTCTCTATCTCTCTCTCTCTCTCTCTCTCTCTCTCTCTCTCAATCTCATACTCTCATATTTTCCAAACCCACTAACGATGACAATAGCACTAATTCAATGGTATATGCATAGACATAGAAACACGTAGACTGCTCAACGCTCCCATAACATTGCACGCACCAGAAATGGACCCGTAATGTGCTCATACATGTTGCTCTGCTTAATGCGTGCAAAAACGGAAGGGCAATAACGTAAACAAGATGAAGGTCCAGATAATAGTTGTGACAAGCATTACGAAGAAGCAAGCAGACAATAGAACTGTTCCTGAACTATCATCATCTTGATAAGTCTGAGCAGGATCATCATCACTACGCAATATGGCTTGGTTCGATTCTGGAAATAACTTTATAATATCCTTATCAGACAATCCAAACCACGTTATACTTGAGGAACTAACCACGTTCTATGCCTAACCAGACGTAGATTAACGTCTCTCTCTCACTCTCTCTCTCTCTCTCTCTCTCTCTCTCTCTCTCTCTCTCTCTCTCTCTCTCTCTCTCTCTCTCTCTCTCTCTCTCTCTCTCTCTCTCTCTCTCTCTCTCTCTCTCTCTCTCTCTCTAGCTCCCTTCTTCATGCCCGCGTGACTAGCGTTTTTTGATCTGTAGCAGATGAGAATCATATCTCTCTCTCTTTGCACATGCATACATACATTCACGTAATGGCAGGTTGCAACTCCTGATTAAGGAAACCTTCAAAACTTCAGAGCTCGGAGGTGTGACAACAAATACACAGAAACCTACATGAAGAGCAGGAGAAAGGAGGAGAACGTACAAGAAGATGAACACATGAGAAGCAAGAAGAATGAACAATTATGATCGAACACACAGGGCAATGCGAGGAGAACAAAAGTGGCAAGCAAACTCGATGGGAATCGATGCCTATATACAGACGTGTGTCACAAGCCTCTCTCTCTCTCTGTCTCTATGGCAAATGCCCAATCACAGCGTGAACGGGGCCCTTGCTTATCTGTAGCAGATCAATTAAGGAGGGAGGGAGGAAGGTGAAGATCTCCCTCTCTCAGTGCTTTGATTACTCCTCTGGTAATCTCTCTCTTACAGAATCTCAGCAGGCAGCACCCTCGATCTGTGAATACGATTAGATATTTCTCACTTTTTATGCAATTCTTGCATCTGCGTGTATCGATCTCTGTAGTCCGACTCCCTCTACCTGCCCATGTGCGATTGGAGCCACCTTTTCTATCTCTGGTGGTGTGCAATAGCAGGCGAATCATTTCTCGCTCTGTACGTGAGTCATAGATTTTCTCCCTACGTCTTTCTCTATGATACACGAGAGCGCCTGAGCATGTGAGTGCTAATCAGTGCTAATCAGCGGATGACTCATTCACTGTCTGTTCTGAATGTTGTGCAACACTTACAGAGCGATGAGCACCCTCATAACACACGTAATATCAGTTCTATAGCGCCACAAAATACCTTTCTTTCTCTCTCTATCTCTCTCTCACGATCTCTCTCACTCTCTCATTGGGAATCGACGTACCTGCAGGAATTCATTAAGCAAAAAAAAACAAGCATTCATACATATATATATATATATATATATCGAACATAGACGCTATGTATGTTTACCATTTTAGAATAGTTAGTTATACAAACTAACACTAAATCATGCATGCCTAAATGAACTTCTATTAACTTATTGTAAACTAAAACTTTTACTAACGTAAGAACTTTTTGGATTTT
The DNA here is from genome assembly GCA_020310875.1 of Ceratopteris richardii. Taxonomy (NCBI): domain Eukaryota; kingdom Viridiplantae; phylum Streptophyta; class Polypodiopsida; order Polypodiales; family Pteridaceae; genus Ceratopteris; species Ceratopteris richardii. The sequence goes on from CM035426.1 coordinate 101,924,382, forward strand.
ATGATTAATATAAATAATCAATATTAGGTAACATAAAACGTAGTAGATATATTTTATATTAATTAAATAAATTATTACTTATTATGTAAAATAACTATCATTAAAAAAAAATGGTACATTAATTTTTATTTTAATACTAGTGTCACTTATATCTATTAGTTAAATCAATTAATAATTAAATAAATTAATACTTATAATTGACGCACATATAAATAATTAGGATCATGATTATACTCATAGGGTTTTACTCAATTATGATTTAAGTTATATAAATATCATGATTAACATGTTTTTAAGCTCATAGGTAATACTAATTCATTTTATTAAGATAAATCATATGTAGAATAACCACATAAAATAACACACGTATCCATAAAGTTTGCTACACTTACATGAATTAAATAGACAGATTTTCTTGTGAGAACTCTATTTAAAATATGTTCATATGCATAAATAACCACACAAAAAATTTAAAAAAAATCATAGGTACATTAATATGTATAGACTCTTAGGCTAATGCATAGACATAAACACAAATGCATACTCTTACTTATTTATTCACATAACACACATCTTTATAGTTCATAAGTAAAGTCATTCATGGGATTAATAAAATTATAACTATAGAGAGTATACATAAGGGTAAATACAAAGATAATTTCAAGGGTTCAACCAAAGATCTCTTGCCATTATTCAAAGTTCTGAATATATGCCCATCTTCTGCCTGCAGGTACTTCAAATAAAAATTAGTCAATTAAAAAGAATACATTAAAAATTATGTGAGAGAGATATCATTCAACCGACTCTAAAGCAAAATATTTTTATTTTTGCATATGACAATTCAAGTAAGGAAATCCTTCCGACAGCGTGCAGGGGTGAAATCCATCTGGTAGCAGGGATGACGGAGGAAGCACCCCGAGTATTCCAAGCTGCTCGCGTTCAGACTCCAGGAGGTTAAGGCAGAAGAGCGTATTCGATGTCAGAGAGATGACCTTTTGAAGGATATGCCGATGATTATTATGTGCAGTTACCAGCGGTGGATCAATATGCAAGTACATACGTAATACTGAGGTACTCGATATGTTGATTTCGCATCTGTAGAAGATCTTTATTGAGTAGACACGTATTCCCAATTGAGGATTTATGGATGATACATTCCAGTTTTATTCACCATGTGTTTTGCTTAATGAAATCGATGCTTTAATGAATATTTTGGGATATATTGTTCAACCTTCAAGATAAAAATAAAGTAATGTTATACTCTTCATGTTCGTAGAACCGCCATGGAAGTTTGTGGTTTGTTTTGAGATTAAAACTTCAATGCCGAAGCTTCACTTGTGATTGTAATCATTCTAGTAGCAGCGCATAATACCCTGCAGCATATGACCTTCGAAATGCAGAGTCCTTCGATGAAGCAATCAGCGTTGCTCCTGTTGTGCATTAGCTTCAGTGTTGAGATCCTATGCATGGTTCACATTGAGAAGTATCATTTGTACGATTATTGAACCATTTGGCAGGATGTATGTGCTGTCTAACATATAAAAGAGACAACTTTCTCCTTAACCGAAAGATATAACAGAGGTCGTGTTGCAGCTTAATTTCAGACTATGCATGCATTAAAATGTTCATTCACGGTGTGACAAGTCGCATTTGAATTACTCAGGCTGTCGGGATCATTAGGCAGTGAAAATTTTCTATTGTTTTAAAGCTATCATTCGTGTTGTAGCGAAACTTTTCCTAAAGATTTACGATCATGTGAAAGTGTATTCGAACCTTTTCACAATATGAATGTTAAAAGATGGATGCCTATTGCATGAGAGATCGGGTATCATTGTTGTTTTCGTTCAGGATTATATGTATGGTTAAACTCTTCCGGGAAGGGTTTGAATGCTCATTAATATCAGAGTTTGGCATGACTTTCACATAACTGGTGAAGGTATAATCAATCGACATTCGACTGCATATGCATTTATAGGCAAATAATAGCTACCAGACATCGAGTTGTTTATTGAGGTCTCGCGCTTATAAAGAGTTTCCTATGAATTCTATGGAATTGTCCTCATGTCACGTGACGGTTATCTTTTTCTTATGATGATTTCCACGAGATAAAAGTTTTGGACTAAGTGTGAACGTGAAGAAGAAAAAAAAGGGGAAGGAGTATGAGGAAGTGAGGGGAGGTGAAGGAGAGTGAAAGGTGGGTGGAAATGCACAAGTGTGTGCACCACAGGCGTGAGTAGGTATATGGGTGCGAACTTGGAAGTGAGTAGTGAGGTAAAGGATAAGGAGGCATATGTATGTGTATGGGTGAAAGAGAGTGGAAGGGGGAAATGAAAGTGTGAGTGTAAAGAGATTGTGTAAGGGAGTGAATGTGCATGTGCGTGTGATGGTGTGTAAGGTTGCACGTGCGAAGGCATGTGGCCATAGGTGTATGTGGGTGAGTGAAGCGAAGGAACTAAGAGTAGGAAAGAAATTAGGTCACGTGAATTAGTTAGAACGAGAGTGCATGTGCGAGGAGAAGCTTGAGATACATTCAACTACGATTTAGTGACTTAAGGCAAGGAGAGTGGGCCGATTTTGAGGGACTTGATCCAGTATAAGCGCCTCTCATCATATTTTCCCTTGGACTAAGAGTGTTTACACTTGTGTATCCAGACATGCTTCATGCCACAAGGTGCTTCATGGTTCTTGATCATTGCCTTCCTCGGTGTAGTGTGTGTCCCGGCTTGCTGTCCTCAAATCCTCTTTGGAAAAGAAGGGGACTCCTCCTAGAATCCTATACCTCCGTCTAGAGTGATAATCTTCTGCAAATTAGAACTTTGGACAAGAATAGCATCGTTATATTCATGTGGGTTCCTAGGGGAACTAGGAGTTGGTGTCTTTTCTAATGGCCTGAGTGCTTGGTTCTCTAATTCAATCGTGAGACGGTTTTGGCCTACCCAAGCCTGAAGAAGTCCACTTCTTAGGTTGAGGTTGAGTGCGTGATCATAGATCCAGTCTTTGCCCAAGACAAGAGGTTCGGTAAGATCCTCACCTTCACATACTAGCACTTTTACTACCATTAGGACCTCTTGAACGTAGAGGGGAAATTCCACCTCTCCCATACAAGGGGTTTCAACACCTCCCAATCCTATGAGATATGCCTCTATAGGATTGACCTTCAATTGCAATTATTGGCAGTAAGAAAGCCGAACTACACTAGTGGCTACTCGTGAGTCACTTAAAGCTCTCACAATTTTTGCACTCCCTCCTTGTCCTACTTCTAGGGTCACAAAAGGTCATCGATCAACTATCCTATGGGACCGTTTTCCTGATGTCTCGCACATGGCCATGCGGTAACCTAGAGCTTCTTGAGTGTCAGGCATGGGCTGATCTCTACCTTGTCTTCTCAATTTCATTCGTCGGATGCATTCTAAAGCTTCTGTCTGTGCCTCCTCTCGAATTCGCTTCTCCTCTTCTTTATGTTTCTTTGCAGTATCGAGTTGGTTTAGCATCTCTTTCATTAGGCGTTCTTGATATAACTTGACTCTACATCCGTAGCTTGGTAGGATGTCACCTTCTAGAGTGGCTAGTTGTACTGCTCCACTTGTGGAGATCCTATTGATAATCATTGGTCCATAGCCTCTCTTCTCTAATTTTTGTGCATGTTGCTTCAATGTGTAGACTAGGACCAGGTCTCCTGCTTTCAAGCCCTTATCCTTCACATGTGCGTCGAAATATGCTTTTTGCATCTTCTTGGCTGCATAAATTCCTGCTGCAGCTCTCAATCGTGTTTCACCTAAATGTTCAAAATTGAAGATTCTAGAGGAGAGCTCATGGCCTATCCAGTCGTGCTCTTGTGCTACTTTTAATGTAGGTATCAGAAAATCCAATGGTAGCACTGCATTTTGGCTGAACACCATCTGAAAGGCTGTGGCTTGGAGTACCGTTTTATAGGCAACTCTATATGCCCAAATAGCAAGGTGTAGCTGTTTGTCCCAATCAGAGCGTTTATTATTAACTAATTTTGTCAATACATTGCATAGAATCGTATTTGTGCTCTTAGCCTGGCCATTAGCTTGTGGATGATAGGGGGGCGACTTCTTATGTATCACGAAGAATTCTTGGAGAAGATTTTCTATGACTTCATTCAAGAAGTGCGTGCCTCTATCACTCACGAACTCTATTGGCAATCTGTATCTAGTGAACACATTCTCAAATAAGAACTTTTCTATCGTTTGAGCATCGTTCTTCGTTGTGGATTTTACTTCTACCCACTTGGTTAAATAGTCTATGGCCACAATGATGTATTCAGCATGTGAACCCTTGGCTGGGGGATTAATAGGACCAACAAAGTCTATTCTCCATTTGGAGAATGCACGTCCACCCATCATAGGTTTCAATGGCATCTCATCTTTTCGTATAGGATACTAAGTTCGCTGACAAACATCACACCTCTTCACGTAGGTATGTGCATCCATGTGAAGGGTTTGCCACCAAAGGCCTACAAATAAAATTGCCTTGATCACCCAATCTGGTCCAAAGTGTCCTCTTGCTACACCTTGGTGAGCAGTCTCCAAGATATTCAGATATTCACTCTCGTGGACACAAAATCTAAGATACCCATCTTTTCCCCTTCTGTATAGATTATCTCCAACGAGAGTATAATCCTTGTTCTAAGCTCCTTTGTCTAGCCAACGTCATATCTTTGGGAAAGATTTTTGTCCTCAAAAAGGCTACTAAGGTTTCACTCCAATCTGGTACTAAAGACACTCCATAAAGAGTAGCATGTTCCACTAGTGGTTTAGTGCGGCAGATTGGGCATTCTATGGACATCAGCTTCCATAGTTGGCCAGTGTACTCCAAGTCTCCTCAATGTCTGTAAGGTTCTTTGTCTCGAGTAGTGTTGCTCTAATGCACCCACATGTGCTAATTGCAACGACTTTTCGTACCCATCGTCTTCCACACAGCAGGCTAATACTCCTTGATCTGTATGTTTGTACATATTCCCTGCCAAGATATGGTACTTTTGGGCCTTTATTACTTCCCTATCTTGAGAGTTTACTACTGGATGTTTAGGTCCATATGTTACTACTGGCACTAAGGTCTTGGCCCACTATGGTACCACTTCCAAATTGAACAAGTAAGCATCAGGAAGTTCATCTGACACTCCTTGTGGGGCCTCTCTAGATGTGAGCCTAGAAAGATGGTCTGCTCTCAAGTGAGTTTTTCCCTTCCTCACCACAACCTCAAAGTTATATTCCATAAGTAGGAGGAACCATCTTACCAATCTACCTGTATTGCATGGCTTGTTTACCAAGTACAATAGTGCTTGATGATCAGTAAAAATTTTAAACTTATTTGCAAGCAAATAGTGTCTAAATTTCTTAACCGCATATACCATTCCTAATCCTTCTCTTTCAGTAGTGGTATAATTTCGTTCAGTTGCATTCAACTGTCTACTCGCATAGGCAATTGGAAGATCCATATTACCTTCGCCCATAGGTTGTGCTAGCACGCATCCAATAGCATAATTGGATGCATCCACTTGGACATGGAATGGCTTGTTCCAATGCGGTGTACTCAAGATTGGAGCTGAGCACAATCGTCCTTTAAGCTCATTGAAAGATTTCTCACATTCATCCATCCACTCAAAATTGGTCAATAGTCCATACAGAAACTTTGCAATGATGGCATACATGTGTATAAAACGTCGGTAATACCCACAATGCCCAATGAAAGCTTGCACTTCCTTGACATTCTTTGGCCTTGGTAGTCCTGCGATAGCTCTAACTTTTTCTGCATCAGTGGATATGCCGTTCTTTGACACTATGTGTCCTAGAATCTTGCCTTGCCTAACCATGAAAACACACTTTTATGGGTTCAGACAGACTTGATAGTCTCTACATTTGTCAAAGATTTGCCTGAGTTCGGGTATATGTGTTTGTCTAATGTTGGAATGAGCACAGAGATCATCAACATAGACTTCCAAATTCTTCCTCAGGAACTCTTTAAACACATGGCACATCAGTCTCTGGAAGGTTGCAGGTGCATTAGTAAGCCCAAATGGCATTACCCAAAAAGCAAATATGTCCCACTCGATGGCAAAAGCCGTCTTATGCTGATCTTCTGGTGCAATGGCCACTTGATTGTAACCAGAGAACCCATCCAGGAAGCTATACACTTCCTTGCCTGCTACTCTTTCTAATAAATGCTCAGTGATTGGAAGTGGATAACTATCTCTGATAGTGGCGGCGTTAACCTTCTTCAAGTTAATGCATACATGTAGTTTGCCATTCTTTTTGGGCACCACTACAATGGGGGAAACCCATTCAGTGTGCTCGATTTCATAGATAAATCCAGCTTCAACTAAGCGATCTATCTCTTCTTTGATCTTAGCAGCATAGTTGTCATTGTATGTGTATGGCTTCTGTTTAGAGGGTCTGGCCTTTGAGGTCATGGGGATTGTGTGGGAGCATATGTCAGGGTCTACACCTTTCAAGTCCTTGTAACTCCAAGCGAATACATCTATGTACTCTCTTAGCAAAGCTATCAACTCTTGCTCTTCTTCTTCCATCAGGTCATGTCCTATGTAGGTGCATCTTTCTTCTCCTTCTTCTATGGATACAACTATTTTCTTGGTGGTTTCCTTGTTATCATAGGCCTCTCCTGATTGTGCCTCATGTTTAGGCATTCTTACCATGACTCTCCTATCTTCTATTTCATACTTCTTGAAATTTTAAGGGACCTCAAACAAAGATTCTTCTTCCTCCGATGTGACTTCTTTCTTCTTTCTTTTCTTTCCTTCACTCTTGGTGATCACTTGTGTGGTTAATCTCACCTCATTCATATCTTCCTCGTGTCTCTAAGGGTGAGCTTCTACCTCATCGAAATATTCCTCATCTGATGCAAAAGGTGGGTCCATAATGATTGACTCTATATTCCTAGGTATGATGGAATCTTCATTTCTTATCATGACCATGGGCGCTCTCATGCATGTAGACTTAGTTTCCTAGGTGCTTGTGAAATGGGGTAATTCTTGCAAGGAATTAGACTCAAAGTCTAACCTCTCATGAGATTGGGCACACTCTTGTTCTCCATAAATGGAAGGAATGTCTTGTGGGAATTGATCGTGCGTGTCATCCACAATTTCAATTGGAGGCGGGTCTTCACTTTCTTTAGCCCATTTCTCTTCTTGAATCTCTCGCAGAAATTCTGATGAATACTGATTCATAGAAGAAGAGGTGTTTGGTTCAGTGGAGTTAGGCACATAAGCTTCCTGGGGAGGAATGCTTAGTCTATCCCTTGCACTCTCTTTAGACTGTGCGATGGCTCCTTTTCCAGACTCTGCAAGTAACCTCTCCAATCTATCTAATAGACCATCAAAATGCAATGGTGCTCTAGTGGAGCTAGAGCCATTGAACAAGCGACTGGCTTCAAACATAGCTTGTGCCAATTCTACCATCTTAGCACAAAGTTTTGTTCTCTCTATCTCTAGATCGACTCTAAGGTAGCATTTGTCATGATCTGTCATGTTCAACACTTCTTGGATTCTGGTTTGATATGCTTTAAGCATCATGTCTAGATCCTCAGGAGTGGGATCGGCTATGACTGATCCTACTCTAGGTGGTGGGTGGGTTATGTGTGGTGGATTAGAAAGTTGGGGAATGGAAGGCGATGGGTTGGAGGAAGATGGAAAGGGTGGTGGTGGGGTAGTGTGAGAGTGGTTTTGAGATGCGAGTTCATTGATCTTTGCTTTGGTTTCTCTCAAGATTTCTTCAAGTTTGCTCACTTTCTGTGACCATTGTCTTTTCATTCTCTCCTGGCTATCTCTCCAAGATCTTGTCCTTTTCTTGGTTATGCTCTCCGTCTCACTAAACTCAGAACTCTTTTCTTGCCCTACTTCTTGAGTGTGCTCCAAAGCTTGAGCTCGGGTGACTACTTGCACTAGGGCAGTGGAAGTCACACTTCCTGTAGAGTCTACTACTAGTCCAATGATGTTGATAGGAGTGATTTTTGGTATATTTATCTTAAAACCCTATTTTTTATACATTAATATATATATACTAATACTAATCTTAAGATTCTAATTCTTTATATATTTGTGTATGTGTATGTATGTATATATGCATGTATGTGTATATGCATGTGTTTATGTATGTAAAACCCTAAAACCCTAATCCTAAAACATGTATGTGTGTGTATGTATACATGCGTGTGTATGCATATATGTGGGTATGCATGTGTGTATGTATGTAAAACCCAACCCTAAAACATGTATATGTGACTTGTGTGTGTATGTGTATTTGTGTGTATGCATGTATATGTATGTATGTATGTATGTATGTATGTATGTATGTATGTATGTATGTATGTATGTATGTATGTATGTATGTATGTATGTATGTATGTATGTATGTATGTATGTATGTATGTATGTATGTATGTATGTATGTATGTATGTATGTATGTATGTATGTATGTATGTATGTATGTATGTATGTATGTATGTATGTATGTATGTATGTATGTATGTATGTATGTATGTATGTATGTATGTATGTATTATATATATATATATATATATATATATATATATATATATATATATATATATATATGTGTGTGTGTGTGTGTGTGTGTGTGTGTGTGTGTGTTTATGTATGTATGTATGTATGTATGTATGTATGTGTGTGTGTATGTAAAACCCTAAAACCCTAACCCTAAATCATGTATATGTGTGTATGTGTGTATGTGTGTATGTATATGTGACGTGTGTGTCTGTGTATTTGCATGTATGCATGTGTATATATATGTGTATGTGTGTTTATGTGTATAGGTATGTAAAACCCTAAAACCCTTATCTTAAAACATGTATATTTGTGCATGTGTGTATGTATGTAGAACCCTAAAACATGTATATGTGTGTATGTGTACTTGCATGTATGCATGTGTATATATATGTGTATGTATATATGTGTGTATGTGCATATGTGTGTATTCATCTGTGTATGTATGTAAAACCCTAATCCTAAAACATGTATACATGTGCATGTATGTGTATATATGTGTATGAATGTGTGTATGTATGTAGAACTCTAAAATCCTAATCCTAAAACCCTAACCTTAAAACATGTATATGTGTGTATGTATATTTGACTTGTGTGTGCATGTGTATTTGTGTGTATGCATGTGTATATATATAGGTGTATGTATATATATGTGTGTATGTATGTAAAACCCTAAAACCGTAATCCTAAAGCATGTATATGTGGGCATGTGTGTATGTATATGTGTGTGTATGTGTATATGTGTGTATGCATGTGTGTATCTATGTAAAACTCTAAAAGCCTAACCCTAAAACATGTATATGTGTGTATGTATATGTGACTTGTGTGTGTATGTGTATTTGCATGTATGCATGTGTATATATATGTGTGTATGTGTATGTGTATGTGTATGTGTATGTGTATGTGTATGTGTATATGTGTGTATGTATGTTTGTATGTATGTAAAACCCTAAAACCCTAACTCTAAAACATGTGTGTATGTGTGTGCATGTGTATGTGTGTGCATGTGTATGTGTGTGCATGTGTATGTGTGTGTATGCATGTGTATATATATGTGTATGTGATTTTATGAGTGTGTATGTGTATGTGTATGTATGTACTATATGTGTGTCTATGTGTCTATGTGTGTATATATGCATGTGAGTATATGTGTGTGCATATGTGTATGTATGTGTATGTATGTATATGTGTATGTATGTATATGTGCATGTATGTATATGTGTGTGTATGCATGTGTATATATGTATGTATGCATATGCATGTGTGTATGTATATATGTGTCTATGTGTATGTGTGTATGTATGCATGCATATGCATGAATATGCATGTGTGTGTATGTATGCATGTGAGTGTGTGTGT